>JAWPHD010003114.1:0-228371 GCA_037043455.1 Cyrtodaria siliqua | reverse complement strand
TATAAATTTGAAGACAAAAAAATAATAAAAAATAATTAGTGCCATGCTAGCTTTATCGGCTAGCTTTATCGGCTACTAATTGTACAAGTTTAGTATTATTAATAGATCACAATTTAGCATTCATCTCTTTTTACACGGTCTGTACGATTTTAAAATCTTTGCCTTTTTACTTAGCCTGACCAGATTGCGCTGGATCAAAACAAGGTTCAGTCTCTCCAGTAGCCATAGCTGCGTTTGCATCACACGCTGTCTTTGCTACGCGGTATGTGGGGATTTAATTCAAGTTATGGTAAGACTTTTCCCCCCTTAATATAACATATGTGGAAGTGCCTGCAAGGGACGTTGATTAAGAAGATGATATTATGTACAATACATAATATAACGATAACGGTTGGAAAGCGTTTAATTTGCATCGGCAGAGGTATGTTTAGGAATTTATTCTCCCTCAGCGGCGTTTTTGCCACTGAACGTTCCAAGGAGGGACCCCTAATGTCAACCTATGTTTGAGGTGTCGCAGACTTTGCTGCTAGTTTTCCTTGTAAGTGTTGTTTGTTTTACGCGATCCCCATGTGGTTGCCACAGCAAATCCCGCTAGAGGCAGAGGGGTACGACCCCCACCCCACACACCCCCCAATCCCCCTCCCACCACCCCCACCACCACCACCCACCCTTCATGCTCATTTTGTCGGTTTTTTATCATGCTCATTCAAGATCGTTAAAGAACCATAGGAATCTATTCGATAATAAGAGTAGGGCAGGTTCCCGGATTCCTATGTATCCTTCCCCTCTCTCTGGGGCGGCTCTAAATAACCTATACTGTGTTGATGAGCCGTTAAACAACATTCAATTCTTCATGACACCGCATATGCAAATGTGGAAACGTGACTCCATCGTAAATGGAGTGTCTACAATAGAATGTGCAGCAACTCTGCAGTCATGCAGGTTAGAAGGTTCTAGGACCTGTCTCCATATTTTATCTAGATATAATTTTTTTGAAAATGAGCCTGGCATGTTCATCCCTGTTTGGCGCCATATAACCTTTCTTGTGTTGGTGCGCCGTAAAATCCCAATTCAATTCAATTCATTTGTTTTGCGCGCATTCTTTTGGTTGACTGTGATCTGTGATCTAAAACTTACTGATCGTTCATAAAATATCTGTCCAAAACATGCGAAACATTAAGGATAACAGCAATTGCAAACAAACGCAAAATGTCTGTATACTGATATATCACTGGCCAACGAAGTATCTTACCCCGTGTTTTACAATATTTATCACATGTGCATTATTGACAAAAATTGTAAACCATCCGACACTCGCGTTCATTGCCTAGTTTCTCATGAAAAATGTCGTCCTTTGGTTATTTGGTTTTGTATACGTATTTCAGAGGAAGGGTTCAACTTAATCTTGTTTTTTTATATTGTATGGACGAGGTGCAATAGGGTCGTGGGATTTATGTACCTTTATTAGGCCAAACAAACTAATATGTGTGTTTCCTATTGCATGCTCTAAAAAAATAGGGTAGGTCGGTAGGCTTTTTTTTTTCTTTTTTTTTTTGAGCATGATATTAGATTCTACATGTATTTATCTCATACCCAATACACGTTGATGATACATCTGAAAGTTTCTCTGTGATGTCAGTTTACCTCGATATATTGTGATAAATCATTGTTTAGAACAATTTTTTTTCCATAAAATGTTACGGTCGGTCCCTTAAAAATAGGGTCGGTCGGGCCACCGGAAACACATTTTTTTTTTTTTTTTGGCCTTACTACTTGTTGTTTTGGTTTGTTTTTCGTAATACTTTATTCAATTTGCGATACTCTCTTCGACAGGGAAACCGATGAGTGTTTCTCGACATTAGACATGTCAATAATAAACTATTTGTGTACAACTCAGCAACCGTCAAAATGGAAATTATATAGGACTGATAAATGTGCTTTTATATCAACCTAGGAGGCAAAACGTGAATGTGTTAAAAGTCCTGAAGTAAGAACGTAGTTAAGTAAGTAATCAAAGCACTGAAAGTGCTGATGGACGGTGCCACTCAGAAAGTATTGATGCCGAAAAAAACGGATTTGCGTACTAATGTGGTGAACATGTGTGGAAACTATTATTGAAATCGGATGAGACTTTACCAAAATTATGGGACAGGACGAAAGGACAGACGGACATCGGCAATTCTATATCCCTCCGCCTAATCGGCGGGGGATAAAAAGTGAAGTTATGTATAAATTCTAATATATATAAATAAATTAATAAACATTATCGTTTGTCTTATATACATCCTTCATACACAGATAATATACCGATAATCTCTATTAGATTCGTTACTAAACTATTAATTGTTACTTTCGGTATTCTCCGTACTACGGATCTGCTGTTTTCGTTATATTTCGGAATGTACGGTGCGGTACGGCTTTTACTCCGAACCTCATGTAGCCACTTGTTTACGTTATACGACATACCAGGGCTCTATATGACGTATGCGCACTAATGTGTACAGAATCAAATCCCTTCAAAAACAATATGTTGTCAATATGCGGATCTTTTGCCCATTTACAGCCTTGCAAATGGTACTACTTGTATCGCGCTGTAATCTGGTGCGTGGGTTTCCAATCGAGAACGCTCGGCCAATCCCGGCATTCTTCGGGATTCCGTCTCGTGTGTATGGCGCTTCGGTATGTTCAAAATCTTGACATTGTGTAAGCCGGAAGGCAACGGCACAGAAAATAGTGCACTGTTGCTATGTAAACAATATGGCCGCTGGCCACGCGTGTTGATGTATAATTTGCGGTGAGTGTTTGTTGTTTGTTGTTTACAATGCAGATGAAGGTTTTATCACTGCTTTCGTGTAAATAAACTATTGATGGAGCAATCGGCTGAATAACATTGCAACATTTGGATGACACTAGTAACTTTGATTTTAATACAAATTTGTTTTGGTGGTTTGGGCGGGAATCTAAGACGCGATGACGTAACCAATATGGAAACCTGCGTATTACATTCAAGTAATGCTGCGAAGCAGTGTACGAGATGTTGCGAATGTTTGGTTTCTAGTTGAAATTCGTTGTGCGCCAGAATTCCCACTACTTAGGACGAATGCCTGACGACAGGGTCCAAAAACTGCATTTGCAATTGTGCATGGGGTGGCCCAATAAGCACATAATTATCAAAACAGTTGCCGAGAGAAAATAGCATAACCTCTGGGGAGGAACTGGGAAACAAGTTTATAAATATATAGAGAAAAGAAGTGGTCGTGGAGACATAAATTTGTTTCAAGTACATGTCCCGAGCGTTTTGTATTTCTAGACACATTCTTTCTCCGATGCTTAACCTTAGGTGACTTCCTAAAGTACTTTATCGACACGCACGCACTTTGGAAAGTCATTACCATCAGTGTTTTCTACTAAACATGTTTTAGCATTTAAGGAATTAAACCTCGTTCCGCTCTGTGTAACTTCGTCGTTAGAACAACTCGTGTGAGTGCATTACAAAAGTGGAGCGCTTCCGCTCGAGGGGTTAAAAAAATTGCGTAGGAAACATTTTACAGTACTGGTTCTACCCAGTAAATGTGGGTGGTCTGCCTTTACCACAAAAAAAATCGACCGTCATACATAACCTTCCATGTGTTAAAATGTACGTAAAACAACACACACACGCGCACGCACGCACCGCATGCACGTACTCACGCACGCACGCACGCACGCAAACACCGACCGACCGACCGACCGACTGACACAGACACCCCCCCCCCCCCCCCACACACACACACAGACAGACACGCACGCACGCACACACACACACAAACAAAAGTGGAAAACTCAGTTGTTCACTGTCACCACTATACATAAAAAAAAGTCTCGCTCGTGTTTATGCGAGCCCTATGGAAAATACAAAATTAATACGTGCTTCTTCGGTCAAAAACTTCTGGAATTTGAATGAAACCTCAAATCAACTTCGGATTTTCTGTATCATCTGTCTTGCATGCTAAAGCAAAGAAAATCCTGGGGGTTTTTTTTCAAATTAAAAATTGTCTAAAATTGAAGAAAAAAAATAGAATTATTTCTCTATTCTGTTTTCTACGGTGTCGGGTTAGGGCCAGATACAATGTCAAGGTGTCGTGGGCGACAATGCGAGCCCGACAACGCGACATCGCGATACGACAATGCAACATTGCGATGCGACAACTCGACAGTGCGATACGACATCGCGACATTGCGATATGACATCGCGACAATTATGTCATGATATCGTATCGCAATGTCACGATGTCGTGTCGCAGCATTACGACAATTGAAAGAATGTCACTTTGTCGTGGGCGACATTAATGATGAAGAGTTCTCTTCGTAGACTCTATCCGGCTTAGTGTTTACGATAGGTTTTATCGATAGTCTCTATAGAGGGCACACTCTAAACCATGAAGAGCGCTGGTAGTAAAATATTCATGAATAAATGGTGCAAGCAAGCCAACGTTGACACACCGTTGTTCCAACGTTGACTGAAACGTTGTTATACAACGTACCGTTTGTTGTACAACGTACCGTTTGTCCAACGTTGTTTCTACGTTAACCCAACACAACAACGTTTCAGTCAACGTTGGAACAACGGTGTGTCAACGTCCCGTTAGTCCAACGTTGTTTCTACGTTAACCCAACGTCAACGTTGGCCGAACATTAGTACATAAAGTTTAATAACCAGTGTTTTTGAGATACGGGAAATATCTCCCGAGGTAGAGAAATGGCCCCGATATAACAACGAGTACGGAGCACGAGTTCTTATATCGGGGCCATTTCTCTAGCGAGGGAGATATTTTCAGTATCTCAAAAACACTGGTTATTAAACTATATATTACATAGTTTAAAATGATATTTTATTTAAGAAATAGAACATCGTTTACTGTGAATTATCGTTTAATATATCACGGTTTGGAATTCAATTGTAAACAATAATTTCACGAGCCCGAAGGGCGAGTGAAATTATTGTTTACAATTGAACGACAAACCGTGATATATTATAGATAATTCACCGTAAACGATGTTCTATTTCTATTCTAATACCCCTAAAATGTGAAAATAACGCACACATCTGAAATCTTTCGCATTGCTTTGCTTGCTCTCCTAACGTTGCATACGTTACAATGCGCAATGAGCAATGCGCAATGCTTATTCTCCTAACGTTGCAAAAATTACAGTGATATATCGTTCAATATATCGAGATATTTTAAACTAGGCTATATAGTGCGGGTGTATTAGAATAATATTCCTAATTATTCACGCCTTTTTACACCAGTTTGCACGAGAACGTCAAGACGACGTTACATCATCCAAGACGACGTTACGTCATACAAACTAGACAAGTGGAACCGGAACTCTTCGTTAATTTCCGTAATCGTTATTTCCTAGTGACGGAATCTGACGAAGACGTCCGTAAAACAATCGGAACGTCATTTGGCATTTCCGCCACTGACGGAAAAGGCCGAGCAATGTTCCGTACTGGGAAATATCTCCCCAGTAGAGCAAACGAGTAGATATAGCTTTTCTATTCCCAGTATTTCCTATATAAATCTGAGACAGTTATGTAATATATAGAGGATCTTAAACGAGTTCCAATTTCATATAAGATTTATGAAACGAGTTATAAATTATTTTAATTTTAACGAGCCTTTTGGCGAGTTGAAATTAAAAATAATTCATAACGAGTTTCATAAATCTTATATGGAATGGGAACGAGTTTAAGATCCTTTTAATCACATAACATTGCAGTCAAATTAGTAAAAATTTATTCAGATGGACATAGAACCGCCACGACGTCAGACACACTTTAGCGCCAAAACGTCATAAAATATGTGACGTGTAACGTCGCGTCTCAGACATAACCAGCAGTTTACGTCAACTTTTTAACAAACCAACAACAATGTTTTGTATAACGTGCATTAATTTTATAAGCTGTCACAAATAATAAGTTTATGACTCAGATCTGGGTGAATCTGTAATAAATAAAATAGTTTCAGTTAATAAACTTGCGTAGTGTTACAGGTTTAACTCAACCAATCAAAATCGTTCCAGGTTGTATTACACGTGTGTCATACAATAGAATAGTAAATGGGTGTTCGACACTGCTAACAAGGGACGTTATGTGATAAAACAATGTCTCTTTCTTCGGTCCAACGTTGGCGAACGATATCCCAACGTTGTTTATACGTTTATAGGTTTTTAGTTTTTCCAACGTTGCATAGATGTCGTGCCAACGTTTGTGTGAGACCGCAATCTTACGCCGAACTTCACTTTTTGCCAACGTTTTTTGTCAACAACGTTTAATGTCCGACCGCAACGTTACGTCTTAATTATTGCCAACGTCGAACGCATGCTAGCTTGGATAACCTGATGTTTCATCTTCACACTAATCAACAGTACAGGAGCAGAGAAGTCATTTCACGTGCTTGAACCGCATAACTCAAACATAAATAATTGGTGTTGGAGGCAACGTAGTTCCCATTTTGCAAGCACGTGCAGATGCGCGGATTTTATAGTACTCTTTTTAGAAACACTAGTTTAAAGCTTATACTATATGGCAAAGAAAACAAATCATATCAGAAGTCAGTTATTATGTCGGAGATTTATAAAACAATCGTGTTGACAGGTTTTATTGAGATATCATAGTCGGAAATCGCGGTACAAATGCGAAGATCGAAAAAAACTAGTTTTTGTTTTCTTCGAAATTGCCAATGTTTCAAAACGGGTACAAAAATTGTATATTCTTAAATATTGTTGAAATTGACAGGAGTCGAAGATCATTTCCTGATCTACCTTTTTTGAAAATTTCTTATTTTTTCGTGAATATACATTTTGCGTGCCCGTTTTGAAAGTTGGTACCTGCATTTCACTCTTTCAGAGGCTATTCAAAATGGCGGCGACACAGAAAAACACCCAGCCCAGGGCCAGTCAGTCCATGCAGTCGCAGGTCACAAACCCACTTCTCCCTGGACAAATTAACATCATATGGTCAATACACAGTCACAGAAACTAAATATTGTGAATTGAACTGAACGTTTATAAATAGCTAAGGAATGTGCTAAAAATAGCTCACACACATTCAAAGGTCAAATATTGCTGATCCGTGTACAAAGTAACAAACACAGATAGATCGTTTACACATACGGCCCGATTGACGGTGACCGATGGATTATTTCAATTTATTTGCACAGAAGTAGAATTAAAACAGTGTTACAATCACGATCGTATACAATTCCAAGTTTTGCATGAGTGCGTAATTTACAAAATACAAACAAATAGATCTATTACAGTAGACAATGTAGAGAATTAAAATTGAAAAGTGGAACACACCAGCAAATGCCTGAAATGGGTCATGGCATTGTCTGCACTGTAGCCTATGTAAGTAAATACACTTTTAATTTCTGTATGACAAGTGTTTAACGTTGAAACATGTAAAACGGTGGTGGTTGATATATATTAACTTAATTCTGATAATTTTTTAGAACACATGAGTGATGAATAATTGATGTAAATGTAAGCCTTGAAAATCTACTATTTGTTCATGAATGCCACCTGTGACTTACATTTTGGACAGTATCATCTTCTGGAAAGCACCACTTTCAATTCCAGTTGTGTTTTAAGTAAAATGTTATGGAATGCTGACATTGTTAGCATTGAGAAAGTTGGACAGAGTTATTAATATTAAAAACAAATGAAACAATATCATATATGACTTGTATTTTTCAGGTCTGCTAAGACTAAGTTAGCTAGAGGCAGTGTGCAGTATTACCATAGCCAGATTCAAGTCAAATTTCCCAGTCTCACAGTATAACTACATCAAGAGCCTTGTATTAGCCAGTATGTAGGTAAGCGCAGCTTCAAAAAATCTATGAATTTATCAATGTTTGTTCTTTGCAAAATATGTGGCATTGTGCACCAGTCCTGCACCACAGACATATCAATAATTTGTTATTAGTTCTGTGCCTGCACTTAGTCTCAGACTTTTTATACTAAAAATAAAAATGGTGTTTTACAGCACATCGACACATAAATAGGTCATATTGTGCTTAGTACATATGTAAAATTAAACAAACAAAATAAAAAGGTCCCTGTATTACATCTAAATTATTAAACTTAACCAAGACCCCGACTTAACATAATGTGCTGGCATGGCCCAGCAATAGCATGGTGGATGATAGCAATCTGGAGCTTCCGGTTCAAGTCACACATGCACCACTGAGTTTCGTCTATGGTTTCGGGCAATACATCTTCCCTCAGTCTTGTTTGTTCCTCAGCCTCTTTTGTTTGATTGGGATTGAAACTGGGGAGTCTATCCTCCAAGCACGATAAACAACCATAGAA
This sequence comes from Cyrtodaria siliqua, assembly GCA_037043455.1. Classification (NCBI taxonomy): domain Eukaryota; kingdom Metazoa; phylum Mollusca; class Bivalvia; order Adapedonta; family Hiatellidae; genus Cyrtodaria; species Cyrtodaria siliqua. The sequence continues at coordinate 220,016 of JAWPHD010003114.1, read as the reverse complement.
ATTATTAATATATACATTAGTAAGAGTAAGACAGGTTCTCGAATTCCTATGTGTCATTTGGGGCGGCTCTAAATAAGGTATACCGGTAATAAATGTGTTGATTTAGCAGAAAACGATTATTTTTAATTTATTGTACATGTAAAAAAAGTTCTATAATCACTATTCATTTACATATTTCAGTTCTACAACTTGTTACCTATTTAAGTTGAAACAAAATATTATGTATGTCATTTTTATTTTCAGAGCCTGGAGTCCTGAGATGCTGGGAGTTAGCTGAAAATAGTTAGTGATGTCCCAATATATATGGGAGGATTTTATTGAAACAAGTAGTCACATATAACTTTTTACAACATTAACAACAGAATCAGAAATACTTAAACGAACAAGAATAGTATATAATAACAATATATATTTTTTTTTTTATGAATCATGAATCAGCAATACCTCATACGGACAGTACTAGCATCAACTTCAAGAAAAATATGTCTAGTAAGAGGATCACCAGTTCAGCCAGCACAATATCATATCAACATGCATATCCGACTGTAGACACAAGGTGGATCGTTGGCGACATTAACTGGATAGTTCATTGGAGTGGCTCAAAATAAGGGCTAATATGAAAATATAAATGTGTTTCTGTTAATCTGACCAGCCGTGCCCAATTTATTTATTGGATTAAAATGTTTTCTGAATTTTATTGGATTATATAAAAGTTTGTGGAATAACAGATGGCAGGAGGTGTATATTATACAATTATGGACTTTTCAGCTGTTATACATGATGTGATATGCACCAATAAAATCATTATTGACCGAGGCGATAGCCGAGGTCAATAATGATTTTTTGGTACATATCAACATCATGTATAACAGCTGAAAAGTCCATAACTGTTTTATTATATAACCCTCAATTTGAATTTGACAGTTTATAACAATTAAACAATAGATTTTTTCAATAATATCACATCTCGGGACAGTTTTATAAAACTGGTCAATATCAGAAAAAAACAGGTCAATATCGCTAGATATTTTTTCTAAAAAATTACTTTTTAGCCAATGAAAACGCGTCTATTTATAGGTTATATAATAATACCGGTTATACCCAGAAGAAAAGTGAGTGGTCTTCCTCACCAAAAAAATAACAAACAGATACATGTATATATATATAACCCCACATATGTTCAAATTGGCTTGCACCATATAAACAATTACATATTAAAGGGACATGCAGCAATCTTCTTTTTTTTAAACTCCAAAATGTTATAACTTATAATTTAAATATATGCAAGCGGGTGTAAAGTTAAAATAAATTACATTTTAATGCTTGATAAAAACTTGATAAATGCTGTGTGTCCCTTTAATAAATAAAAACAATTATTGTATGATGCAATTTAATTTTTTATGTAATACCCTTTATATTTGGGATGTTTTGATGTAAATATTTGAAATAAAATGTTTTAAATCAAATAAATAATTCATTTTGATATCTGACTTGTTACATATTTTTTACTTAGTCATGAAAGATAATATTTAAGGCCTTAATATGTACCTTAAATGTTTATTGTTTACCATTGAAAGGTGAGGCGGCATATGGTGTTAGTTATCTGTGCGTCTATATCCTTCCACTGTTTTTAACCAATCTTTTCGAAACTTTACATGATCTTTATCTATGATGTCTAGAGGAGCATATCGATTTTGCATCAAAATAAAATTTATTTATGAATATATATTCTTGCATAGTACAATTTTCCACGGATTGTTTTCAGTGCGTTCATTCAAGTCCCATGGACATATTGAGTTGAGATGTTCGGTTGGCATTTTATATTTGTATACATTCTCATCTTCACCTCTCACCGCTGCGGGGTCAATTCCCACTGGGAGCTCAACTTGTAGGTGAGAAAGTGTCGATTCTTACAGATAGCAGTAAGTACACAGTACTGGTTCTACCCAGGAAATATGGCCTAAAATGTGCTATAATGACATAAAACACAATTCAACTTTAAAAATATAAAGTAAAAGAAATGGCCTTCTTTATTTTCCTTCGATGCTATCAGTATAAGTATTACGACAGTGTTTCTGTCTGATAAAAAATTCATCTTAGGTTTCAACCGACAAATGGTCTATATTTAAACTAATACAAGTAAGATGGGGCCCTCAAACCCTTTTATGTGTGGGTGATATATTCCACGGTTGATTCATGATACTAGCATGGGACAGCTATAGTACATATGACAGTGCTGAGTGCAGTTGCGTATGAATTGAATTGAATATTTAACGGCTCATCAACACAGTACAGGTTATTTAGAGCCGCATCAGAGAGAGTGGAAGGATACATAGGAATTCGGGAACCGTGCACTACCCTTATTATCGAACAGATTCCTATGGTTCTTTAACATGCTCGGATGATAGACCTATAAGCGGGACCACCCTGTTTACGTCCCCATCCGATGGATGAGGCTAAGGGAATGTGTCTTGCCCAAGAACACACCGACAAAACTCAGTGGCACCACCTCCGGTTACAAATCCGCTGCGCTACTGACTGCGCCAAGTTGCGGATGACAATTAGACACTGGACAATCTAGTCAAAAACACAGCAGCAAATATATTATCTGAATATGTTTAAGAATGTACTGTATGCTTGGAAGAGCTTTCAAAAACAAACTAGCTTTCATGATTTTAGTTGGGGTGGGATGGGGATGGGGCGCATCCTTTTAAATCTCAGTTCAGATGCCCTCCCCCTCCTTTTCTCCATCCCAACTCCCATCTTGAACAGTAGCGATTGTTACGTAAACTTTCCACATATGAGAGGGTGCCCAATACTACCCGCTCCATCGAATACGCGCCTGCAGTTCTTGCGAGGTCAGTCGAGTCAAAATTACAGTTAAATCAAACAATTCGTATTTTCGTGTACTTTTGATAAAGAAATAACATGCTTTTCGTGATATGCAGCAAAATTCATGTAATGTGTGAGCTAAAACAACAATTCAAGTATCTCCTCGTACTTTATTTAACAAAAAACACACGGTTGTTGTCATTTTAATCGTATTCTAAAGGGTATAGGGACAACCCGGACCATGGGACGACCCGGACCAGACAACCCGGACCACATTTAGGACGACCCGGACCACGTTTTAAAACAACTTTTATAACATAATAGTTGTCTAATAAATAAGTTTTTTTTGGTTTGAGATACTAATAGTCATACATTTATACTCATAAACTACGTTCATTTGGAATGAGTTGTCAGATCGATCTGTGTTTGTGTCTCAATTTTAACAAGAAATCTGCTGTATTCGCATGTATTCGCATGTTAATATCAATAGTATTAAACTCATCATGGAATAATTATCTAGGCATGCTAGTCATGTTTACTTAAATATCTAATATTAAGAGGCATTTGAAACAGCCATGTGAGTTATGTCTTAAAAAACATCTTAAACTGCCATTGTTTAAAAATGCAACAAACTTACATTAACTTACAAGACCCTTTCAAGAAGAATAGTGTAAATCCTTTATTTTTAATAAATTCTCTATAATATACTGTACATAATACATGTATTTAACTTTATATTCCGTTTGGTGTTGCACTGAATACTGGCCTGTTTCTGTATATTTACTCATGAAATTCTGTCTAAATTCCATAGAAATTCCTGTGAAAATAACTGTGAAATTCCTTAAATATCACTCATTCTAATTGCTAATTGCTAATTGCATTCACGCAATTTATTAAAGATATAAGAATAACAAAAACACCACATATATTCAACATAATTTAATAACATAATAACACAAATTATATATATATACATAATGTACACATGCAAAATATCAATATATTTATAAATATTTACAAGAAATTTAAAGGTCCGATAAAGTTTTATTTTAATATAATTATATAATTTTAATTTTATTTTTAAAACATTTATTCATATTAATTAAAAACCATGTATGCACTCTTGTCAAAATCGAAGTACAAGAGTACAAATGGTTTTCACTAAATTAATTAATCTAAACAGAAACACATTTAATTTTGCACCCTTGTCGAAACGAAATTACAAGAGTGCGAACTGAATGGAATTTTTAGACAGTTCTGTCATAACAGTACATTTTAGACTGGACCATAAAGTTTGGCACACGCGTCTAGGAGGCTGCTTGTCGATCTCTGGTTGGCCGCATACTCCCCCCAGAGCTTCATGAGTCGCCCCTGGGTCTGCCGAGTCTGTCTTGATTGGTGCCTCTTCAGTTTCTTCTCCCTGACTAATTTACATTGGACTGGTATGTCCTTGGCCTCCTTGTACAGTAGGTCCAGGAGAAGGTAGAAAGCCAGGTTGCCTTTCCTAGCACGGCGGTTGAGACGGGCATGCCAGCCCTCGACATCATTGTTAGTTCTAATGGAACGTCCGAAAACCGACCAGGACTCTACAGGCCAGATGGCACCCTCTATCCAGGTGGTCCGGACATACTCGAAGAGTGTATCTAATCGCTCGTCGTGCGTAAGATTCTTCTCCACTAACTTTCTAAAAGCCGGTCGGATGTCATCTGCTGGAAGAAGCGGCAGTGCAAACACCTTCCGCAGCAGACGGTAAACCTCATCCCTGTCGGTGTAGGCAGTCTGAAATGGACAAATAAATAATATATAACAATGAAAAATATAATATAATTAAATTTAAATTTAAATAAACGTTATAATATTTGTAGTGGTACATCCATCTCATTCTTATATTATGTAAGATAAAGATCAATGTTAAAATGCAAAATCGATAGAATCGATAGTAAAATTTAAAGGAAACAGCTGATATATATAAGCCAGCGTGCGCTTTTTCACAAACGCATACCCGTCTGACGATACCAACTTCGCGAATCCTTGCTCGGATCCGCCCTTGACGATCTGGTAGGAGACAGGTGTATCATCTGGTACCTCGCTAACTGTGTCGTCAGCTATGGTACTGAAATAAAATAAGGAACATCTAGTATAAAGACGTCATTCAATATTTATCAATAAAAATATCAGAATTTCAAATTTCATTAAAAAAATATATTATATATTTATTATATTTGAAGCAAAAAAGTGTTACTTACTTTTCAAGTTCATCGTCGGGAATGAGTCTGTCCGGTCGAGTAATATCAAACTCGGTGTTGTCGATGTCATCGACCTCCATCTCTGTATCGTCATACCTGAAATAGTAACAAATAACTATTAGAGATAATATTAAATATTTATACCTAGTAAAAATGAAAAAATTGGACAATTCGTGGAACGTGTGTAATTTATTCAAAGATTTATAATTTGTTTACAATTTACCTAATACAGCTGAAAAAATAATATTTAATCCAATGAAAATGATATAATGTGTACTGTACCTCGATGGTGCTTCTTCAACAGTAATGCTGGCTGCAGCAGACAGTCTTGTGCTCTCAAACGGCTCGTCAGTCGCCGGCAATCTTAAGATTAATTGAGAAGACACGTCAGGTATGTCGCTGTAGTTGAAGGTCACGTTGGCGGAATGGTCGGATGTGTCCATGGAGGTTTCTTCTGGTGCACGTGCATCATTGCATGGGGTACAGGTGAACACCAGCTCTGTATCGTTCTGTGCAGCGGCTCTGTATTGGGCAACACTGATACCTGAACAAATATTAAAACATAGCACTATTATAACAATACAATAAACATGAAAAACTGAATGATATTAAACGGATAAATATAACACAGCCTGATAAATTGGCATTTTATACATTTAATACTAGTTTTTGATATAGTTATTTACTATGAATCTTATAACCATCTCCTCCTTAAAACATATTGAAACATTGTCATTATGAAACCATTCAGTTGATTATTCAGTACAAAATGTCTTTGTTTTTCCATCACACTTGGAAGAAAATTTATTTCATATTTTAGAAATGTATAAATACCTGTGTTGCCACATAAAAGATGTTGCCAGCGTCCACAAATGTCTCAGTCTACGGCGCGGTGGTTTTTAAACACACCCTTGTGACAATGTATACACGGAATACCAATAGAAGGCATGGTAGCAGTGGATAACTTCCCAGTGTTTAGGGTGAGAAGGTTGTGAGGTTTTCAAAAAAATACTATCAATTTTATAGAAATGTTAGGCTTGGGTTAAACCAAACTGATATAAATAAAATAATAAAAATATTAATAATAAATTATTAAAAGTCACCAATTATTCAATTTAATCAGTGTTAAAGCAATTGCGATTGCATTCTGATTGCCAATTATTCTTGAGTGAACCCTTTTCAGCGGCATACTTTAATTTGTGTATGGTAATTATCTGTGTATCTGCGTGCAAACTGATACTACTAATAAATTAGTAAAGGTCATCAATTATTCAATCAGTGTTAAAGCAATTGCGATTGCATTCTGATTGCCAATTATTCTTGAGTGAACCCTTTTCAGAGGCATACTTTAATTTGTGTGGGTAATTATCTGTGTACCTGAGTGAAAACTGATACCTTTTATATCATAACACTATCTACTTTTAAGGGAGCTGGACTAAGATTATGTTTTATTATTATTTTCAAATCGGGAAAATGGATATTATTTATAAACTTGAGGTAATGCAAAACATACATTAATTATTGTCTTATAGCTATTGTTGACTCAATTTACGTTTATTTTCTCAAAATATCATTTAATATTCATTCTAAATAACTCACATACATGTTTATACTCATTTATATTCATTAATTATTTGTTTTAAAATGTGGTCCGGGTCGTCCTAAAACGTGGTCCGGGTCGTCCTAAATGTGGTCCGGGTTGTCTGGTCCGGGTCGTCCCATGGTCCGGGTTGTCCCTAATTCTTCTAAAGATGGCATCTTTTAGAGTTATCGCCCCTCGCTTCGACATTTTACAAGGCGGGTCTGAATTTATCACGCAGTAGAGCTTCTAAAAAAAAGTCGGTACAGACGAAAATCACGAAACCTAAAGGGGAAATGAAATTTCATGATCAAAAATTGTCACAATTTTCCAAATTATGCGTTTTAAAAAATTCAAAATGGCGGACATTTTTTTTTTTTTGACGTTGCCGAAAGTTGACGTACTACTTTTCGTTGTCAAGCGTGGTTGCGATATTTGAAAGATGTAGGAAAATATCAAGGCTGCTCCCCTACTGCAACCGACTGCAGCGAAGTCAGATGGTTGCAGAGAAGTCAGATTGGCGAAATTGTTGGAAGTGAATGGTGCGGTTAGTATTTTTGCTTTCTGTTACGTATTTTGCTAAATTGTTTGGAAAATGATTATGCAGGTTTGAAAAGGAATGACAAACGTCTCACACCACAATTTATTTTCCATAGGGTCCCATTGTAATAATTTTGCTCGTGGCATAGAGATAAAAAAGATTTTGCAACATGTATTTATGCTTAAATTCTTCATTGATCCAATATCTGCAATTTAAAACACATTTAACAAATATTTACCAGATTGAACTTTTTTTAATTTCATGTTTTCACCTATCAAAATTTAGACAAAAATACAACCACGTGGTGATTAGACCCATGATGTGTAAAATGAGGCAGAATTAGCTAGAAATCTTATATCAACATGCATTTTTCTGTGATCTCTTCCTAAAATGCTGTAGATTTAGAACCTGGTAAAGATAAATCAATGTATCCTGTAAAATGTAGAAAAGCGAACTTGTTTTTTTTTATCTACCTCCTTCATCTGTAGGGCACGAGTATTCAAGGGAGATAATAGTGGTGTGAGTCCCAAAGGAAGCTTTCACTTTAAAAATCCGGTAAATATTAAAACGACGTTAGTGCGTATAGCACCCTGTATAAATGTCCAAAGATTTGTAAAAACAATGAAATTTTCAGAATAAACACAAATAACGAACTGATATTCGCAATTGTAATTCAATTTAAAACGCTTGCCATTTCTGTATAACTGCACAAAGTATCTCATTGAAATAATGAAAACTTTCCGAGTTATAGCATTTTAAAGTCGATAGGGTGAGAGAAAAAAAATAGCGAATCGGAATGTCAGATGTGTTTTTACGGTGAAGTCAGAGTAAACATTTCAGATGCAAACGGGAAGGTCAGATTGCTATAAGCAATTCTTTCGCGTTTTGAGATTGCTAGGGTAACCACTGTACATTTTGGATTGAAACTTACTTGTAATTACCTACAGATGTTTTCAGTGCACACATTTAGTAAACATTGTGTTACCTTTTGACATATTGGACATACCGTATATGTATTGTGGCAAATAGTAAAGGCAATGCAACCTCAATTGTAATCCGAGTCTTCTCTGACCTTACCATCCCTTTTTACGATTTTGATAGTTCATCTGGCTGTGTATGGTCAGAGCGATTCATATAGTAAAAACATGGGGATCTCCTCTCCCGCGAGCGGGGGGAGCTACCCTCTTGGTTTTAAGTAAATATATCTAAGAAAGTATGCATTGAATTAACATTTCAAGCATCTAAAGCGATTATCAATATATTTATTTACCTATTTGAACCAAAACATGTGTTATATTAATCTTAATAAAGTTGTAAGGGTCAACCTTTTCAGATGAAGTTAAAAAATATTAAATTTCCAACATTTGTTATTATTCAGGTAAACTTTTCTTTTGGCACTCGCAATTCTCTGAACAACATCCATTTGTTGAAATTTGTTGACCCTAATTATGCTGCGAGAAGAGTTCGTTCCACTCCAACAAACCCTCGATGCTGTCAGTTGATAGTGGACTTATTTGATGAGAGGAATATGAATGCCTTCACCTCGCACGAGAGTATCACGGAAATTTAATTAAACTGCAAAATGACAATATGGCGGATATAATAAATAAAAGTTAATTCAAAACATAAATGTTTATTGTGTCACTACAATCGATAAAGGTGCAGTTTTTTCATAGCAGCTTGGTATAATAAATATTAATTGATCGATCTGTTAAGCTAAATTACCGTAAAAAGTCGACCCGACGGGAAGCAAACATCGTTGAACGTGCATGACTGTGTGTTTGCATGACTGTGTGTTTTTAGTAATCCCCCGGTTTTCACTATAAAAGTTCCTCTGACCCTAAAAAGCCACACAAAAAAAGCCACCAAAAAAACTTTTAGGGTGAGAGAAGGTTCGGATTACCAAGACTAAATTCAAATATTTATGGAACAGTTGGTGTGTGTTTTTATGCCCCCGAATGGATGGATGGATTTTCGTACGTTTTGCGGTCCATTTAGGACTTTGATGATCTTGATTATGAAGTCAAGTTATCACCATGCGAAACGCGACAGAGATTTCTAAGATCCCGGACCAGTATACTAGTATATTGACAGTATATAGTATGAATGTCAGTGCAGGCGGGGGTGGTGGGGGCATGGGTTGGTGACCCTTGTGTGTCTCATGTTGGGGTGTACATTTATTGTTTTACGTGCATTGCTTCGTAGCATTACTCGAATGTAAATCGAAGGTTTCCATATTGTATAAAATACAAAAAAAAATATATGGGGAGCATGGGGTGGTGTTACCTAGACATTGAAGGTACGGACCTGGATCTTGCGCGCGACACGTCGTCTTGTGGTAGTGAACACGTATGCCATGTGTATATGAAAATCCTTCAATGGATGACAAAGTTATAGATCGGACACGACGTACATGACTTAAAATCACTATAGAGCCTTATGGCATGATTTGACCTCTAAGTGTGACCTTGACCTTGGAGCTACGGACCTGGATTTTGCGCACGACACATCGTCTTGTTGTGGTGAACACTTGTGCCAGGTTATATGAAAATCTTCAATGGATGACAGTTATAGATCGGAGATGACCTACATGAAGCCAAAACAAATAGGTGGGTTTCCTATTGCATGCTCTAAAAGTTTCTCTGTGGTGTTGTCAGTTTCCCAAGATATAAGACCGCCCCCGTTAAATTACGCATTCCTGTTAAAAATAATAGGACACTTTAAACCAGAATACCTTTGTTTAACATGCATTTTACTAATTAGTTAATTAGCATCGCATTGTTTACCTGAAAGAAAGACATTAAACTCTGAATGTTTCATGACATTTCAGGCAAATCATATGGCTTACCTAAATATGTTCCACTTTTACTGTGTAATTTGGTAATAATATGCATATAATACCAGTGCCCAGTGGATTACAGAAAATATATAATGGTGTTATGTTTCACTTCCATGATATTAGCTATATCATAAATCATTGTTCAGAACAAAATGATATTTTTTTTAATTTTTACACGAAAGGTTTTAGGGGTCGGCCCCTTAAAAATAGCGTCGGTCGGGCCACCAGAAACATACGTATTTTTTTATTTGGCCCGACATAAAATCAAATATATGGCCATATGGCATGATTTGACGTCTAAGGGTGACCTTGACTTTGGAGCTACGGACCTGGATTTTGCACGTGAAAATCCCTACATAAATGTCACAATTATTGACCGGACACGAAATGTGTGACTGACAGAAGGACGGGCGGACGGGCGGACGATGCGATTGCTATACGCCCACCCTTCGGGTGCATAAAAATACACACCAACTGTTCAAAAAACATTTAAATTTAGTCTTCATATCTTGAAAATTGAGGTTGCATTGCCTTTACTATTTACCACAATACATAATTATATGTCCAGTATGTCAAAAGGTAACAAAATTTATACTAAAGGCGTGCACTGAAAACATCTATTGGTAATTACAAGTAAGTTTCAATCCAAAATGTACAGTGATTACCCTAGAAATCGTCAAAAACGCGAAATAATAAGCAATCTGACCTTCCCGTTAGCATCTAAAATTTTCACTCTGACTTCACCGTTCGCACTTGTAAAACACATCTGACATTCCGGTTCGCTTTTTTTTACCCGATCGACTTTAAAACGCTATAACTCGGAAAGTTTTCATTATTTCAATGAGATGCTTTGTGCAGTTATACAGAAAGGATTGACGATCTTGGCAAAAGTTTTAAATTGAATTACAATCGTTATTTGTGTTTATTTTGAAAATGTCATACAAATCGTTGGCCACATATACAGGGTGCTATACGCACGAACGTCGTTTTATTACCGGATGTTTAAAGTGAAAGCTTCCTCTGTCATTCCTTTTCAAACCTGCATAATCATTTTCCAAACATGTTAGCAAAATACGCAACAGAAAGCAAACATACTAACCGCATCATTCACTTCCAACAATTTCGCCAGTCTGAATTCTCTGCAACCACCTGACTTCACTACAACCACCTGACTTCTCTGCAACCACCTGACTTCTCTGCAGCCACCTGACTTCACTGCAGCCGGTTGATCAGTGTGATCTTGGGACGGCCATAGTGGAATGGTGTAACTCCAATGCAGCTTGCACAATATAGAGTAGTGGCTATAATGGCTAGACATGTGCGACGGTTAGTATTCGTACTTGTCTGAATTAAACACCTTCATTCTTGTTCAAATCGTTAATGTAGACCACGAACAAAAAGCTCTGAAGATTTGGGCAGTGATTGATGCATTCTTTCACCCGGTCACGCAGATAGTGCAGAGTTGTTGATGTTCCATTCGCAACATCTCGTATATTCGCAACATCTCGTATATCCACATCCGCGCAGTGATATTATAGCCAATAATCCCCGACACCACACAAATCACGTGACGATAGCTGAGGCCATGTGATTACAAAAAATGGCGATACACTAGATAATGCTTGGTATAGCAAACTCTTGCCGTAACCAACAGACAATTGGCAATAACATCATCACCTTCGAGAAGATGCTGAAAACATTCAACCTGTTTTGGCTTGGGTCATAGATTTAAATACGTATGTAGGTATATGCTTGAGTGTAATCTCTTTATTAAATTTTCTCACAGCTCTGTAATGTTCTCAACGGAATACATGTTTGTTTTCAAGTAACCCAGTAACCGGTGTTCATATTCGCTAAAATTGATTTTTTTTAATAAATAAATTATTTTTGTAACCAGATACCCTTTTTTCACACAATTATTCTATATTATGAACAAAGTAATTTGAAATATTGACCTAAAAAATATTTAACCAAAAAATTAAACTTAGCTGGATTTATGTGGTGGCAGTGGTTGCTGTAACAAAAAGGGGACGTAACCAATGCGGGGAGTTTGCTCGTACATTACTCGAATGTAAATCGGTGGTTTTCATATAGGTTACGTCATGGCGCCTTAGATTCCCGCCAAAACAAATTTGCATTCAAAATCAAAGTTATCATCCAAATTTTGCAATGTCATTCACCCGATTGCTCCAGCAACAAGTGTGGCTAGCGGCCATATTGTTTACATATTGCAACAGTGCACTATTTTCTGTGCCGTTGCCTTCCGGCTAACAAAATGTCAAGATTTTGAACATATACACACGAGGCGGGATCCCGAAGAATGACGGGATTAGTCGAATTTTCACGATTGGTTGATGTTCATGTTTTCTGTGGCTTTTGAAAAACAAGAGCATCAAGAATTGCATGGCAATCCATAGTCCCACACCGGCCATGTGACCTCTGTCATAGAAAATACTTGTCCGGACCGTATTTTCAATACTAGTTTAATAATATTTTATTGCAGATATGTTACAATACATCAATTCAACATCACAATATTCATAGAAACATTTGCAAATGGATTGAACTACAAGTTATTACAACATTAGTTACAGTTCTCTCAATACTATAACACTTAGAGATACCAAACTTGGTATGTGAATACATCTTGGGATAGCGGTATGTCGCGTACCAAAATAAGGTCATTGTGACCTTGACCTGTGACCTCTGTCATAGAAAATGCCTAATTTCGGTACGCGACACACCGCTATCCCAAGATGTATTCAAATACCAAGTTTGGTATCTCTAAGTGTTATAGTATTAAAAATACGGTCCGAACAAGCATTTTCTATGACAGAGGTCACAGGTCAAGGTCAGGGTCAAGGACACAGTGACATTATTTTGGTACGCGACACACCACTATCCCAAGATGTATACACATACCAAGTTTGGTATCTCAAAGTCTAATAGTATTGCAAATATGGCCCGGACAAGCATTTTCGGAACCTTTTCTATGACAGAGGTCACAGGTCAAGGTCACTGTGAACTTATTTTGGTATACGACACACCGCTATCCCGAGATGTATTCAAATATCAAGTTTGGTATCTCTAAGTGTTATAGTATTGAAAATACGGTCCGGACTAGCATTTTCTATGACATAGGTCACAGGTCACGGTCAAGGTCACAGTGATCTTTTTTTGGTACGCGACACACCGCTATCCCAAGATGTATCCACGTACCAAGTTTGGTATCTCAAAGTCTTATAGTATTGAAAATATGGCCCGGACAAGCATTTCGGAAGGACGGACGGACAGGGTGCAAACCTATAGTCCCCACTGGACCGGTGGGGGACTAATAAAACGTAAGCTGTTCAGTACAGCTTTTTTAATCTGCTGATGAAAATCAGCAATACCCTTCAATTTATATGTAGTATACGTTCTATAGAATACATAGAATCTGAACAACACACATATATATATAGTAGATCTATATATACAATATATACTGCTATAGAACACTGATAATGTAGAACTATATATACAATATACACTGCTATAGAACACTGATGCTATAGAACACTGATGCTATAGAACACTGATAATATATGTGTAATCACAATACCTTCTATAGACCACTCCAGCTGGCTTAGGAACATCGGGAGTTCTACCCAGGTGCCCGCCCGTGTACCGAAAATTGCCCAGAGGGGCACCTAGGGTCTTCTTTCACCAATGGAAGCTGAAAAGTCCTTAGCTGTTGACCCAGTACGACTATAAACTCCAATTCAATTAAACTCTATAGAACTCCTATAATCTGATCTGACACCCATTCATCTAACTTTTCATCAATGCATTTATGATGCATAAAGTAGGCCTGATTTATTTACTATACTATATATATATACTTACATAATGCATGTAAGATAGTGAGGAGAATACATAAAAGTTTAATATCTGAATTTAATATCATTTCTATTTGTTCACATTTACTAATCGATTTAAATGCATCGTCTACATCTACTCTAGCTTATAATTAATCCTTTCTCGCGTCTTCATAAGACGGGCTCTTTGTAAGGACATACTGCGTGAACGCTCCGTCGTTGTAAAGGAATTTTAATACTCAGTTATGATGTAAATGTTAAAGATATTTGTCACTCCCATATGATATGCAAATTGATCTGTTTAACAAAACTGTCAAACCAATCTTACTTTATGGTAGTGAAATATGGGTTTTTGGAAACCTAGATATTATAAAAAGAATACAGTTGAAATTCTTAAAATACATTTTTAACCTAAAGAAGTCTACCCCTACATATATGGTTTATGGGGAAGTAGGCATAACACCCATATCAGTTGACATACAAAATAAAACCATTTCATACTGGACAAAACTGATCAACAATTCAAGTGAAGTGAATAATAATGTGCAACAAAATATCTCTTCAAAAATGTATATGCTGATACAAGAACTGGTATCAAAAAGAAAGATAAAGTCCCCTTGGATAGACAATATTAAAAACATACTATGTACTTCGGGTTACTCTGGAATCTGGTATAGCCAGAGTTTTTCAAATGCAAAATGGTTAATTAAATCATCCTACCAAAAGTTGAAAGATATATTTATTCAAAACTGGCATTCAGAAATAGATAGAACATCTAACACCAATATATATAAATTATTTAAAACAGAATTTAAACAAAGCATCTATATTAAAATGTTACCAACCTTTTACTGTAAACTACTCATCAGGTTTCTAACGAGAAATCATAAGCTACCAATCGAAGTTGGCCGTTGGAGATCCATCCCGAATAACGAAAGAAAGTGCCCTCATTGTAATGATATTGGTGATGAGTTTCACTACCTATTAAAATGCTCAAAATTTGAAGATATTAGAAAAAAATATATCCAAAGGTACTATTATACAAGGCCAAATATGTTAAAATTTCAACAGTTACTCTCAACTGAAAATGTACAGGAACTTAAAAGGCTCAGCTACTTTATAGAGCAAATAGTTAAAACTATAAATATGGCTTAAAAATATTATTAAAAACAATAATAAAAATGAATACATAAATTAAATATTAATAATAACTTTTTTCTTTTTCTGTTTCTAGTATGGTTACCATTATTATACTAGAATGAAACTCAATCTTAAAGCTTTACTACATGAACTGTCCTTTATGAGTTCTTATTTTTCGTTTCGGTAAGACTCATACTTATTGGAAGTCATAAAGGTTACGGCTAACAAACAAATGTAAATATGTTGATGTAAATATTTGTGTAGAATGTAAAGCATAATATTTGTAAGAAGTATGAGAGTTGGATGCAAGCCTATATTGTACCATTCAGTATGTAATGGTTGTTTATTTTGACAACACATGTACACAACAAATACTGTCCTTCAAAAGTAAATGGTGTTACTTTTGACTGTCCTTGACGAAAACTATTTTCTTAAAAAAATAAGACGCTATCCGAATAAAGTTTCAGCGACATAAACTTTTTAAGCTATTACCAAAAAAATGGTCTTCTAAATCAAGATTCAATTCAATTATTATTTAACTGTTAAATTTTGAAATATGACTACTCTATTTATAAATTGTTTGTCCATTGTTATATTTAGAAGAAGCAAGTATACGGTATACTTACAGTTAATAGCCTTAATACACAACAAACCAAATTTCCAATAATTGTCTAAAAATAGAAAATATACATGTCAGACAATCCAGTACATTAAAAATTGTAAACTACAACTAAATGTATATTGTCATCATACATGCTTATTTTAATAGAGACCGGGACTAGAGATAGCACCCTTTACTTACGCATAAACTACTTTATCTTAATTCATAAACGTTCTATAAAAGATTAAATAGGTTCGATTTCTGTAAACAACATGTTTCACGTCCATATTGGAAAATGTATTGTACTTACTCATTATTCAATACATTCGTCCTTTTATGTTTCGTCCCAAACGAACATTTAATAAAAAAATAATGATATGCAGTATTTATATTACATTCTCATTTAATTTATTATTCAATGCAACCAAATTAACAAATTGATATTAGCTGTTTAAATAGTGTTCTCCTGCAAAACGTGTGTGATCGTTGATTGTGTATGCTTATGTATGATTTGTCATTTGTGACTATTTGAAAACTACTTGTTGTAAATTGTATATACTTATGCATTTCACCTGTGTGAAACTGAGTAATTAATAATAAATAAAGATGAATTGAAGATGAATTGAATAAAACCCTTGTATAAAATTGAAAGTTTAATGGGTGGAGATTGTTGTTTTTTTATTCAACAAACACAAAGTGTCATGTTGTATGTCGATCTGATATCTGCCAATGAACTATTTGTCTGGTTTCAATCAGCAATTACTCCGTGAACTTCTTCGCATTGATCTTATTTATATTACCCTTTTGTTGGTTTTCTCTTTCAAAGCAGTGTCGATATTTGAGGTACCCCACATCCAGATTTAACGATGCCTTGATCGAAAATCATATTATTTATGAAATACTTGCGTAAATAATAAATTAGATGTTAAATGAATACCCACATAAAAAGAGCAGTCCCCTTTGTGAGTGTAATAATACATAGCTGTTGCTGGCTTGAAATTCAAAACCAATGATAAAAAGTTATTGTTGAAATTAATAAAAACTTTTGTTGACGTAATGCTATTGAAATGCTTATAGGGAGGATAAAATTACATTTCAATGGTTTCAAAGCATTACTGTCGTAAATACATATAAATAGAGAAGAATATACAACAGTGTGGCGTTGAATCCTCATTTATTTTCAATATAATTATTTACGTTATTCTGTTATATAAAGTGAATTAACATCAATTACATTTTAGATTAAATGTTAATAAATTACAAAAAGGCCTCTATACATTGTTATTATGTCTGTGGTGAATTCCAGGCCTGCAGGAAACGATTATAAAAGTTAAATCCTATGTTATTTCTTAACGTGTAATTTCAAGATAAGGTGTATAATTTATAATCATAAAATTGCATAATATAATAAATTAAACGTTGATGCAAACAAACACATACCAGGGCACTTCTAAATACAATGTATAGGAGAGTGAACGAAAATAATTCTAAGCGTTTTTGATGTTTTAACAAAACAGCTGCTGTTGAATACTTGTTTTCTGGTGCAGTCTTGCAACGACCCCGGTTACCGATTAAGCTTGTTTGTTTGTATGGTGTTTTACGTCATTTTCAACACATGTAAGTTTATATATGACGGTCGATTTGTAATGGGTGGAGACAGACCACCCGCTTTTCCTGGGTAGAACCAGTACTGTACACCTCCCGTCATTCGTAAGAATTGACATTTCCTCAATTACAAGTCGAGCTCCCAGTGAGATTCGAACCCGCAGCGGTGAGAGGCGAAGGTTTACAACGCCTCGTCGTTAACCATTCGGCCACGGAGACGCTGTTACCTATTAAGGGGACACACTGCAATATTAAAGTAATTATCAAATATTATAAGTAGCACATCGAACCAGACTTTAAATCTGCCTTGCCTGTATTTAAACAAAATGTATACTGAACCAAACAGCTAACGCCCCAGTAGACAATACCTTTAATATCTCAATACTAACAATCAATAAATCAAAACAAATTTCATTCTGAACGTGACAAATATCTTATCAATAACGACTGTAAATTTAAAAAAATATCATTCAAATCACCTGTATCCCAGTGTACCAGTCGGCGTATAATAAGTTCATACATTAAAGGTATTGTCTACTGGTGCGTTAGCTGTTTGGTTCAGTATAATAGAATTTTTTGTTTGTTTTTATCTCTGTTATTCCACCAGAGTTGTTTAAAATACAGTATTGGTCCAATATTTACAATCGACAATTCGTAATATGCAAAACAAGTTTTTTTTTACATTTTCAAATATTTATTTCACATACAAATTCAGTTATTGCACTGTAAATGAAAATTATGGACAAAAAACTCATCAAAACTGATCTTGTTAGTAGTTTACGCAAGTAAAATTGCCCGTAAGCATATTTAGAATCAAAATTACTCCTGTATGTCTGTGGTAACACAACACACAAGCTAATCCACCAGAAGAAAATATACATTATAGGTAGATGAAGTAGCAAGTAGTCATCCCAACTAGTTCTGAACATTGGTGCAACGATATTAAAGGGACACACGGCAATCTTGATTTTGTTAAAACTCGCGGCGTCCCGTTAGTTTTTCTTCTTAACTTGCATTTGTTCAATCATAAATATTAATTATACGAATATTATAAAGCAAATTGTTTTATCACATTACTGACTGTTGATAATATTGCACCAGTAATATATTTAAACCTATGCCATAATCAGAAGAAAAAATAAAATCTCTGTTAATTATATGCAAGCAGTTTTAAAGGCAAAATGATACTGGATACTGGAGATGCAAATGTTAACGCCTGGTAGAAAAAAAATCGCGATTGTCATGTGTCCCTTTAAACTACCGCACTGCAGAGTATGTAAATATCTATAGCTGTGTCTATATATACCAGTGTATACATTAAAACGTATCAATTCAGTAACGGACCTACGGCAAGGTTAAACTCGCGGCGTCCCTTTAGTTTTTCTACATTTCTTGTATATTTGCAAGTAATTTAAATAGTTCAAATCAAATTTGTTTGAATTTGTTGATTCTGTTATATACTGAAAGGAAAAAGAAACGCATAATGGGTATTTCCGCTATATATTGTATGTTTAACATGCTACTGTTAATCGAATGGTACAGGGCGACATAAGGCCTGTCCTTTCGGAAAGAAGGTTTAAACAGCAACGAACACACCAATGGTTACCCCTTTAAAGTTTCATTATCGACAGAATGCGCATTTGAGCAAACTTAGGCTTTAAAAGTTGCAATCTCTTAACATTAAACACAATACTGAATTGTCTTGACTTTTTCAAGCGAAACTTCAACATTTATGAATGAATTTCGTGTAACGAAGTATACTTTGATTAAAAGGTCTACTTCATGACAGAGTTGTCCTTTCTGTAATTAGTTGTAGCCCGTTTGTGTACAAAACACGTTGAGATATATCTGAAATTTTTCGTGGAATTAGGTGTGTATAACAGTGTAGTATAGGCAATTTTTTGATTATGCGTTTCTTTTTCCTTTCTGTATATATATATAAAAAATTAAGGTTAAATGAAAAATTGTGTATTTAGTTATATTCCAGGCCGATTTAATGTCCTACGTGGTCCGTGTAAACCTTCTCGCCTCTCACCGATGCGGGTTCGAATCCCACTGCGAGCTCAATAATGTCGATTCTTACGGACGAAGGGAGGTATACAGTACTGATTTCACCCACGGGGTCGTCTGCCTCTACCACAACAAATCGACCGTCATTTATGGCCTAAAATGTGCTAAAATGACGTAAAACACCATTCATTCAAACAAACAAACAAACCTATTTAAAGTCAAAATTATATTGGATCAATAAGATTGCCGTGTGTTTAACACGACTTACTACTTCATGCTTTGATGGAAGAGAAACAACTCCATCTAATAACCGGACTCTTGCGTACAAGCATTATCCTTATTTGAAAGAAATATAATGGATCTATATCTTAATGGATCTATATCTATATACAAAGGAATGAGTATAAAGTTTGACAAGTTTCGGCGAAGACTTTTGCAGATGCGAAATCGTCCAACAAGCTTGCAATGTGTGTCTTTAAACTTGTTTCAGGGGTTGTGGTCCTCAGCTATCCATTGTCCGTAATTACTCACTTTTGTATCTTTTGTAACTAATTTTCTTATTTTAATATATTTTAGAATAGTTGTGTGATAAGTATTTTGTTTTGACCCATAGTTTGTAAATCATTTATTTTTTGTTTAAATTGTTACATCTTTTGAGAGTTATCCTCCCTTTATATTAAAACATGAAATTTGCTGATAAAACACATTACATGAATCGAAATCCGCTTAAAGATATAAACTTCTAAAAAATGGTTGGAAACTATATAAAAACACATACAAATTTGGCCCATTTCTTGTTCCGTCTATAATGAAATGAAACATGGCTAATCCTAAATTACCCCCCTTCTGATATGAGTGGGTAGGAAGGTAGAAGAAAATTTCTTCCGTGTGTAAGATTCTTTTGTAAATGATGTTTAAAATGTAACTGATTGTTTGAACTTAAAACACTACGTTGTATACTTACTGAAGATGATTTTAGTATACTGGGCGCGTATTGCAATGTTGAAAATCATAAACTTCCTACCTAAAACAAGTGTTAACCCATTTGATAAAGTTGAAGAGGAAACACTGGTGTTTTTTCACTGTCCAAGGACTATTGAAGTTTGACCAGGTAAGGGAATGAGAAGGCAGTACTAAAAAAAGATAAATCATGTTTTTAATGATAAAAAAGTTTGGAGTCGGTTCGATTCTGTCGTGTTCGGGCAAACAAATATGATTTTAATTATGGCCTAACATAACTATTCTATTTCGTTATGATGATGGGGTTTTTTAAATTTATGTTTCACTTATATGCACTGGGATATCGAATGTCAGTAATGTGCGTTTGATTTCCAAATAAATGATTTCGTAAGAATACCGTGTTGGAGTGTTGGAGTGGCGGTGGAATGTGGTTGAAAGGGTAGATGGTATCACCATCCATCGTTTTCACAAGCACATCTTTATTTAAACAACACCTACTTTTGACAAACGTACTAGTCCTCCATCTTGTCAAAACTTACCGTGTTCAAGAAGTGTGACACCTTGTTTCCATCTAGATGGTGATGGTGATCGTGATGGTGATCTAGTTGGTGATCTTGTTGTTCAGTGTATTTTTAGGATTGAATGACATTAATTTTGGATTTTGAAAGAATTTGGTCCTATCTTGAAATCTCATCAGTATGTTAGTTACAGTAGTGATTAACAATAATCATCGCAAGTTTAAAGGGAGTGCAGGTGATGTGGAATAGTTTTGGGTGTTAATCAAAATACGAATAAAACCATCATAACGCGTTTAAGTTTCATATCCACTAGGCTACATAATTCATACAACTGAATTACATTTAATGAATAGCTTCACTATTATTATAATTAATATACATTCAAATAATATTATTAGGCTCTATTAAAGTCTTGTTTTGTGATCAAATACACTTTTATTGAGGTGAATGTACACCGTTAGCAATATAAACCTTATAAGACTGTATATTTCTGAATAAACAGATTAAAAACAACAAGAGGAGCAAGAAGGCCCGTGGACTCTGTTCGTTCTGGCTAACATGACTCTGATATCATGGGACGTCATCAATTTCCCTTCAGTACTTTTAAAATTATGGCTGAGAGTCATTTGACCTCCATTTTTGAGATTCAAATGCGTGACACCTTCTCATCATGCTGAACAGATGGGTAAAGTTTTATCAACATCTCTTCAGTAGCTTAGAAGTTATGACCCAGACACAATTTTGAATAATATGACCTTTGACCTCCAAATGTGACTTCAGACCTTTGACCTTATTATATGCGCGTAAAACAGAAAGTAGCTATACCGCCAACAACAGCCAGATTTTACAACATATACACATCGTTTCCAAATCTACTGACGAGGTATATATGTTTTATCCAATCCCTTCAATAGTATAGGAGTTACTGTTGAAACACGAGTATGACTCATATGACCTTTGACCGCATCGTGTAAACTTGACCTTTGAGGGACGGACCTGATTTTGCACTTCTTGCAATTGTGTGAAGTTTAATGCAATTCTCTTCAGTACTTTAAAGTTGTGGTTGTGACACAATTTGAACCTTTCGTTTTTTTTCTTTCGGTGTAGTTTATCAAAATCCCTTCAGTAGTTCTGGAGTTATAGCTGAGACACAATTTTGACTCATATGACCTTAATCTGCAAGTGTGACCTTGACCTTTGAGGTAAGAATAGAACCTGATTCTTGCGCACTACAAACCTTCTCATCACACTGAGCATTTCCGTATTCATTTATAACAAGAGCCTAGGCCCTCTTTACGCTCTACTTGCTAAAATGGCTCTTATATTAAGGGGTTTTGTCATATAATCGTCATCAGTACTACTTCTAAACTACAAGGCCATGGCCTACATGTCGAGCCTTATTATAAAGGTCCAGACTTTTGATTTGACCAGCACCAATATTAATCCCAACAGATATTAAATCAATGTCATTAACAGTGTGTGATGCATGTCGCAGCGGAGACCAGACGTGACCTATATTTCGTCGACGTCAGATGCATACAAGAAACATTTTGGTGAAGTTTGGTGAAAATCCTGTGAGAAACATGTCGTAGCGGAGACCGGACGTGACATATTTTGTGGAAAGTATGTCACAATGACCAGAAATTCTTCACTTGAAGTTAGATGCATATAAGGACATTCTGTGTGAAGATTGGTGAACATTCTACGAGAAAGAAGCAAGATACGCATGTCGTAACGGAGACCGGATGTGACCCATATTTCATCGAAAGTAGGTCACAGCGACCCGAAATTTTGCATATGATGTTAGATGCACATCAATCTCATTAAAATCAGACCCTTTATCACGCTACGATACTCTACACTACAGCGTACTTAGGATATGATTTTAATGGGATTGGATTCATACAAGGAACATTCTGGTGAAGTTTGGTGAAAATCCTGCAAGAGTTCCGGCTGGTTTTCGAACTCGTCCGAGCTTTCACTGATATCAACAATCTGGTAAGGTTTGAAAAAGATCGGATGAAAAATGAAAGCCCTGTCGTTTTAACGAGGCAAAAGTTAAAGGACAGATGGGCGGTGACGGACGGACGACTCGCTATTAAGCAGATAAGAGTTATAACTTGAGACACAATTTGGTGCTAGAGACAAAGCAAAATATATCATT
This sequence comes from Cyrtodaria siliqua, assembly GCA_037043455.1. Classification (NCBI taxonomy): domain Eukaryota; kingdom Metazoa; phylum Mollusca; class Bivalvia; order Adapedonta; family Hiatellidae; genus Cyrtodaria; species Cyrtodaria siliqua. Next base: position 197,124 of record JAWPHD010003114.1, on the reverse strand, counting down.
TTTACATAATGCAAAGACAATAACTGTTTCTACTCCGATTTGTCTAGTTTTCAAACTCGTTCCATGTTTATATAATAATAAAAACCTGGTCAGGATCAGATAAAACGTGAAGGAGCTAGAGTGCTAACGAAGCAAAATATAGCATTGTTCAGTAAATCAAGCGCCATAGCTCTGGTTTTACTAATATGATATAGCTGATTTTCAGAGCTTTCATCAACAGTTTGGTCAAGGTTGGAAAAGAGCAAATACAAAATGAAGGTACTATTGTGTCAACACACTTCGCAAGTACTAGAGTGTTTACACACTTTCGCATGTATTTTTTATTTTATTTCTCAACCAATTTAGAAAAGGTAAAAAGGTATGTTTCACTGATACACTAGTAAATCTTGTTTAGGTATTAGTTGTATTTTGTCCTAAAAGTAAAAAAAAAATATGGCTGAAACAAGTGCCTCGAACAGTGAAGACAAAACACCTTCCATCAAGTGAAATTGTTAAATTGAGCTGAATTTGGTTTTATGAAACACAAACACAAAGTTATATGGCGCAAAACAGGAATGAACATTCCCCGCCAACCCTCCATTTACATAGAGATAAAAATATGCAGAATGGGCCTAGAACCTTCTCAAAACTGCAGGGTTTTTCATGAATTGAATTGGGGTTTTAAGGCGCACCAACACATGAAAGGTTATATGGCGACTAGCAGGAATGGACATGCCAGGCTCATCCTCCATGTACATCGAGATAAAATATGGAGAATGGGCCTAGAACCTTCTCACCCTGAACCGCAGAGTTGCTGCAAATTCTATTGTAGACATTCCATTTACGCTAGATTCATTTTATTGTTTTTCTGCCACTGCTCTAGTGATTTGAGTTAGATGTCACCTGAAACAATACATGGGTCATGATGAGCATGGACAAAAAAATATAAAATGAACATGAATTTGGGGGTGGGGGTTCTACCCCTCCAACGGGATTTGCAGTGGCCCTATTCTTTGCCCCGGAACCACACGGCGGTGGGTTCTTCATGAACATGAATAGAATGACAAAATGAACATGAATTCGGGGTGATTTTATCCCTCTGCCAGGATATAAGCAGTGGCCATTTCTTGGGTAAGAATTCTCGATAATCAAACACGTGTTGAATAATCTTCTTATTACATTTTAACATATTCTTGGCATCTGTTTAATGAATACGATTTCAGTTGTGAATAGAAATGTCTTCCAAAAATGTATGAATTTTCTTTCTATGAGAAATCCTAATATTTTACCAATAGAAATGTATTAAATATCCAATATTTACATTTTTTCAAAAATAAATGCGGGAGATCACACTAGTTTTAACTGCAAACTGATGTTTGTTGTTATACAAATATAATTATGTCAGTCTAATTTTGACAAATTAATATAATATAAAATTCATATTTCCTATAAAGAGACGCATGGCAATATTGATGTCTGTTTTACATGTTCAAGCATCAAAACAAACCAAACATCAACAGAAGTGTCTTCTGTTCTTCCCTATAATATTCAATAAGCCGATTTTTTTTTTTGTTTGTTTTTCTTTGTAGTTTGACTAGAACTAAGTAAAATCATTTAAATGCATAACAATATTTTTCTCCTTAAGTAAATTTACACTTATCATTAAAAATTGTGTGTGCAAAAATAAGATCAATGTGCAAAATTTGAATAATAATTTTGATTTTGACTGGAGTTAGTTCCCTTTACTATACCAGTATGGAAAGATTCTTGCTTTTAAAATAATTTTGGGTGAAGATATAGCAAGACTGCAGTGTGGCCCTTTAAATAATATCCTTTGAAAGGGTTAACTGTATTGAAATTTTGAATTTTGCGACGGTATATCCGTCGTTTAATGGTTGCAAATTTTGTTTAATGGTGACGCGTTAACGGAGCCATTAAACACGATTTGCATACGTTAAACGACAGATATACTGTTGCAAAAAAGTCAAAATCTCAATACCGATTAACCCGTTTCTATGGCATTTCATTGTTTGTGACAGTTTACTCACAAACGTATTGAAATCAAATTTAATGACGTCACGCTTTTGATGGTTTAACGTCACGCCTGGATTTGCGACGGGTTATGCACTAATTAAAAGTCGCAAATGGTTTAACGTCAACCAATTGGATTGCAGTATTTTAGTCAATTGCGTCAGAATGAAGATTTTATTTCTCGGACCGAGTTACAAATTTGCTACTTTGAAAAGAAATAAAGTAATCGCAAAATCCTTATCAGGTGTTAACTTTAATTAAACAGCATAGATTGTTTTCAATCTAATTTAAGGGGATAACAGAAAACATACAAGATTAATACGTGTCCTTTCTATATTAAACAGCAAACAACACAGCATTCAAATATCACAGATAAATCAGAAAAGTACATGATGTACAGCAGGCAATATAATACTACAACGATCACTGAAGGTGATGAATACCCCCGCTTAAGTCAAACATAGGGCCACAATTCTGTAATAAGTTAGGAAATCAATAATGGGTGATGTAGAGGGACATAAGGTCATCAGTTGTTATGTGTATATGAAGTTTGGGGACAACCCAAGCAAAACAGTTAGAGGAATGCAAGTAATGAAAATGTTTTATGGGATAAAAATGTGTCGTGACGGGACAAGACGCGATTGGACGTTACTGTTTGAGGAATGCAAGTAATGATTTTGTTTGTTTGTATGGTGTTTTACGTCATTTTCAACACATGCAAGTTTATATATGACGGTCGATTCTTTGTGGTTGAGGCAGACCACCCACTTTTCCTGGGTAGAACCAGTACTGTATACCTTCCGCCATCTGTAAGAACAGTAATGAAAATGCGTTATGGGACACGACGGGACATTATGGACAACGTGATTTCTATATAGCCCCCACTTCACTTTGTGAAAGCGAGGGTATAATAACATTGATGATCAACTTCACTTGATAACATCTTTTTTTTGAAGTAACAATTATTTTGTATCGAGTTTAAAGTTACAGTGCTCGAAAAGCAAGATAGCCCGATGCCCGGGTCTCCTTGAAATCCATTCCGGGCCCTTCTTATTTTGATAAATGAGTTTGTTTGTTTGTTTGAATAGTGTTTTACATAATTTTCAGCACATGTAAGGCAATATATGATGGTTGATTTTTTTGTGGTATAGGCAGACCACCCCATTTTTCCTTGGTAGAACCAGTACTGCATACAGTTTTATCAGCCTATACACTATTACATAAATGCACAATTTTGCCCATGAAATGGAAAACGTTTAAATATTAATAACATTCTTAGTCTTTCTACATTTTAAACATCATTTCACCAAAGAATAAAATGATTTATATATCTTAAAAAAATGGCTACTTAATATAAATATAAAATTGTGAAGAACATGAACATGCACCATCTACTCCTTGCAAGTGAAATTCTCTAATCATGGAACTAGTAGATAAGGTTGATGTACTGACACCTTTTTGAGCACACATTTGGAGAGTTGCTTATGTATTTAATACTGGCCACACTTTAACACACTATCCACATGTACTTCGATCTTATCTCTGATGGCCTCGGTAGCTCAGTGGATAACGCCTTGGCTTTACAGCTACAGATCACTGCTGTGCTTGGGTTTGCACCCTTGTGGAAGCATGTCTGAGGGAAACTTCATCGCATCTCCCTCTGGGGTTGCTGTCCCAAAATAACCTAATATGACGTATTAACAGGAAGTAAAACCCCATTTCATTCATTCAGTCATATCTCTGATGTTCATGTAGGTTACTCTGCTGCCCAGCTTCACCAGACCTTCAGCTACACATTTAAAACAACAGATCCAGCTTAACAAAACCCATGACTCAAAACTCAAGTTTTTATTGCAGCTAGGATAACCCAATCTCTTAAGCCAGTTCAGCACTGATCTTCAAACCATGTCATCACTCATTCATATCCCTGTTTTTCACTAGGAATCTTCAGCGTCTCTCTTTTTTGCCTCTCTCTTCTTTTCCACTTCTGCCTTCCGGTCCTCGCTCAATAAATAATCCACCAACTCTGTCAAGTTGCTGAAGTCAGTTCTGCCAGTTGCTCGCTTGTTTGGAAAGTATGTCTTCATTTTGGCATGGAATTCAGGAAACTGTTGAGAAAAACACATTAACTGGCATTAGTTAAGGCCAATAAGAAGCAACATTTTAACAATAGGGCCTGTGGACGCTCTACTGGCTACAGATAAAGTTTGTGTACAAGGGGCCATAACTCTGTAAAAAATCATTCAACTGGAACATGGCAATGATATGCGCTACTAGGCTTGGTACTGATCATCCCTGCCAAGTTTTGTTGAAATCTGGCCAGGAGAACTACCGGTAGTCGGTACAAAGATAGTGTATTAAAATCTTTAAAGGGCCATAACTCTGCCAAAATTCATTCAACTGGAACACGGCGATGATAAGCGCAACTAGGCTTGGAATTCATCATCCCCGCCAAGATTCAATGAAATCCAGCCAGGGATCAGGAGAACTAGTCGGGACAAAGTTTGTGTATTAGAACCTTAAAAGGGCCATAACTCAGCCAAAAATCATTCAAACAGAACACGGTGATGTCGTGCGCAACTAGGCTTGTTGCTTATCAACCCCACCAAGATTTATTGAAATCCGGCTAGGAATTCAGAAGAGACTAGTCTGGAAAAAGTTAGTATATTAAAACCTTAAAAGGGCCGTAACTCTGCCAAAAATCGTTCAACTGGAACACAGCGATGATATGCACATCTAGGCTTGATACTTATCGTCCTTTCCAAGTTTCGTTGAAATCCAGCCAGGGGTTCAGGAGAACTAGTCCGGACAATGTTTATGCATTAAAACCGTTAAAGGGTCATAACTATGCCAAAAACTTTCAACCAGAACACGGCGATGACATGCACAACTAGGCTTGGTACTAATCATCCCTGAAAAGTTTTGCTGAAATCCGGCCAGGGGTTCAGAAGTACTAGTCCAGACAACATGTATTAAAACCTTTAAAGGGCCATAACTCCGCCAAAAATCATTCAAGCGGAAAAGGGCGATGAAATGCTCAACTAGACCTGGAACTGAGTTTCGCTGAAATACGGCCAGGGGTTCAGGAGAGCTAGTCCAGACAAAGTTTGTGTATTAGAAGCTTTAAAGGACCATAACTCCGTCAAAAATCATTCAACTCAACTGGAACACAGGGTTTGACACTAACTTTGTTCCCCAAATAGTCCGCAGGACTACCAACTTCCAAAATCAAGTAGTCCTGCACAGATTGGTGTAGTCATTCCAAACCAACCCGTAACAATTTAAAATTCTCGCAGACACACCTTAGTCCTTACATGTTATTTCATGTTTTTCATCCTTGTACATGAGCCATTTAATTGAAACACCTTTTCGCTTTGCGTCCATGTTCCTTTTTCTCTTCATTTGATTGCACTTTTTTTTTTGACTGAAAGAATTAGTCCCCAGGTATTTCCACATTTCTTCAAACAAGAAAATTCGCGAAAACCGATGTTGTTATTGGGTATTGCCAGTTCCGCCAGAAACTCATCTTTTCGGTCAGATACAGTAACCACTATTGATAATTTTGGGCTTCTGATTGGTTGAACAAATATAGAGGCTATTAGGGCGTATAGTCAGATTGTAAGGTAGATTCTGATTAGATTAAATTATCCAAATCATAACAAAATCCCCATAAAATATCAAAATATTAAACTGGTTCATTTAGGATATTTTGATTGAAATTTGCATTTTTATTGATAAAACTGTACTGAGGCTATATTTACAAAAAGTACAATGTATTTACTGCCATTCTGGGGGTGCCTACCTTTAGTGGTCTTAGAGGCTGACAGCATTACATTATCCCTAATTTGCTTATCATTTTTGAGTCTATCTAAGATAGTTCTTTAAGAAAATTTAGTTTTTTTCTTATTTAAAAATAGGGGTTGAAGGCCAAAAGGCTATAATGTAGGCCTATGGGAAATGCAATAGTGGTATATGACCATTTCAGTCGAATGATTCGTCCCAAGTCTTGTTCGTAGCATACAGTTTTTACTCAACATTGTTCACAATTGTATGTCTGTCCATTTTCATTTCGATTGACGTTTATTAACGGCAAATTGTAATCAATTTAAATCAACAATAACTTAAATAGGTACTTTATTTGTTAAGTCGAAACTAATTGTGGGGACAAACATCCATGATGCAGATGCAATTAACTTTTCCGAGTATCCTTCTCATATTCACAATATGGGTAGCAGTCGTGAGCAAGTGCTTGGACCCTGCTTTGTAGATTTACATTCATACTGGAAACCAGTTATGTCTGTGAAAAGCGTACATCACCACATCTCGGTTTTGCCACAAAAAAAACACCTTTGGACAGGAGATTTAACAAACTTCGGTGAAAAATTACAATAAAGTTGTTTATTTGTTATGTTTTATTACTAAAAATTACAATAAAGTTGTTTATTTGTTATGTTTTATTACTAAGTTAACGATTATGTCTCTTTGTTTTTGTCAAAAGTAGGTAGTCCTCGTGACTACTCAGTTTGGAGGTCTAGGTAGTCCGAGGCAAATTCTGGGGGGTCTCGGACTACAGGACTACCGTTAGTGTCGAACCCTGGAACATGGTGACGATATGTACGACTAGGATTGGTACTGATCATCCCTGCAAAGTTTGCTGAAATCTGCCCAAATAAAGGTCCTTTTGTCTTAACGAGGCAAAATACAGCATTTTTGAACAAATCAAGGGCCATTACTCCGGTTTATTAATCCGATTTGGTGGATTTTCAAACTTGTCCAAGCTTTCATTAATAGTAACAATCTGGTAGAGTTTGGTAAAGATCAGATGAAAAATGAAGGCCCTATTGTCTTAATGAGGCAAAATACAGCAGTTTTAACTTAAATCAAGGGCCACAACTCTAGTGTTACCGGTCCAATTTGGCTGGTTTTCATACTTGTCCAAGCTGTCATTGACATCAACAATCTGGTAAAGTTTGGAAAAGATCTGATGAAAAATGAAGGGCCTATCATGTTAACGAGTGAAATATAGCAATTTTAAATAAATCAAGGCCCATAAGTCCGATGTTACTGGTCCGAACTGGCTGTTTTTTTAACTTGTCCAAGCTTTAATTGATATCAACAATCTGGTAAAGTTTGAAAAGGATCGGATGAAAAATAAAGGTCCTATTGTGTTAACCAGGCAAAATATAGCAATTTCAACTAAATCAAGGGCCATAACTCCAGTGTTACTGGTGGTACGAACTGACTGGTTTTCGAACTCGTGCGAGCTTTCATTAATATCAACAATCTGGTAAAGCTTGAAAAGATTGGATGGAAAATGAAGGCCCTATCGTGTTAGGCAAAAGTTAACGGACAGACAAAGTTCGGGACAATTCGTCATAAATTTAATTTTAAAAGTGCAACATCCATTCAACAAAAAGTTCAATGTTGATTTCACCTAAGCCAACGTTCGCCTGTCGGAAGAAACAAATAATTACCCTGCTCAGCTTGTCAGTTTTGTGCTTGTTTAACAGATACTTATGCAGTTATACATGTTTAATGGACTGATTTATTCGAGGTTTTAACATTTTAAATCTGTTCAGCATCCAACATATCATTCCAGAACTGCTACCCCAACCTCACCCAACATCACACCCCAACTATTGTTTATATTCTGTATAAAGATTAGGCTGAGTAAAATCTGTATTAATTACTGAATGTTTTTGTGTTATGGTCACTGAATATGTTTTTGTGTTATGGTCACTGAATATGTTTTTGTGTATTGTTAACCTGTCACATAAATAAATATATACGAGGAGCGTTCAATATGTAATGCAACTAGGCATTGTATTAACGTTGGGCGATGTTTACACACGAAAAATGATCTTATAAAATGAACCTTTAGTGAAACTTTCTGAAAATTTTATTAAAATCAGTGAAGATATAAGTCTATGACGACTGTTTGTTTGGGACATATTATATACACTGCCTTAAAAAGCGGCAGAAAAGTTTAATGAATTTGCATACATCGTAATGTTGGATTCATAAAAAAAATCATTTTGCAGCAAAGTAAATTATTCAAACTTTTATTGTAACTAGAAGTATGTGTAAATATTACGTAAACGATGTTTTCAATACAAAACATCGATATAGTCCAAGCCGTTTTCTTGGAAATATAAAAGTCCTGAAAATATCAAATTCCAATAAAAATAATAGTCAAATTCAGTTTGAAGATAAGACAGAAAATAGTTTTAACAACAAGGGTAAAGAATCGAAGAGATACTCTAAAGACTTAATATAAAATCAACAATTTTAGTTACACTGCTCCAAAAATATTAAAGCCTGAAGTTGCTCTTCGCTTTTTCAGGATAAAATTTAAGCTATATTTTGTCACACTGACAACATTTAAGGAGCAATAAACCCAAAAATAAACACATTACAAATAAAAACTACTAACGTTTTCATATGGAAGATATAAAAGTTTGTGGTTTAGGCAAAAAATGTCCATTTTGGCCGTCGAAATCAGATTTTTAGTCAAAATAGTTTTTTCCGTTTTTGGCGTGTTCAGTATCATTTACATGTTTTAAAAAAATGCCCTCAAAAAAGATTTTTTATTGGATGGAAGTATCTGAAACTTGATAAATTAATGGTGGAAAGTTCATTTCAACATAATCCGTATCAATAACTACAACAATGGACCATAATTAAATTTTAGGACCGTAGTTGCATTATATAATGAACGCCCCTCGTACTCTTATTTCTTTGCTATTTATTTCTCTGAATTACAGTCTAAATGTTATACATGCTTTCACCAATTTCAAAAAATAAACTCACATTATTTACACCAAGTACCTTGGCTGTACCAAACACCATAACACAGAAGCTCGTCACTGACAATGCAGAGCCCCAGAACAATGCCTTTGACGCAATGGCTATTCCGTTCTCTGGCAATTCTGCCGTCAACATCTGGAATGAAAGAAACAGAGTTTTACCGTTATTAAAACACATCATATTACGCTATACTGGGACAGCAACCTCAGAGGGTGATGAGATGAAGCATGAAGTTTCACATCAGACATGCCTCTGCCAGGGAGCGAGCCCACGTGTTTGCAGAGGTCTGTAGCTCTTAAGCCAAGGCCTTATACTATGACCTACTGAGGCCGCTATCAACATCGGGAAGTCATACATACATCATAATAAGTTGTACGTACATGGAAAGAAGTACCGAAAAATATTAATTTGCTATGGTCACTGAAGGTTTAAGGCCTTGAAAATATACTGGTATGTATAAAATATTATAATATGTGGAAAAAAAAAATTAAACTAGAAGGATGTGACCTAAATTTCAGAGAAAAGTAGCTCAAGGCAACACACATATTTGTTCATGATGTCAGGTGGATAAGAGAAACATTTAGTTTTTAATACTGCAAACTTAAACGTAATCCGGATGCACGGACAGACAGACTCACACCAAATGCCAAAGTGATCCCATAATATCGCTCTCTGAGCTGGACAAAAACAAACAACATTAACTACGCTTGTATAAAATACTTTACAGGTGTTAGGTAACGCTATGCAATGCATGTTATGCACCTGACATTTTGCAATTTAATTAATTTTACATACCTTTTTAAAATACAGAGGATCTCTTCTTCTAGCTTTAAACAATGTATACCCAAACCCTATAAACACTGAAAGTCCTGTTGCCACAAACAGCAATGCTGAAATAAAATAAATTAATTCATTACATTTTCATGGGAGAAAGATTACCGACAAGGTCAAATTTTTTGTCAGTCTGAAAGTCATATGTCTAGTTTCTGGTAAAACTCCTGCCACAGCATTCTGGTCAGGGCCATTTAGTTTTAACAATAGGTTATTATGAAATTACATCTGAATTTGATAACAAACTTAACTGCCTAAATGCATACTATAATTTCTTCATAATAGGAAAAGCTATAAACTATATTTCAATTGCATTTGCTATAAACCATTGCTGATATGAGGGGCGAGTTACTGTGATTTCCCTATGTAAAGCAATGTTGCAACGAGACTTGCACAGTAAATGGTGATGGATAAATCAATAAGCATGGAATGCACGAGTCTTGCATAGTTAATGGTGGTGGATACACTCTGTCACTCAATGAGCATGGAATGCACGAGTCTTGCATAGTTAATGGTGGTGGTGGCACTCAATAAGCACGGAATGCACAAGACTTGCGTAGTTAACGGTGGTGGATACATTCAATGAGCAAGGAATACACGAGACTTGCATGGTTAAAGGTGGTGGATACACTCAATAAGCATGGAATGTACAAGACTTGCCCATTTAACAGTGGTGAATACACTCAATGAGCATGGAATGCACGAGACTTGCACATTAAATGGTGGTGGATATACTCAATGAGCATGGAATGTACAAGACTTGCACAGTAAACAGTGGTGGATATACTCAATCAGCAGGTAATGCACGAGACTTGCACACATAAACACAGGTGGATACTACTCAATAAGCATGGTGCAGCTGAAGGCAAAGCAAAGGGTTTTCTTTCACTGCATTAAGCTAAAAATGTTTGCAATTATCCTGTCCATCACACTTTTAGTCTCACTAACGTGCACAGATTTTGGTTTTAAAAGCTCATCAGAGCTTAATATAACTTAACTCAATCTCATACTTGTCTTCCCTGTGTACACCAACATGTGGGGAAGTCACATAGCACTGGACTTATCACACAGTGCTGTGACTGAGATAGGTGTAGTCCCTTCTTGCAGCCTACAGCTTCAGTGAACTCCATTGAAGATGAAGCAGGCATTAGTTTAGGGAACCAATTGATTACAAGTGGACAACGGAGGTTAGGGATTTGTACATATTGTTTGTGTGGGTTGATGATACCATCAGCAGAGCCAAAATCAACACTGTTACTGGAGCTGTATATGGGAAGGAAGGGGCTGCAGCATATCTCCAAGAGAAGAAACAAAGATTTTTTATAGATGGTAAGCTAGGCATGAGAAACTCTCTGTCGACAGATGATTAAAGGAAGACTGCCATTTGCTGGTGACCCAAACAAAGGATGCCGTAGGAGTCAGGACACACATGATGATCATCACATGTGACTATCACACCACTGGATCATCTCACTACCTCAGCAAAATTAATACAGCCCAACAGTGTCACGTTCAAAAGAAAGACATATCACATCACATGATCACAAACAGATTTAACTTTATATCATTTAACTAATGAAGTGCACACTCATGCCATGAAGGATTCTCCATGTGGAACATAGGCAGAAGAACTTTAAAACCTTAGACAATTTTACAAACACACACTCTAGCTTTGAGAATCATAGCTCTTATGGCTGTACCTGCCATACAGCTTTGATTTGTTGCCTTTATAATGCAGGTAGAGTATGCACCACAACTCTAGGTCACATTTTTCGGCATGTTTCTGAAGACATAACCAATGATTGCCTAAGCAATCACCACATTTTAATAGAACAAACATTTATTTCTACATGTCCATGCATATAAATTGCCAAAGAAAACTTTTATCATGCAGATCTAGTTGTATCAGTACAAAGAAAGATTCTCACAACTACAACATACACTCTTTTTACTGTTTGGAGTATCATTGTGTTCAGGGTTCTCCCATTGGCAACCACGTCGGTTAACTTCAGGATACCAATGCCAATGGCCACCGATGGTAACAACAAGGCCACAGATGTTTCCTCAGGTGTAAAGTTGCGGGAAGATTGCTAACCAACGTTCTACCTAAGGGCAAACCAACGGCTTACGATAGATGGTTACATAGAGTACTTTATGTAACCGATGGGAGAACCCTGAAAGCACCCAATATAATCATCGGTTTTGTGGTGCATTGATTGTATGGCCTATAACTTTATTTGTCTCTTAAATTATTTACCACCCAATTCCTTAGATCAGTATGCATTCTTTCAATCATTATAACCGTTTCATTCCTTACACTGACCTCTCTTCAGTAGCACTGAATGGGGTCATTGTCGTACCGGGTACTACAGAAAGGCACCCGGGGTACATTTATGTATAAAGAAACGTACCCGAAAACCATCAAAATCCAGAAAGGCCCCCAAATATAAATAAATGTACCTGAGACAAAATACAATGTCGTAGAACGCGGCCGTAACACGTTCTGTTACTTCATGGAAACGAAACTTTCATTGTTTACAAAGTTTAATCGATTCACTTTTTAAACGGACTCACGGCAATCTTGAAGTGTTTGAAAGTGTGTGTTTGTGTCTAGTGAAGATAGCAGGTGGGAAGTGTTTGAAATTAGATTTATATATTCAATATCATTTTTACTTTTTCCCTGGTTACATTTAAATAAATAAAATTTGCAGTATTCACTATTTCGTCTTATTATACTATACATTTTAATATATTATTGGTGCAATAATATCAAAAATTAATAATATGCAAAAACACTATTCTTATAATTAATATTAATGATTGAACAAATGCCAGTTATGCAGAAAAACTAGCGGGACGCCGTGAGTTTTTATAAAAAATAAAGATTGCCGTGTGTCCCTTTAAAAGCCTCTCACAGTTGCCTCCACCTTCAAGGAATGCAGATGGTCTAAATATTTGACCTACTCTTCTTGAATGATGAGCTGCATATTTGTTTACTTTTTTGCGCGGGTTTAATGATTTACAACTGCCGGGTTTACGACAATGCGTTCTGTATTTTTTTACTAACTGTGGCAGCCTAAATATGTTTTTAAGAACATTAGCGCAATAGATAATGATAAACAATATTGTTTAAGTAGTTGTTTTATCAAGTTCTAAATTGTTTCAATTCCGCCAGTGAGATCTTGTTTGTCCGGGTACGTTTCTGTATATTTGGGGGCCGTTCTGGAATTCAATGATTTTCGGGTTCGTTTCTATATACATAAATGTACCCCGGGTACCTTTCTGTAGTACCCGATACGACAATGACCCCATCAGCTTCACAGAATGATACCGGTTTAAAAAAAAAGAAAAAAAAAGTATTATATATTAAATACAGTATTTAATAGTCTCTATCATCCAGACACACTCAAGCTGACTGCGAGCGCTAGCGAGCGTCTGGACTCACTGTTCTTTAAAAATGTTGACCGATAGACGGCGCCAACCGTCAAAACTGACTGCGACGTGACGTCATTTTGATTGCAACATCAAAGTGCACGTTGAATTACGCGCAACATTAGTTCCAATGGGATGTGTGTACTTCCTTATTAAATATACAATAAACTTCGTTTTATTGTAGTTTCTCTAAAAACATAATATAATCTTACAAAATGATGTTTAAAATTTAATTTTTGGCATTAATCGTGTGTTTGGAGTAATTTTATAGCACAACATTGCGCGTAACGTCACGTATTTTTTGACGCCGTCGTGACGTAGGGGGTGATTCCCACGGATTTCCATAACAAACTGAAGTTGACCAATCAGAGGCCGGTGATTTTTTTTTGTACACACCTCGTTTTGATGTCAAAATTTTTAAAGAACAGTGAGTCCAGACCATCGTTTGGACTTCTTTGAGAGAAGTCTCGCGAGAGGTCTGGATGATCGAGACTAAGTATTTAATCGCGAGCGTAAGCTCGCCTTACGGTTAACGCGTTGTTGATTTTCTGAAATTGCATACTAAGCCTAAGGCAATAAAAATCTTCGTCAAACCGCTAGAGTTACCTGCCCGTAAAGTTGCATCGTGCAAGTAAAACGGTGCACCGTGCAGGTGAATCGTATTTCTAGCACGTCGTTATAACCTCACATGAACGCCCGAGCATTCGAAGGAAAATAAAGCTAATTACATCGAGATTACATCGAGCGAAGCGACGTTATACAGCTAATTTCACCGAGCGAAGCGAGGTCTTGTGCATTGAATATAACATACATGTAAATTAAGTTTGTTTTCGATTCTCTTCTCTTCTTTTCTATTTTATTCAGTGTTTTCGCTGTCTCAGTCCATTCAATTCAACATATTTATTTTATTTATTTTTTACAATCTAATTTGTTCAAAAACAACAAATTCCACGATTTAATGCTTGATTACGTTTAAATAAAAGTGAATGCGTCAATATTTATTATTTAAAAAAATAAAGATATAATATAATTTAGCCTGGTTCTCTGGCTTAAAATAGAATAGAATAGAATAACTTTTATTTTCCAATCAAGGACCATCACTGCCATTACACTCACAATACTAGGTACTACCTTTGTGAAGGGCAAAACTATAACCAGTCTTTGATTGCAGTAAAAGTATAAGTTTAAATGATTCATTTAGAAACACCAACAAATGTAAAAACAATCCAAAATATGAATCAAATTTGATATAGAAGCACTCGAGCAGATGTTTTGATTTTGCATTGAGTTTAGAAAACTCCACTGATGTACACTGTCTGTAAAGCATAACAGTATGAGTATTGCACACATTATTTAATCGCTCTAGTCTATTAACTTAAAACGACGCTTGCCACTGTTCAGCAACAAAAAAATCAACGATTTAATGCTTGATTATGTTTAAATAAAAGTGACTGCGTCAATATGCAAGTTAGTTTTACTAGATCTATTTTTTTTTATATTGATCTACATGCGGTGATTTTCACTTGAAAGCAGTCAAATTTCATTGAAATTTTTTATACAATATGACAAAAGGACTAAGAAAGCTGGCTAAGAGGTGACCATCCTACCTAATAGTAATAAATGTCTGAGATTGTGTGAACTGTGTCATTGCTTTTTGTTCCAATTGTATTTAACGACCCACTGCGCCATTTGAGTCTCAATAACACTTATTAATAATAAAATTCACCTGAAACAATAGTTATATGAAATAATAATTATTCGCCTATCTTTTTATCCTTAAATTGTTTTTGCGAAACCAAAGGCGGTAAGTGAAATACCCTTTCTTTTACTTGAAAGCACAAACGTAAACCTTTTTTGTTCTTTGTAGACAAAGTGAAGCACCTACTGTACTGTAGACGTAATAGTACGTCACCATTATGACAATTTTCAATGCTGATTACGTCAGTCAGTGACGTTCGACACAATTTTAATTTCAAGAGAGGAAGTAGAGAGTGGTGACTTGGAATGAACTGATTATTTCAAATGACACATCAGCAATGATTTGTTTGTGTGTTTGTATGGTGTTTAACGTCATTTTCAACACATGTAAGGATATATATGACGGTGGATTTTTGGGTGGTGGAGGCAGACCACCCACTTGTCCTGGGAAGAACCAGTACTATAGAACCAGTACTATACACCTCCCGCCATCCGTAAGGATCGACACATCCTCACAATTCGAGCTCCCAGTGGGATTCGAACCTGCAGTGGTGAGAGGCGAGAAGGTTTACAATGCAACATTCAGTATCACATGAAACAATTCATTCCTATTCCTTCCTACCTGATCATTGCTGCTAAGTGAAGGCATTTACATTTAGCAAATAGGAATAGATTGGATCATCCTGAGAAGTCTCATAAAAAAAAAGGATGCATACATAATTATACTGATCATGCTTATTCAAGTTCACCTGACACTTACTCACTATTTAAGTCGTTTTTTTCACAACTGTGGCCGATTTGCTTCACAATTATTATTATTAATTTATTTCTTTTATTTATTATTATTATTTTATTTATTTTGGAAAACATTTCCACCACTTAACTTGTTCAATATTGTTTTGTTCTGGATATGTTCACAGAAGAAAGTTTATCTAAAATGTTTCATATTATCCTGCTCCCACAAAAACAATGCATGTATTCAATACTTTTTTCACAAATTAGGCAGTTTTCGCGCTTTTTTTTTCTCCACCAAAATGACCAGGCTACTCAGTATGGTCGGGAGTCTTCACAATTTTTAGGGGGTAAAAGCCCTGCCAACATTACAATGGAAATCACACTGCAGTGCTTGGTTTGATTTAGTTTAAACTTATGTATTTTACATCGATTGTAACGAAAGCTCTATGAACTTATTTGAATCACTCTCGATGTCTTACTGGGTAGAACCAGTACTAAGCAATGCAGATAAAGTGTCTTGCTCAGGGACACAACACAATGGCGGGAATTGAACTCACGACTTTTGGATCATGGATCCAACGCTCTACCACTAGACCACAGCGCTCCACGGTTTGATTTGGAAGTAATATAGTATAATGTGTATATCCCCATTTTGATTTCGAATAGTTATGCTTAAATAATTTGTTGAATTAGTTTTTTTTATGTGATGATCGCAAAGTTTGTATGTGAATAGTAGTGGGTTGCGTTTTTTGTGTGCCCCTTAGAACGGAGCAACTGAGTTGGGTTGAGAAAATCCGTATGTTATAAGGTATTACAGTATGAGTAATATTACACAATGTAACCAATTTATTTACTTAAACCGACGCTCGCCATGAGGCAGTGCCTTATTCATATTAGAATATAAGACTTTTCTTTCTTTCTTTTTTTAAAACCGGTATCTGTGATCAGCTTCATTACGACATTAGACTTAGTGTAAAGAACGATTATTAAACTACAACACTCTACAAAGGTCTTATTAAAATAGTTTTGACTGATTTAGGTAGAAATAAAATACCATTTCTTCGATCTGTATCACTTTCGGTCGATAACTTTTGACTGTCAACCTGTAAATTGTTATTTTCTGTTGCTCCACTCCGATTTGATTCCATGGGCGCAGCCATCTTTGTTTTCAAGGTCAAGGACTTTTCGTAAACTATTATTTTTTACAAATAAAATATCAAATATTCAGTGTATCATTGATTAGAATATATATAGGAACACTATTTTTAATGACTATTTTCTTTAAAAATAAAGGTTTTGCAGTTTTTGTTTACGGATTGAAACGGCCAGAGTGCGCATGCGCATTAATTATGAGAATGGCAACATTATTTTCGTTTCAGTGATAGATCTCCATTTTTTCATAAATTAGCGAAAATTACTCATTGGATCAACAAAATCGTTACATAGTGACTTTCTAATAGAAACTTTCTGAATAGATGGGTACTAAGTTAAATATTTGTGATGGGGAAAGTAGTAATGCTTGGACAACATTATCATCCTGTTTCATCTGAATCCCCATCAAAACAAGAGGAGAAAATGTCTAAGAAAGTAAGGAAATGGGAGGTATTCCCAGGGAAAAACAAATTCTGCTGCAATGGAAGAATTATGATGGCTAGACAGACAGGGATATTTTACTTCACTTGCACGTTAATCATAGCCACTAGTGGATTATTCTTTGGGTTTGAGTAAGTATAACATGCAAATTAATTAATTATACTGTAGAGAATTTAGTGCATAAAAATTAAAATACAGTCTACCAAAACCAAAGACGATTTTTGATATGCGCTGCCCTCCAACGTGCATACGCTTTTTACCTTTTTATTTTGGTTTTCCCGCAGAGATTATCTGCGCTAGACATAATGATAAACGGACAATTTATAAGTGTATAATCCGAGCCTTCTCTGACCTTAACAGCTTTTTTTACGATTTTGATATTTCATCTGGCTGTGTACGGTCAGAGCGGTTCCTATAGTAAAAACGCAGGGATCTCCTCTCCCGCAAAGTTTATAAGTACAGCTCACGCAAAACCCACACTTTCTCTTTCGAGTCGACAGGTAAAAGGTGTAACTTTTTCTAATTGCTGTCATTATAATGCATAATTATTCAATAACTTGAAAAAATCGAACATTCTTTTCTTAATTAGCTCGAGAATTTGATCGGTCCAAAAACAAAGAATTGTAACAGGTGTTTCAAGAATCATTATTGTTCAATAATTATCCAAAATAACAATGGTACATGTACATGTATCTAATCAGCGTTTTTTTTCATCATTTTGGGAATGGGTCCGTGACCTGTCAATTTGGGAAAAAACACGCGATCAGTGCTCAAAGAAAATTATTTTAAGAGACAGGCCCAGGGCTTGTTGCTTCTGAAAATGGACAGGCCCCGATTTGAAATGGACAGGCCCTGATTTGAAATGGTCAGGCCCTGATTTAAAATGGAAAGGTCCAATATTTTTTTCTTATTGGAAAGGTGTCTTTATTCACTTTTATAGCACACATTAATTTTGTTACGTATGTATTAATCAAGCTTAGAACCTCCTCTGACTATATTTTTCTTTTTGCTACCACTTTATGCTCCCTGGTCAGCGGACTTATTTACCATTTCGTTTAAAATATGTTAGAATAATATATTACATAGTAATTTATATCCAATGCAAAGGAGAGTACTAGCACTTTTGCCAAACGATAATAATCAGAGCCGACTTGGTGAAACTGGAGCTAAACTTGGAGCCAAATTTTTAATCAGGTTTTATGAGACTATCAGAGCCTCCTCTGTCTATATTTTTTCTTTTTGTCACCACTTTCTCCAAGTAAAGAATTAGGAGCATAAACCAGAATTCATTTAAAAGTAGGCTTCCAGGAACTCCTTACACCTTAAATAATGAATAGAAATATACTTTATACCTGTATTTATACATATACAGTATATTTTTCTTTCCATCAACATGTATTTGTAAAGGACAGTTTTTCTTATTTGATTATGTAAAAAAAATAAAAAAAAAATAAAAAAAATAAAATAATAATAATAATATATCCGAAATTATGTACCATCCGAACTACTATGACACCGCACTTTCACGGCCCGAACATTTCACAAACATTCAATCGAAATACCATCAATAATGATTTTTTTTCATGCATTAGTGTGTTTTTAATGACAAAAACGGTATTTCTTATCACAAAGGAAAGAAAACACAACCCTAATAGCAGAATAATGAGTTTTATGTCAACAATTGTCGACCTCAAAGTTGTGACAAACTGCCGACACGAAGCCAGGCAAAATATTCAAACTTCTTATTGTTTCAATGTGTGTATAACACATTTTAATTACTTTATTGCAAGTGTTTTCACAGTTCACAATACATATGGGAGTATTTTGTCTTGAGGAACTTGAGCTTGAGATCCAGTAAAACTGATTTTTTTGGGGATTTTATTTTTTTATTTTTTAGACAGGCCCGACGGGCTCCTCGTCTGCAAAATGAGACAGGCCCGGAATGGATTTCGAGGAGCCCCGGGCGTCGGGCTATCCTATTTCTTGAGCACTGGCGATTTTTCTCAAAATTGGGAAAAAACGCGCGTTTTTTCTCAGAATTGAAAAAAATATTGTTTTTGTATTTTGTTCAATTTAAGAAAAATCTGGAATTGGGAATTGCTTTTTTTTTTTACTCAAAATTGGGAAAAATGCTATTTTTTGGCAATTTGGAACGGCTAATTAAAGACTTAATCCAATTATAGATCGCGAGCTCTTCTACTCAATTACCTAAATTTGGTCGGTTCAACAAAAAAGAATTGTTAACCCTTCTTTCAAGAATTATTTCGCGATTGGTTCATTGTAAAACCAATAGAAATCAAATGTATAATTGTACGTCTAAATTTAAGTATTTAACACGTTCTTTAATAACTTGCTCCATACAATATTGTACATCCTTGCTTAAAAGTGCGTGTTCATTAATTGTGCCTCGGAGTTTTAATCTTCTAAAATTGTGACTTGTGTGTCTCACTCTGTGACTTTGTGTTTGAATATTAAGTGTTTAGTGCTTTGAAAAAACTTTGTGATGGCGTTGCGTCAACTTACAAAACAAGACTCGCACTATCTTGTACAATTCGAGCGTGACAAGAAGAAACAAATTCGTACTTCCGGATTTATAAGAACGGAGAACGAGGTAATACATCTTTTTTAACTCAGAGCATCAGTAGTGTTCATGTTCTTGTCTTTGTTTACATGTACCTTTTACTTTACACAGTTTGCCTTGTTTATATTATTCGCCATCAATATCCTCATCGTATTATTAATATTAATTTATTATTACATATATTATTTTCTTTCTTGTTTATTTAAATACTGCTTCAGTTATCTAAATGTACATACCCATTGCTGATAAATAATACGTCTAGCAAGCAAATGAACAGATTTTTAGCAAATTTAATTCTGTTGAACAGATTCTAGGATATATGTATGTGTAGAAGCGGTTATGGGCAATACTTACATGTACGTGTACTTGAGTTGGGTACGATAATTTTTATCGTAATTACGTACATGTAGATGTTTATGAGGGCTGTTCAGATATGATGTAGACATTATTAATAAGTAATACACTTTTATAAATCAAGTAGATTAAATTATAGGCAAGGTCTACATTTTCTCTTTCATAGCAATACATATTATTACGGTATTATAAAATTATTTTAAACTGATTTCAAGAAATACGGCTTTTTTCATCCCCGCTGTAGCCGCCACGTACATGTAGCACGACATGTGTTGTAACATACGTCGTCTTCAAAACCAACCCCGTACATTATAAATGATGAAACCTGTTATCAATAGTAAATTTAATTTTTATTAAAAGGTTATTGTATTAAATACATATTTTACAACCAGGGGCGTTCCTGGGGCTAATTTAGGTATACGCACCATTAAGTTTTGGATTCACAAATGTGCCTAACCCCACTATACCTTCAGTTTTTATTGCGTTTTTATCACTTTTTATTTGTTTGCTTCTTTAATAGCCTGTATGCACGTGCGTCAGTGCGTATGCACAGGTACGCCCTTGACAACATTGTTGAATAATCACGTTTCTTTAAATGTATTTAGAAAACAAATATAATAGTCATCCCGAAAGACATATATATATATATTTAATATATATCGGTATACACATGAAAATATTTAAGATTTTAAAATTTTAAGGTTTTATATTTCATTTGTATTAAGCTTTATATTTATATTTATAATATTTCTCCTTGTTCGATATTTATAAAATTTCATAATTGTGATTTTGGACTAAGTGTACCAGTGACAATGCTACAATGTACATACGTTTTGAGTACCTATAAGACCAATTTATGTGTTTTGTTTCCCAATTTGTATTAGCTAAAAACAATATTTAATAAAAAAATGTTTTTCCTCCATCCGAACTTATGTACCTATCCGAACTACTATGACACCGCACTTTTCCGGAAGTAAAATATTGCCGAAAATTCAGTAGAAATATCATCTATTATTAACTCTTTTTCATGCATTTGTTTGTTTGGAATGCCAAAAGGTCCGTTTTATCAAACAATTAAGAAAACACAACGCTAATCATTATTTAATCACCTCAGGTCAATTAACTTCAGATTGTTGTTTCGTTTCGATCACGTTTTATACACGCACTTGTCTCACTGTAACGGAACCTACGATTGGTCAATTGTTCAGCTATACGCAATTTCATTGGATAAGGCGTGTGTATTCCCTGTACAGTCTAATTTGTAAACAAAAAATGGCGAGGTGCGAAAATTGCCTCGGGGGTTATCATAGTTGTAGGAAAGTATGCTCCCCGCGGGCTTTCTGCTGTGATGGATCAAAGCAATTAGCATAATCCCTTCCCAGAGATGTCAACACCTGTCCTGAGACATAAACAACAGGTCAATTAACTTGGTTACACTTCGCTTGAGGGTGGGAAAAAAGCGAAGTGGTCAATCTGAAGGCGACTTAAACTTCGCCGTCGGTTAAAAAAAACACGAAGTCACGGAGGAAAAAGCGCCTTTGTCGCCGATGTCGCCCTCCAGAATGAACACTGGGTTTCATTTGTTTGCATTTAAGATCCACTTGTACGCACAATCATGTTATATGCTAAATATTTTCCATGTATTACTGTTTTAATTGTGTGTAACATGAATTTACCGAACATTAACATTAATATTTTAAGACGAGGGTATTTTTAAGCATGTCAATATGCGCCTTTTTCGAATAAAAAAAGCTTGTCTTATCGTCGTTGTCTGCCTCCCCTGCTTAAACCAAATAACATACTGAATTGAAACTTCATGCATGTATTCAGCATTATTAGATGACACTGCAATCAAGCGAAGTACCTCTTAAATTAACAGTAAGTTATGGCCCCAGTGTACTTAAGAAGCTTATATGTAAATGTAACAAACAAAACCAAACTTCCACTTTTAAGCCATATACATGTAGCAGAACAGAACAGTGTGTATTGTGTTAGCTATAAAAGTTAATAAAACTATTGGCGCCCCGTCAATTTTTCCTGCACATATAGAATGAACACCCATTTCAAACACAAGATTGCCGTGGGTCCCTTTAATAGGCATTACTGTTTAAATTGTGCGTAACATGTACATGTACTACACATACACATACACTATTTTATTTTAAGACCAGGGCAAGGCACACCAACACATACAATTTGGACAAAAAAACAAAACTAAAAAAATATATTTTCATGACAAATCACAACCGGTTCATGTATTACATTTGAAAATACATATATAAATGTGATACCACTTTGAAGAACGTATTAAAAAGTTAAGACGAAATGTCTGTGCATTAATATTTACAATTGGGCACATATAAGTGTCATTGACTATATATTCTAAGTACATTGCTAGATTGTGCACACACAATTACTTCTTCGTCATATGAATCAAAATATGATACATACATGTACATGTACATTGAATGTTTTTGCAGATCCTGGTTGGTAACGTATATGAAGTTCAATATGGAAGGGCAAACGAAGTTGACACTGCGGTTGTTCTGGCGTCTGGTACCGAGACCGAAATGAGACAACGTCGGAATTCTCGCACAGCTGAACCTGCAGGTCCACAACCACCAACAACTGAACCAACACCAAAACCTAGACGAAAGAAGAACTCAGTAGCTAAGGTAAAACTGCGCTGTAAATGTCAATATTACACATTCAATGTATCGATTTTAACTTTCATTGCGTCTGTCAATAGTAGATCATTGTAGTATTTGAAGCTTTTGTCTCTTGATCGGTCTGTAAACAGTTTATTTTTGAAGGTTCCAGTAGCTTCACCCTCCATGAGAACACAAACAGGGGCAACCTTAAACACGTGATCTATGTAGCAGTTACATTGCTCGACTGTCATCTGTGTGTTCCAGAACTCTTTAATACACTGCACTAACGCATCTTTCGTTCCTTCTTTGCCACGTAGAGTTAAGTTGATTCCATACCATTTTTATGGGATTGAGGTCCGGACTCTGAAAAGAAAAACAAAAAATCGTTATTATTACCAAACTAGCATTAGATAATGCAATCGAAAATTAAAGGCCGCAAGCAAAAATGCCTACGTTTTACAATAAGTAGGATGATAATTAATAATTTAACAGTTATATTATACCGGCATAGAAAGGTATTCGGGTGTAATAATACTATTTATACTTTCAGACCAAGAAAGGTAAACCCATGGCGAACAACCTGCCTGAAGACCAGCTACCAATAACCCGAAAGGAAGAGGCGGATACAGCAGGAAATGTCGGCTATACAGCAGGAAGACCAATATCAACATGATCTACCAGACAACAATCCTGAGACAGGAAACGAAGACAGTCAGACAGATGAGCAGATCCCTGAGACATTGCAACAAGCAGCCACTGTAACACCCATCAGGCCGCCAGAGTTTAAAGTATGATCGGCTCGTCCGCGTACTGAACAAGCGCAGTCATACGATACCGGCATGGAGAGTCTTGTGCGATCATCGGACAAACTGTTTAAGTGCATGGAGATGAATGATCGATTATTAAGTGTTGGCGACTCTACAGCATAAGTCTTAAGACTAGATTCACTAACTGTCGAGGTAAAGGCTCTCATGCAATCCACAATGCCGCAACAACCACTCCCGGAGATGTCCGTACCAACGACCTCCTCCGTATCGGATCTGCAGATCCCTCAACAGTACGCCATGACTGATGAAGCCCTACAGATCATATACAGATAGTCCGGAAATGCCGGGAATTTCGCCGCAAAGTTGACCAAGAAGCTATTTCCAGAGCTATTCAGGCCAGGCCAGCTGAGAGTTAGTTTCAATTGGTATGGTGGCGGCCAGCTGAAGAAAGTGGAGTTATGTCCGATACGAAAGCAAGTGTATACAGAAATACGTGACGTATTATTGTCCTCAATACAAATGCCCGGAGGCTTGGAAAGACGTGGTAGTGCCAAAAGTAAACGAGTTACTCAGACGAAAGGAGAAGAAAGTGCCATTACAAATGCAGCAGCCCATGCCACAGCCCGTGGACGACTGTTTATCCCCCAGCACATTTTCTGGGCTGCTGAGTTATATGAATCTGTAAATTATTAGGTGTACATGTTGAAACAAATAGTGAAATACTCTCTCCTGTTCACAGCATGTATTTATGAACATATTATAGTGGTCGTGTTTCATAACCACTTATTGCGCGTGCGTTCAGTTCATGTTGAATTGTGTAAATACTGTATGGCACTGTGCAACGGTATATGTGTACATGTAGCAGTGCTTAAAATAAATGTTTTGTATTGTTCTGTAGTATTTTAAAATATTGATTAAAAAGCAATGTAACATTTGTTATTGTTAGGTGAGTACATGTACATGTAAATACTGTATGTGTGTGTGTTTAAATGATTGCTTCTTTTCTGTAAAATGTGTGTTTTTATGTATATATATATGCGAAGATTGCGTGCGTGCGTGTGAGCATGACATGTGAGACTCTGGTGAATTCGATATGTGTGTAGATATGTACTTGTACATTATATGTATAACCTAATCAAAATGATGTGCTTTGTTCTTTGTATTTTAAATAAATTAATTTAAATGAAATGTTCCTATAGTTTAGTATTGTATCCTACATGTACTAGTCTATTAGTGTAATTTACCAGACGGCCATATCTTCCAATGGTTAATCCCGTTTGCAGTCATAAACTCCCTTGCCATAATCGCCGTGTTTAGGATCGTTATCCTGCTGGAGTCGATGGCCGTAGGGGAAAACTTCTTGAATGTGTGGCAGAAGAGGATATTGTTAGTGAAAAACGTTTTTTCCATGATCCCTTCAAAAACAGAATTGGTGTCTGACCTCGGCGACTGATCCCACCCCATTCGTGCACCTTCAATGCATGTTTCAGTTTGGGAATGGTCGGGTTAATCTGACCTATTTCTCTATAGCATGGCTTTTTATTGTTATGTAGCTGGACCGAGGTTTCGTCTGAAAATTATGTCGTTCATATTGTCATTATCAATTATTAAAGTTTTGCAAAAATTAACACGTAGCGTGAAACCAACCTTTTGATGATTCGTCTTGTAGTTGTCCGCGGAAAACAAGCACCGTCACTTTTCAGCTCTCTATCAATATCAACACTAGATTGATTAGAGTCGACACTAGCGATTTTTTGACAACTTTTATATCCCTAGCAGTTACTATCTTGCTATGTGTAGATGGAATTTCAAGATCACACGGTTTAAAAAGTCCATTTAGGTACTGCTTAATCCAGTATGAAGCTGTTACACCCATACCTTCCAATGCTTTAACAATCCCACATACTTTAGCACCAGATCTATGGAGCCTTACAATTTCCAACTTTGTTTCGTGCTTTACTCTCCTCATTAGATTTATGTGTATCTACGAAATTCTAAATCAAACAGGACAGTACAAAGTTCATATGCGCGAAGATAAATTAAATAAAAATCACAGATCACAATTAACTTTATCAACCACAAGTAACTTTACGTTATCAATCACAAGTAACTTTTAAGTTTATCAATCAAACTTTATAGCAATCACAAGTAACTTCACATTATCAATCACAAGTAACTTCACGTTATCAATCACAAGTAACTTTATCAATCACAAGTAACTTTATCAATCACAAGTAACTTCACATTATCAATCACACGTAACTTTACCAATCACAAGTAACTTTATCAATCACAAGTAACTTCACATTATCAATCACAAGTAACTTTATCAACAACAAGTTACTTCACATTATCAACCACAAGTAACTTTACATTATGAATCACAAGTAACTTCACGTTATCAATCACAAGTAACTTTATAAATCACAAGTAACTTCACGTTATCAATCACAAGTAACTTCACGTTATCAATCACAAGTAACTTTATCAACCACAAGTAACTTTATCAACCACAAGTAACTTTACGTTATCAATCACAAGTAACTTCACGTTATCAATCACAAGTAACTTCACGTTATCAATCACAAGTAACTTCACGTTATCAATCACAAGTAACTTTATCAATCACAAGTAACTTAACGTTATCAATCACAAGTAACGTCACATTTTCAATCACACGTAACTTTATCAACCACAAGTAACTGTATAAATCACAAGTAACTTTATCAATCACAAGTAACTTCACGTTATCAATCACAAGTAACTTCACATTATCAATCACAAGTAACTTTATCAATCACAAGTAACTTTACCAATCACAAGTAACTTTATCAATCACAAGTAACTTCACATTATCAATCACAAGTAACTTTATCAACCACAAGTTACTTCACATTATCAACCACAAGTAACTTTACATTATGAATCACAAGTAACTTCACATTATGAATCACAAGTAACTTCACGTTATCAATCACAAGTAACTTCACGTTATCAATCACAAGTAACTTTATCAACCACAAGTAACTTTACATTATCAATCACAAGTAGCTTCACGTTATCAATCACAAGTAACTTTATCAATCACAAGTAACTTTATCAACCACAAGTAACTTTACGTTATCAATCACAAGTAACTTCACGTTATCAATCACAAGTAACTTCACATTATCAATCACAAGTAACTTTATCAATCACAAGTAACTTTACATTATCAATCACAAGTAACTTTATCAATCACAAGTAACTTTATCAATCACAAGTAACTTTATGTTATCAATCACAAGTAACTTTATCAATCACAAGTAACTTTACGTTATCAACCACAAGTAACTTTACGTTACCAATCACAAGTAACTTCATCAATCACAAGTAACTTTACGTTATCAATCACAAGTAACTTTATCAATCAAACTTTATAGCAATCACAAGTACCTTTACGTTATCAATCACAAGTAACTTTATCAATCACAAGCTACTTCACATTAACAATCACAAGTAACTTTATCAACCACAAGTAACTTTACGTTATCAATCACAAGTAACTTCACGTTATCAATCACAAGTAACTTTATCAATCACAAGTAACTTTACGTTATCAATCACAAGTAACTTTATCAATCAAACTGTATAGCAATCACAAGTAACTTTACGTTATCAATCACAAGTAACTTTATCAATCACAAGTAACTTCACATTATCAATCACAAGTAACTTTATCAACCACAAGTAACTTTACGTTAACAATCACAAGTAACTTTACGTTATCAATCACAAGTAACTTTATCAATCACAAGTAACTTTATCAATCACAAGTAACTTTACGTTATCAATCACAAGTAAATTTATCAACCACAAGTAACTTTACCAATCACAAATAACTTTACGTTATCAATCACAAGTAACTTTATCAACCACAAGTAACTTTACGTTGCCAATCACAAGTAACTTTATCAATCACAAGTAACTTCACATTATCAATCACAAGTAACTTTATCAACCACAAGTAACTTTACGTTACCAATCACAAGTAACTTTATCAACCACAAGTAACTTTACGTTATCAATCACAAGTATATTTACGTTACCAATCACAAATAACTTTATCAATCACAAGTAACTTTACGTTATCAATCATAAGTAACTTTATCAAACAAACTTTATAGCAGTCACAAGTAACTTCACGTTATCAATCACAAGTAACTTTACGTTATCAATCACAAGTAACTTTACGTTATCAATCACAAGTAACTCTATCAATCAAACTTTATATCAATCACAAGTAACTTAACGTTATCAATCACAAGTAACTTTATCAGTCACAAGTAACTTTATCAACCACAAGTAACTTTACGTTAACAACCACAAGTAACTTTACATTATCAATCACAAGTAACTTTACGTTACCAATCACAAGTAACTTTATCAACCACAAGTAACTTTACATTATCAATCACAAGTAACTTTATCAATCACAAGTAACTTTACATTGTCAATCACAAGTAACTTTATCAATCACAAGTAACTTTATCAATCAAACTTTATAGCAATCACATATAACTTTATCACGCTCAATTATATACATGTATACACCATTCAGGTATGAACATTATTACAATATAAATCTTAAGGTAAGTTTCTTCACTATTTATATCGATATTATGGAACATGTCGGAGGTGTCGAAGTATAAAACCCTTTTTGTGTATGCAATGATGACACATGGCACGTTTATTCGTTTATTCGGATGGGTATATCATCCGTTACATGGCATCTGACACGTTGACACTTGAATTTCACTTGCAATTTAGAATGTGTTGGATTATGACATTTGTTAAAAAAGTCATTTTATAAAATTGACATTTTCTGCTTAAAGATGAACAGATTTATTTCATACCGTTACTCAAGCCAATAACCATAAAACAATGGTGCTTCGGTTTACATATAATCGTTACACGCATACTTAATGTCTACTTATACAAATCGAAAAATTTATACAACACAAAAGTCATTTATTCTAAAATTATACACAACAGATATAGATCTACATGTTTCTGACAAATACTATTGTACCCTTGCGAAAAACAAAAAAAAATAAACACAGGTAGTGGTACATGAAAACTGTATTCATAACGTGTATTGTGCGATTTAGAAACCAGTACAATTATAACAATATAGAAATGGTCACACATTGCAACATACACGTTATACATGATACACACTATGTGCATACCGTGATACAATGTACATGTAGCATAGAACTACAGTTTAATGTCAGGATCCTTCTTTTCGCATCTAATTTTGACATATTTACATGTACCCCGGTATATAAAAGTTGATTTTTTTTATAGTAACAATTTAGTAGATGTATCACTGTTCAAGGGTTCGTGTTTCCTTTTCTCTTTCCATATTGTTTAAATCTTCATTGTTTTCTTCAAACCATTTAAGTAACGTGATACCATAGAACACCATGCTACTACATGTACATGTTGCTAAAAGTTTGAGAAAAATAATTTATCCGTTTTGGTCACCGGTTGCTGTATCGGTAAACGTGCGATGTTGGGAACTAAAAATATATTTTTTTATATTAGATCTATTTGTTGATAACGATGATACGTGTAGTAAGTTTTCCTAAATAAATGTCCCAGATAGAAACTAACTACATGTACATTACAGAACTGAGACAGTTTCCATAAAACTTATATTAAAATATGTTTGTTTTTAACAAACTTTTATAATACACTCATACAGCAACCAGTGGTTTTGATTTTATGCATGAACACATGTTCTTTTACATATTCATTACATGTTTATGTAAAACAAAGCATCCCGCAATTTGAAAACAAACCTTTCACAATTTCAATACACTCACACTGCACACGGCTGACACACGTTGCTATTTATAGACAATTATGCAAGCGCCCAGTGATCTAGGTGAACGGTGTACTGACGATACACTGAAAACATTAAACATACATGTATTCTGGGAATTTTTAATAGAAAATACGCCGATGTATTAAGAAGAAAGAACACTCAAATATGAACAGTTTGAGTGGTGATTTCGATTTCATATTCTTATTTTTCAATGAATTGCTGTATTTTCTATTTTTAGTTCATTTTTTATCAAGACTGTATCATAAAAACGCTTTATAACGAACGCTTATTCACAAATGCAAGCTGCTAAATTAACACCAGGAATGCGCACCTGTTTTTGGATGGTTTAATTTGCAGGACCCGGTATGGTTTTTGATGTGATTTGCGGCGCGATTCTAAAAAAAGCAAAAGACAAGAGTAGTGTTCTTTTATATGATGGAATGGATAAATGAAACGAAAATAATGGAAAATAGAACCTTATTGTTTGATTCTAATCACATGTGTATTATTAATCATTAATAAAACAAAGCAACAAAGCGAAGTATTCAATATCGACAAAACATATGTACTGGCAACTATTCATTGGCAATAACAATTTCTGGACAACTAAAAAATAAATCAGGGTAAGTGACTTTTCAGTCGGGGCAAGTGGACTTTTGAAATTTACTTGCCCTGAGCTAGTTCCCAGTTTTAATTTTCTTGGAGCACTGATTCAGGTCATGTGACAGGTGCGGTGATAAATATATTTCCTGCAAAATTAAGACAATTTCAAAATTGCGACCAACGTTTCCTTTTGACACTCGCAATTCTCTGAACAACATCCAAGTGTTTATCTTTATATTTTAAATCCTAATTATACTCCGAGAAGAGTGTTCCGATCCTAAAATTCCTCCATGTTGTCAGTTGATAGATTAGTGGAGTTATTTGATGAGGGGTCTATGAATGCCTTCACCGCACACGGGAATATCATGGGAATTTAATTAATGTGCAAAATGACAATATCGAGGATATAGTAAATAAATGTTTTATTGTGTCACTATAATCAATATTAAAGGTGCAGTTTTATCATTGCAGCTTGGTATTTATAATAAACATTAATTGATCGATTTGTTAGACTAAATTATCATAAAAAATCGACCTGACGCCGCAAACATCGTTGAAAATGCATGACTGTGTGTTTAAATTAGCAATCCCCCCCATTTTCACTATAGGAGTTCCTCTGACCCTAAAATGCCGCACAAAAACATAAAAATGGCTTTTAGGGTCGGAGAAGGCTCGGATTAATAAGTGTACAACTAGGCTAAAGTGAAGAATTATCTTTTTTTTATCCATTTCACACTAAAATTTTAATCCAGAAAACATTTTGATATGAAATACATTAGTTTAAATCTAGGGACTATGCCAGGGGTCTGGAAATATTTTGAAAATCCACTTGCCCAGGGCAAATACAGTTGTAGCTACGTGCATTACGACTTTTTTGCAGCATGCCCGCGGCCGTTTTTCAATCGAAGTCACAAATCCCCGCGATCGTACTGCGGATTGTCAGCCGAAATATATTCCCCGCGACCGTAAAAATCGCCGCGATTGCAAAATCCAGTCTCGAAAGAAAGCAATCACTACCATTCTCTGTGATAGGTTTACGGGGAAACCCACAATCCTTTGCGATGTGTGTACCTATTAACAATTAAGGGGGCACTAATAACGGATTTATGATCCGGAATTCTTAACAATTTTTATCGGATTATTTCTGACTAAAGACCCATCGATGTATTAATAATCAATAGCAGAGTAGTAAAATTATTTACAAATAACGATTAATTTAAAATTTAAAATCCAGTATAAGAATTACTAATTAAATTTTTTGTTCAGTCGCCGCGAAGTCGGTAATAGGAACCACCATATAACTATTGTGACCCAGTATACATTATCTGGGCATTTGAATTTTCCCAGAACAAAACTAAAATTGCCTTCTGCTTCAATTTTTTAGTTATTGAATAATAATGCATTAAACTGACTGCAAAATTGTACATTGTACATTGATAATGAAGGTAAATCGCGGCGATGGCCTGCGATTTCACACCGGGTTACGCGGTGTGCGAATCAATACAGATCATGGTGAATCGCGTTGATTGTGTCGCGATGGTCAAAAGTTATTGTCCCCGCGTTGAGTGGACTGTCTGCCGTGGCACCAACTGTAGATTTTCAAAATCCACTTGCCCTGCCCAAAATGTCACTTGCCCCAATTTAAAAAGTCACTTGCCCTAAAATTAAGCTATGTCAACATGCCTTTTTTTTGAGACCGTTGCGCTAATTTGAATACTATTACTGTTGTTTGTCATACTTTTTTAGATGATTTCATTGTAAAATTAATGTTTTAAATTAGGAAGGATCAAAGCTTTAGGTTGTTAACATTATGTTTTTCTCCACTGGTGGGAGAGGGTGAGGGGGGTGTTGGCAGGATACCCCGAAGATAAGACATCACTGATGAACATGGGGTAGGGAATTAAATGAACCGAACACTTTTTTCTACTTAGACTACATCAGATAAAAAAAGAAATATGCATTAGGTCAAACAGAAGTTTTTTCCTACTTTCACTTTCGTTACAGACATCACGAAGATAAATCAGCAAGCTCATTTTTCTGCGTTGGAAATTATTAGCACGGTTTATGCCTAAATCTGACTGGTACAGTGTATTAGCCAGCAACCGTGCAGCCGTCTTTTCGGGCCAATATTTGTCTTTTCGCGGCCAATATTTGTGGGAGTGGGTGGGGTAAAAAAGAAAGTTTTTTTTTGTTTTTTTTTGCTCAACAACACTTCCAAACTATTACTTTCTCAATATTGTTTTGTTTTTTATACATCTACAGAGGAAATATGATCTAAAGTGTATTTTTTTAACCTTTATCTGTAAAAATAAATTACCCACTTGTCGCGAATTGGCGTGTACGTAGCACGTGTTAGCAAATTATTTTGCACACCCTGTTTGCATATTTGCACACCCAGTTCTTGAATTTCTGCCTAATACACTGGACTGGTATGTTTGTTTTTTCTGTTAATATCTTTTTGAGATACCAATTCTTCGAATAGTTATCAGAAATTAGCCAAGGTCGAAGCAGAACTTGGATATAACGGCAAACATGCTTCAAAACAAAAACACACTATACCGTCATTGATCTCAGATTCATTCAAAACAAAAACAGTATTTGGAATAAAAGCAGATGCACACTGATGCATTATGACAGGCGTCGATAGTCTCTTTGCTCATCAAACAATGGCGTCATATTGCCATAATCGTTCAATTGCCGTACTTGTTTACAAATTGGTTCGATAGACTCGCCATTGTTTCACTTTACCACGTGGTAGTGAACGAGAGTTGTTTCATTGGCTGATAAAAATACATCGGTTATTTGATTGGATAATATGGATACAGTACTAGGTCAAGTGTTGCATCATGATTTTTAATTATTGAACAAAAGATTACCTCGGGTCACTACGACACACCGACCGGAATACAAAGAATCATTTGCCCAGTTTGTCGCATGTCACTTTATTCAGGGAGTAAGTATACTTATGTATACATACATGTTTATAATTACTCCCTGCTTTATTATACATGTAGCCATTTTCGGAAGGAAACTTTTAATCAATAGAATTATTTATTTTAAAACAAACATCCCAAAAATCGATACATTATATGTTAATTTCTTTTTGATTACAGTTGCCCGTACCTTGCTGTACATGTGACTCCAGCAATCCCTGCAATTGGTGGAGCTCTGTTTATATTTGTAATGGCTACACTGTTCCGTACAAGTTTCAGTGACCCCGGGGTCATACCACGTGCCACTCCCGACGAAGCAGCTGACATAGAGAGGCAGATTGGTGAGTCACTGTTTTTTAGCCACTTTAGCGAAAAAGCCTTGCCATAATCGGCAACAATGACGTCCTTTAGTCCGTGTGTCTGAAAACATTAATTAATGTTTTTGTTTGAAAACATTAACGTTTTTGTTAAATCTACAGAGTCTCTATATCAATCGATTTCTTCTTTGTAGACGTGTCTTTATTTATAACTTCATGTTCACCAGCTCATGTCGAAATCGGGTACTTAAGCGAGCAAATATAATGCAGGACATCATTTATTGTATAGATATCGTCCAGTGCACATCGTACCTGTACACAGGTAACATTATGATTTACGGAAGAAGAAAAAAGTTGCCTCTTTTGGGACTCGAACACACAACCTTCTGATTTCAAGTCAGGTGCTCTTTCCACTGAGCTATAACGCTTCTTGAAAAAACGTTTACTACCATTAAGAGGCACAATAACGAGGCAAAATAACCTATCTGAACGCAACTCTTGATGCACGTGTAAATTAACATTGCCTGGTGTAATATTATATGTTATCAATATGAAACCAATATTCCGCCTCAAAACAACCATATATCTCGACTTGTTATTTAGCGCTTGATGAGTTTGTGTGTGCGCTAGTTATTACGTAATGCCTCTTTATTGATAAAAATGCTACAAGATATAAATAAATAGCCGTGGTCTAGTAGATAAACGTACATCATACAAACACAACGTCTGTGGTTCAAATCCTGTTACGGGCAATTACTCTTTTTTTTCACATATAAATGTATTCAGAAGCCATATATTTATCGATGTTACCTGTACGAAGGCTAAATAAAAACGTGATATTTTACGCACCTCTTTCTGCTTAAATACCGACTTTTGGGGCGTTAGTCGATTTGAAACTACTTCACACGTGACTCATTCATTTTCATGAGTTGTTACCATTATAAAATAGAGACTTTGTAGCTTTAAGCTCAATTTCCAAGACAGTCACACTATTTGTCCAAAAGTTTTCACATTTATAATTACTTATTGTATAATTTGCAACCATTCCAAAAGTATATCACCTTGCTTAACCTACTTTTTATGTCATTTGGCGGGTGTGTGGGCAGACGTGTGGCATCAAACTTCAATAACTGTAGTTGGGAATGAGATATTGGAACGAAACTAGCTGTGTAGGTACATGTACCTTATATAAATGGAAAAGAAGCTTAGAATTGCATTTGAGGTCACTGGGGTCGAGGTCACTTTTACTAAAAATAGAAAAACTGTTTCTTTAGTTCGGAATGAGATATTGGAACGAAACTTGCTGTGTAGGTAACTTATATCAAAAGGAAGTTTGGGACTGCATTTCGGGTTACTGGGGTCAAGGTCATTGTTACTGAAAATAGGAAAATGGTTTCCACTCAATAACTTAGTTGGGAATGAGATATTGGATCAAAACTTGCTGTGTTACTAACAAATCTTTTCTTTCTTTACAATCCTCATTTACTGTAGATGCATTTCCATGTTTCTTATTTGTTTATTCACTGTGTCTTAAAAAAGTTACTGTTTGCCTTTAACTCAGGTTTGTTAATTACATGAACATGTAGGTCTAAAATTGTTTTTATTCCGTGTTTTTATTCTTAATTTTACTTACTCTTTACAATTGAACCATAATACTGATGCTGTTGTTGTTATTTTTTCCAGAGATTCCTAACTCGTCTGTGCCTGGCACGACATACCGACCTCCTCCACGTACAAAGGAGGTCGTGATAAGGGGTCAAGTGGTGAAGCTCAAGTACTGCTTCACGTGTAAAATATTCCGCCCACCCCGGGCCTCTCATTGTAGCCTTTGTGATAATTGCGTAGGTGAGTAATCAGACAGCCTTTTCTTGAAAATCTTCTTCTCTTCCTCTCCTTTTCAAAAGTCTTTGTCAAAATTAGGACTGAGACAAGCACCTGCTTGTTTAGTATCGACTGCTTCCTGTCCAAATCATTAAATGTACATATAAATTAGGAAAGACACGCATTTTCAGATTCATATGTCTCGTCTAACAGGAACCAGACTATGAATTTCTAAGACAGAAGATGGACCATAGTTTTGCTAAAATGCAATATAGTATGGAACTCATTTAATATTTTTAGCCACTTGCTAAAAAAAAGCAAGTGTGAAATTTTTAGCTCTACTGATCAGAGATCAGCAGAGCTTATGCCGTGGTGCGGCGTCCGTCGTCCGTCCGTCCGTCTGTCCGTCCGTCCGTCCGTCTGTCTGTCCGTAAACTTTTATTTGTAGCGATAACTCCTCTGAAACTACTGGATGGATATTCATGAAACTTTACAGAAATGTTGCCCATAAAGTCTAGTTGATCCTAGCAAAAATTCATGTTGATGTGAAATCCAAGATGGCCGCCAAAGCTAAAAATAGAGTTTTAAAATACAAGTTTGTAGCGACTACTTCTTGAAAACTATAAGTGATATTGATATGGAACTTTTTCTAAAATGATCAGCATGACATGATGTTGATCCTTGTCAAAAATCGTTTTGATTCAACGTTAAACA
The DNA here is from genome assembly GCA_037043455.1 of Cyrtodaria siliqua. Taxonomy (NCBI): domain Eukaryota; kingdom Metazoa; phylum Mollusca; class Bivalvia; order Adapedonta; family Hiatellidae; genus Cyrtodaria; species Cyrtodaria siliqua. The sequence continues at coordinate 161,405 of JAWPHD010003114.1, read as the reverse complement.
TGGCTGCCAGCGGCCATCTTTGTTTACATAGAGTTATATAGTAAAAACTTGTAGCGACTACTCCTCTGAAACTACTTGACGGATTGTCATGAAACTTTACAGGAATGTTGCTCTTGATGTCTAATTGATCCTAGCAAAATTTCAGATCTGCCAGAAATTCATGATGGCCGTCACAGCTAAAAATAGTTTTTTAAAAAATAAGTTTGTAGCGACTACTTCTTGAAAACTATAAGTAATATTGATATGGGACTTTTTCTAAAATGATAAACATGATATGATGTTGGTTCTTGTCGAAAATTGTTTTGATTTGACGTTAAACATGGCTACCAGTGGCCATCTTTGTTTACATAGAGTTATATAATGAAAACTTGTAGCGACTACTCCTCTGAAACTACTTGACGGATTTTCATGAAACTTCACAGGAATGTTGCTCGTAATGTCTAATTGATCCTAGCAAAATTTCAGGTCGGCCGGAAATTCAAGATGGTCGCCACGGTTAAAAATAGATTTTCAAAAAACCAGTCTGTAGCGACTACTTCCTGAAATCAAAATCAATCAGTAGAGCTTCAAGGTCATTGACCTCTCGTTCTACTTGCTATTTCAGTCAAGGTACTGGCATTAATAATTGAAAACCTAGATTCATTTTAGAAGGATTGCTATACATGTTATAAATGACATTTTTAGCTCTACTGATCAGAGATCAGAAGAGCTTATGCCGTGGTGCGGTGTCCGTCGTCCGTCTGTCCGTAAACTTTTATTTGTAGAGACTACTCCTCTGAAACTACTGAATGGATATTCATGAAACTTTACAGAAATGTTGCCCATGAAGTCTAGTTGACCCTAGCAAAAATTCATGTTGATGTGAAATCCAAGATGGCCGCCAAAGCTAAATATAGATTTTTAAAATACAAGTTTGTAGCGACTACTTCTAGAAAACTCGAAGTGATATTGATATGGGACTTTTTCTTAAATGATCAGCATGACATGATGTTGGTCCTTGTCGATAATCGTTTTGATGCGACGTTAAACATGGCTGCCAGCGGCCTCTTTGTTTACATAGAGTTATATAATGAAAACTTGTAGCGACTACTCCTCTGAAACTACTTACGGATTTTCATGAAACTTCACAGGATTGTTGCTCTTGATGTCTTATTGATCCTAGCAAAATTTCAGGTCGGCCGGAAATTCAAGATGGCCGCCACGGCTAAAAATAATTTTTCAAAATACAAGTTTGTAGCGACTACTTCTTGAAAACTATAGGTGATATTGATATGGGACTTTTTCTAAAATGATCAGCATGACATGATGTTGGTCCTTGTCAAAAATCGTTTTGATTCGACGTTAAACATGGCTGCCAGCGGCCATCTTTGTTTACATAGAGTTATATAGTAAAAACTTGTAGCGACTACTCCTCTGAAACTACTTGGCGGATTTTCATGAAACTTACAGGAATATTTCTCTTAATGTCTTATTGATCCTAGCAAAATTTCAGATCGGCCAGAAATTCAAGATGGCAGCCACAGTTAAAAATAGATTTTTAAAAAATAAGTTTGTAGCGACTACTTCTTAAAAACTATAAGTGATATTGATATGGGACTTTTTCTAAATTGATCAGCATGACATGATGGTTATCCGAGTCGAACATTACTTTGATTCAACGTTAAACATAGCTGCCAGTGGCCATCTTTGTTTACATGGTGTTATATAATGAAAACTTATAGCGATTACTCCTCTGAAACTACTTGACGGATTTTCATGAAACTTCACACGAATGTTGCTCTTGATGTCTTACTGATCCTAGCAAAATTTCAGGTCGGCCGGAAATTCAAGATGGCCGCCATTTCTAAAAATAGATTTTCAAAATACAAGTTTGTAGCGACTTCTTCTTGAAAACTATAAGTGATATTGATATGGGACATTTTCTGAAATGATCAGCATTACATGATGTTGTTCCTTGTCAAAAATCATTTTGATTCGATGTTAAACATGGCTGTCAGCGTCCATCTTTGTTTACATAGAGTTATATAATGAAAACTTGTAGCGACTACTCCTCTGAAACTATTTGACGGATTTTCATGAAACTTCACAGGAAAGTTGCTCTTGATGTCTAATTGATCCTAGCAAAATTTCAGATCGGCCGGAAATTCAAGATGGCCGCCACTGCTAAAATTATATTTTCAAAAAACAAGTTTGTAGCGACTACTTCCTGAAATCAAAATCAATCAGTAGAGCTTCAAGGTCATTGACCTCTTGTTACACTCAGCTTGATGCAGGAATGTAATAATGTATACTTATACTTACTTATATTCACCTGTTTAACAAAGTCAGATAAATATGTTCAGTGAATAAATGTTGACTGAGACCTAGTCGGTTTCTTTTATTACTTGAACATTTCAGCCCTTGCTAAATTTTCTACTTGCAATCTGGAAAAATAAACTTGTATTTAGCAAGTAACTAAGTGTTAAATTACTGAAGATGTATGCGAAGTTTAAATGAATTTGAATAGGCAATGTATACAGACTTAAAAAAAAGAAGCAAAACTTCTAACACAGCTTCTAACTCCAAACTTCAAAGAAAACATCCCTTAATTTCCCCCAAATTCAAAACAGTGTATTGTGGCCTGGAACTTAAAATTAGCATGTTTAGTTGTACTTAATCCATTTATTTTGTATTTGCTTTATTATAACTGACCTCGCTGTTGATACTTGTATTGAGACTATTACGGAGTTTTGGAAATGAAAGAAAAGTCCTTTCTGGAAATTGTCAGATGTTGAATTATTAATTAATTATTATTTAACCTGTAACATATATATAATGGACTGTTCTTTCTTTGAATTAAGACCATTCCATTTATGTGACAAAGGGCTGTTTTGGGGAAAATGACTGATCAGCAGCCAGACATAGTAAATCCTGATCATCTTACTTGCAGGCTGATCTGGGTTTACAATGGACGCAAAGGCTGTTATAATCGTGGTTAAGGGTTACTATGCGTGGTCACCGAACACTCAATATGTTGATTATTGTAAAATTGTAAAATTGAAATGAAATGGGATTTTACGCCCCAGAGACAAATCAGACTAAGTTTTATTGGGACAGCAACCTCAGAGGGAGAAGACGCATGAAGTTTCTCATCAGACATGCCTCCGCCCCGGAGCAAACGTGCACAGAGCAGACGTCTGTAACTCTGAAGTTCAGTGCCTTATCCAATGAGCTACCTAAGCACTTAGTTCAGGGAACACCTCCATCATGGAGGCCAGATCCTCTTTCTCAAATGTCACGTTAAATGCTGTTAATAAAAATCTAGGTCGGATTTCTTACTGCTAAGCTGCTTATAAAGCCTGTTATCGGATCCTGTATTTTCTATCCAGAGTAGATGCTCTTACTGTTCAAAAGTTCAGATATTGATTAAAAGCCGTCTTACATCGTCTTTTTTTCCTGTGAAATCAATGAAATATGATGCAGTTGCATCAACTGTTTGTAAAGTTTACTAAGCTGTGACTTGCCTGCGAAGTTGTTAATTGAATATTGATCCTTATTCTCTGAATTCGGCGAATGCGGGGGGTTATAGAATTTACATTGTTCGGCTTTCCAGCAGAAATATCTTGAATGCACAACTCCTTGTGTCGCCTGCGTAGCATAACAAACACTTAGATATCACTTTGTCGGTCCCTCGCCATCGTCAATCTAACCTTGGCCATAACTTGAAAAATGTGCGCCCTATGTTCATGAAACTTCACACACATCTTCATCTTAACCAAAAAAATGTTGTTACACATGTTCAATATTTGTGGCTTTCATTTTGGCAGAGTTATGCCCTTTTTCATAAAATTTTAACCTGCTGCCTAACCTAGCTAATAACTTGGCAAAGTATTGACCTATGGTCATGAAACTTTATACAGTTCTTCCTTACCAATTATCCAATGCAGATGACCCTTTTCATAAATGTTAACACTTACAAAAACACCTGCTCCATTCTTCATGAAGGATTGCACCCCCTGTCTTCAAAATTTATAGCTAGATTGTACTTGCTGAAATAAGCACACGGCAGGCGACACAAGTGTTCCGTGGAACACCCTTCTAGTGCATTGTATCCTACCGATTCAACTGTAACTTTTAAGGATCAGTAGGTTCCATGTATCGGAATTAATCCACAAGGCCTCGACATTAACGGCTGTCCGATAGCCCAGAACAACTAAAAGTTGCTGTCGGACGAGTACTCACTGCTCACCTGTCTGATCGGACAACCAAATATGTCTAGTACTTCTTGTTCCTTCCTAATCCGTAAGCCTAGTCTTGCGTTTATTGTTTACACCTTCAAACTTCCCCTCTCAAACGGTGTTCACCTTAGAATTAACCAATCAGCATGTTTAGTAGCCAGTAGGTCGAAGAGTATTTGCATGAAGTCCGCCGATTGGTTGTTTATGTCACAGGTGCGTGTATTCAAGCAATTGTTGCAGCTGTTCTATCGTTTACTTTGGTAACGGTCACAAAATGGCGGTGCACTGACAAACACACCAGTCAAAGTTTTTTAAGGTGCCGATGAGGGTTTTGCCAGATAAACGGCCGAAAAAAACAACAGAATACAATAAAAAAAATAAAGCGGGGATGGGTACTAAGTTGGGCCGTCGCTTTTCTTTTGGCTACGGGATAGTCAGAGCAAGAATTTAACTTTTGACCCACTTAATTTTTTTTTGCATTTTTTGGCGAAAAAGTGCATTCTTCTTTCGGTCATTCACATTTCTTCGCAAACACTACTTATAGATTGTGTTGTGAAAGATAACAACTAACTCCTTTCGTTATTTGAGTAGCCTATCAATACTGCTACATTTGTACAGAAAAGATGTACTTGCAGTTTTTTGTGAGTGCTAAAAGTTTCAGCTTGAATTTTCTCAAAACAACTTCCATTTTGCGAGTCTGCAAGAGCTAAATTCTTGCCCTGATAATGAAAAAATAAAAGATTGGTTTTATTCATTTACAAGGGATCTCATAAGAAACTGTTTCTGTTCATGTTAACCTTTTTTATGTTTTAATTTCTCTTAACTATTACAAAATAATATTGAATTTTTATGGAAACATTCATATAATTATAAAGAAAATACATTTGTCTACACTTAGGAAGCAAGAAAAAACTATTGTATGGAAGAACTTTATTTCCTAGGTATGCAGTAAAACCTGGGCAAGTAAAAACTTTTTTCGGACAAGTAAATATTACATCCTGGTTGTAAAAAAGTAAGCGTCAAGGCCTGAAGCATGTAGCTATAATTAAAGAAATCTTATTTGATATTAATGGTAGGGGCATTGTTTCAGGATCATATGTATCCTTTGCCCTCTTTGGGGTAGCTCTGAATAACCTAGGGTAATGTCTTGATGAGCGTTAAAAAACTGTGAAAGTACATTAACGCGCCTGATAAAAAAATCATCATAATTATACACATATTTTTGTGTGTGATTTTATTGCTTTGAAAGGTATAGGAAAAGCCACAAAAAGACAAACACTTAACATGACTATTTGAAGAATAAGAGAGATTATGTAATCACTCCAACATCTTCCTACTTCAACTGGCCTTGAATTCACCAACCATTCTTGAGAATATTTTTAGACTTAAGCCCAAGTATGCAAATTTCAATCACAAATATCTCTATAAGTTTGAATTATAAACTTTCATAAACAGCTGCTATGTATAAATATGATAAATACTAATAAATAGCAACTTCATATGACTGTTTATCTCTGACGATCTTGGGAATATTTGTGAACGAAATTTGAATACTTGAGCTCAAGTCAATAGTTTGAAGTCAAGAATGGTTGGTGAATTTCAGGCCAGGAGTTTTACATGTAAGCCATGTTTCAGGTCTATATTTTTTACATGCTTAGTCCTAGATCAACCTAATTGGGCATGAGCTTCCTTCTAATATTATTTTCTGAGTAAGTAATTTTGGTTCCTATAATCCCCGGATTCCCATGGAATTCAAATTGTGCAATGTCCCATTTCACATGAAATTTAGCATGCAAGCTGTGTTTACATATCTCAAACATTGCTTGTCCAAGCTTGTCCAAGCTCAATCAAATTTGGCATGGTATTTCTTATAATATTATCTAGGCTGCGTCAGTAAATTTTGTTTTCTTTAAGTTCTTGGCTCCAATGTAACCTTAATTGTGAATTGTCCATAAAATGTACAAGAAAGGCAGATCAAAGTTGGCATGTAGCTTATGGCATATAATATCTCTTAAGTTACTTGTTCTTAGCCCAATTAAATGTTGGCATGGGAATATTTATACATGTAACACTATCTAGATGGGTACTTATTAATTAAATCATAGAGCTTAACTTAGCCTATGAAACTTGCAATTGCAATATTGATGTTTAATTATGGTTAACATCCAAGCTGTTCTTTATGACTATTCATGTATCTTTTACACTTCATATTCGCAGCTCAACCATTGTGAGGTTTGCTTTAAAAAATATCATTTTATAGAATACCGGTATGCATATATGGGGATTAAAATTGTGTTAAACAATCATTCCTGGAACTACTATAATTACATGCGTCAAGCAAGGTTGAAACTACAAGTACCATTCCTGGAACTACTATAATTACATGCGTCAAGCAAGGTTGAAACTACAAGTACCATTCCTGGAACTACTATAATTACATGCGTCAAGCAAGGTTGAAACTACAAGTACCATTCCATTACATGCGCCAAGCAAGGTTGAAACTACAAGTACCATTCCTGGAACTACTATAATTACATGCGTCAAGCAAGGTTGAAACTATAAGTACCATTCCTGGAACTACTATAATTACATACGTCAAGCAAGGTTGAGCTACAAGTACCATTCCTGGAACTACTATAATTACATGCGTCAAGCAAGGTTGAAACTGCAAGTACCATTCCTGGAACTACTATAATTACATACGTCAAGCAAGGTTGAAACTGCAAGTACCATTCCTGGAACTACTATAATTACATGCGTCAAGCAAGGTTGAAACTGCAAGTACCATTCCTGGAACTACTATAATTACATGCGTCAAGCAAGGTTGAGCTACAAGTACCATTCCTGGAACTACTATAATTACATGCGTCAAGCAAGGTTGAGCTACACGTACCATTCCTGGAACTACTATAATTACATGCGTCAAGCAAGGTTGACCTACAAGTACCATTCCTGGAACTACTATAATTACATGCGTCAAGCAAGGTTGAAACTACAAGTACCATTCCATTACATGCGCCAAGCAAGGTTGAAACTACAAGTACCATTCCATTACATGCGCCAAGCAAGGTTGAAACTACAAGTACCATTCCATTACATGCGCCAAGTAAGGTTGAAACTGCAAGTACCATTCCTGGAACTACTATAATTACATGCGTCAAGCAAGGTTGAAACTGCAAGTACCATTCCTGGAACTACTATAATTACATGCGTCAAGCAAGGTTGAAACTGCAAGTACCATTCCTGGAACTACTATAATTACATGCGTCAAGCAAGGTTGAAACTGCAAGTACCATTCCTGGAACTACTATAATTACATGCGTCAAGCAAGGTTGAGCTACAAGTACCATTCCTGGAACTACTATAATTACATGCGTCAAGCAAGGTTGACCTACAAGTACCATTCCTGGAACTACTATAATTACATGCGTCAAGCAAGGTTGAAACTACAAGTACCATTCCATTACATGCGCCAAGCAAGATTGAAACTACAAGTACCATTCCATTACATGCGCCAAGCAAGGTTGAAACTACAAGTACCATTCCATTACATGCGCCAAGCAAGGTTGAAACTGCAAGTACCATTCCTGGAACTACTATAATTACATGCGTCAAGCAAGGTTGAAACTACAAGTACCATTCCTGGAACTACTATAATTACATGCGTCAAGCAAGGTTGACCTACAAGTACCATTCCTGGAACTACTATAATTACATGCGTCAAGCAAGGTTGAAACTACAAGTACCATTCCATTACATGCGCCAAGCAAGGTTGAAACTACAAATACCATTCCATTACATGCGCCAAGCAAGGTTGAAACTACAAGTACCATTCCATTACATGCGCCAAGCAAGGTTGAAACTGCAAGTACCATTCCTGGAACTACTATAATTACATGCGTCAAGCAAGGTTGAAACTACAAGTACCATTTTTATGAAGTCTTTGGTATGATCCACCTGGGGATGGAACCTCGACCTCCCGCGTGCGAGGTTGACTCCCCCCTACCACTAGGCATGCTGCTGTGTGATAATACTTCAGTTTTAAAGACAATTTTGCATCATTGACTAAGTGACATTATAAGCGTGTGTACCATGTAATACTACATGTATATAAAAGATGTAACAACATGGTAGTATGTGCATTTAATATAAAATATCTAAAAAAAACACACACATTTTCACAGATTATTACAAATAGAAGAATGCAAATACAAATAGAATCATAGTCTTAACGATTAAGTGGTCAATGAATTAGAATATGGGTACAAAAAATGTCAGCCTCGAAATAAAAGGGTCCTTGAGAACACTAAAAAAGTGAGGTGTCTTTCAAACAACACTTAAAATCTGATATTTTAGCCTATGCAAATCACAGACCGCAGAATATGTCACTGTCTATATTTGCATTTGATTGGTTAAAATAATTTCTAGAAGGTCTTGGATCTAGAGCCACAGACCTCGACCCTGCGTGAGTGCGCTCCCTGGCAGAGGTAAATTAATGCTGATGGAACATTTTATCATCTCATGTCCCCCTGAGACTAACCTAATATGATATGACAGTGTTGACAGGACGTTAAACTGTTTACTTTGAACATCCTTCATTTCATCTCCCACTGGGGCTGCTGTCCCAATATAACCTAATATGATGTGTTGACAGGATGTAGAACTCCATTTACTTCATCCTTCATTTCATCTCCCCCTGGGACTGCTGTCCCAATATAACCTAATATGATGTGTTGACAGGATGTAAAACTCCATTTACTTCATCCTTCATTTCATCTCCCCCTGGGCTGCTGTCCCAATATAACCTAATATGATGTGTTGACAGGATGTAGAACTCCATTTACTTCATCCTTCATTTCATCTCCCCCTGAGCTGCTGTCCCAATATAACCTAATATGTGTTGACAGGATGTAGAACTCCATTTACTTCATCCTTCATTTCATCTCCCCCTGGGCTGCTGTCCCAATATAACCTAATATGATGTGTTGACAGGATGTAGAACTCCATTTACTTCATCCTTCATTTCATCTCCCCCTGGGACTGCTGTCCCAATATAACCTAATATGATGTGTTGACAGGATGTAGAACTCCATTTACTTCATCCTTCATTTCATCTCCCCCTGAGCTGCTGTCCCAATATAACCTAATATGATGTGTTGACAGGATGTAGAACTCCATTTACTTCATCCTTCATTTCATCTCCCCCTGGGACTGCTGTCCCAATATAACCTAATATGATGTGTTGACAGGATGTAAAACTCCATTTACTTCATCCTTCATTTCATCTCCCCCTGGGCTGCTGTCCCAATATAACCTAATATGATGTGTTGACAGGATGTAGAACTCCATTTACTTCATCCTTCATTTCATCTCCCCCTGAGCTGCTGTCCCAATATAACCTAATATGTGTTGACAGGATGTAGAACTCCATTTACTTCATCCTTCATTTCATCTCCCCCTGGGCTGCTGTCCCAATATAACCTAATATGATGTGTTGACAGGATGTAGAACTCCATTTACTTCATCCTTCATTTCATCTCCCCCTGGGACTGCTTTCCCAATATAACCTAATATGATGTGTTGACAGGATGTAGAACTCCATTTACTTCATCCTTCATTTCATCTCCCCCTGGGCTGCTGTCCCAATATAACCTAATATGTGTTGACAGGATGTAGAACTCCATTTACTTCATCCTTCATTTCATCTCCCCCTGAGCTGCTGTCCCAATATAACCTAATATGATGTGTTGACAGGATGTAGAACTCCATTTACTTCATCCTTCATTTCATCTCCCCCTGAGCTGCTGTCCCAATATAACCTAATATGATGTGTTGACAGGATGTAGAACTCCATTTACTTCATCCTTCATTTCATCTCCCACTGGGGCTGCTGTCCCAATATAACCTAATATGATGTGTTGACAGGATGTAGAACTCCATTTACTTCATCCTTCATTTCATCTCCCCCTGGGCTGCTGTCCCAATATAACCTAATATGATGTGTTGACAGGATGTAGAACTCCATTTACTTCATCCTTCATTTCATCTCCCCCTGGGACTGCTGTCCCAATATAACCTAATATGATGTGTTGACAGGATGTAGAACTCCATTTACTTCATCCTTCATTTCATCTCCCCCTGGGCTGCTGTCCCAATATAACCTAATATGTGTTGACAGGATGTAGAACTCCATTTACTTCATCCTTCATTTCATCTCCCCCTGAGCTGCTGTCCCAATATAACCTAATATGTGTTGACAGGATGTAGAACTCCATTTACTTCATCCTTCATTTCATCTCCCCCTGGGCTGCTGTCCCAATATAACCTAATATGTGTTGACAGGATGTAGAACTCCATTTACTTCATCCTTCATTTCATCTCCCCCCGGGCTGCTGTCCCAATATAACCTAATATGTGTTGACAGGATGTAGAACTCCATTTACTTCATCCTTCATTTCATCTCCCCCTGAGCTGCTGTCCCAATATAACCTAATATGATGTGTTGACAGGATGTAGAACTCCATTTACTTCATCCTTCATTTCATCTCCCCCTGAGCTGCTGTCCCAATGGGGGCACTCCACAGTTTAATGTACATTTCTCAATCATCAAACACTTGACAAGCTCTTAGCCTGAATCCTTGAGCAAAAATAAATCACATCATCATTGTGTCATACATTTCTTAGAAGACAATAAAATTACCCATGTTTCCATACCAAATAAAAGTATCAAAAAGCATTTTCTGTACAACTTTAGTCCCATTTCTTTAAGATTACCCCACCCCTTAAAACATGCTAAAAATGCAATTTTAGCAATATTTCAAATGTCAATAAATAAAAATAAAAAAAATTCCTACACATATCAGGGTCATGTCTGCACTCATAATGCTCTTGCATATCAGGAAATGCTAAATTTTACATACCTAGTCCGGCATTTTAAAAAGTTATTCCACGCTGATCTCCTCGTCAGTGAAAATCAGCCATTTTAACTACTTTTAGGAAGTTTTTGATTGGTTCACATTTTTCTATTTATAGCCTCCAAAAAACCCAAAGAATGCATATTCCAATACACCAAAATAAAGTTAAAAGTAATCAAAACTGAAAAAAACATCAAACATGTGCTTCATAATTATTATAAAGACCATCAATGGACCTAAAAGATGCTTAGTTGATTTCTTTCTGATTTACACCATGGACATTCATGCGAAACTGAGGAGTGCCCCCAATATAACCTAATATGATGTGTTGACAGGATGTAGAACTCCATTTACTTCATCCTTCATTTCATCTCCCCCTGAGCTGCTGTCCCAATGGGGGCACTCCACAGTTTAATGTACATTTCTCAATCATCAAACACTTGACAAGCTCTTAGCCTGAATCCTTGAGCAAAAATAAATCACATCATCATTGTGTCATACATTTCTTAGAAGACAATAAAATTACCCATGTTTCCATACCAAATAAAAGTATCAAAAAGCATTTTCTGTACAACTTTAGTCCCATTTCTTTAAGATTACCCCACCCCTTAAAACATGCTAAAAATGCAATTTTAGCAATATTTCAAATGTCAATAAATAAAAATAAAAAATTTTCCTACACATATCAGGGTCATGTCTGCACTCATAATGCTCTTGCATATCAGGAAATGCTAAATTTTACATACCTAGTCCGGCATTTTAAAAAGTTATTCCACGCTGATCTCCTCGTCAGTGAAAATCAGCCATTTTAACTACTTTTAGGAAGTTTTTGATTGGTTCACATTTTTCTATTTATAGCCTCCAAAAAACCCAAAGAATGCATATTCCAATACACCAAAATAAAGTTAAAAGTAATCAAAACTGAAAAAAACATCAAACATGTGCTTCATAATTATTATAAAGACCATCAATGGACCTAAAAGATGCTTAGTTGATTTCTTTCTGATTTACACCATGGACATTCATGCGAAACTGAGGAGTGCCCCCTTAAGGGAAAGTTGTCCGTTAAAAAAATTTGAAACGCCCCTTTTTCCATTTCGCGAATTTATTCCGGACGACTTGACATACGTATTATTGCGATTGTCCAAAAATTGGCCTAACAGCACCTTTTTAAGATAACACTGAAATAGCCTTTTTAACAGCTTTTTTGCAAACTTTTTTCTTTCGGTCTGTTTTTTTTCCATAGCATGAAAAAGGTCTGAAATTTGCAATCAGAAGTCATTTCCTCTCTAAAAAGTTGCCTCCTATAACCCGATTTATATAAAGCCGCTATCTTATGCGATTTTTTTTTATTTTAACGCGACACGACATAATGACGTCATGTGACATGACGTCACCCCACATGCTATTCTATGTTTAACGTCATTTTACTATGACATCAAAATACCATAGCAACCAGTACTTAAATGGGACGTTACCATTAGCAAACTGTACATATATTGAAACAGTGTTATGGCAAACCCAAGAATTACACCAATGGTTAGTTTTTAAATGGCAAAAAGCCCACCTCAGACTTAGAAAATCCTACTAAAATTGCATATACCAACCGCAAGACACATGGGATCTTGAGATATCGCAAGTTAGATATCTCACGATAAGTTGCGATACATCTTGAGAAATTGTAAGATATATCTCTATTTATTTTGTGATATCAATGACTCAAGACACATTGAGATATCTCAAGATAATTATCTCAAAACAACTTAAGATATCTCAAGACAGTTATCTCAAGATAACTTGAGATATCTTGAGATATCTTGAGATTAATTGAGATATCTCAATACAAATATCTCAATATAAATTGAGATATCTCAAGATAAAATGTGATATCTCAACATGGAGTATCTCAAGATAAATTAGACATATATCGAGATATCTCAAGATACGGTGCATCGCGGAGTATTACAATATAGATATTTTACCGAGGTGTTCATAATCTGGGTTTCGTAGCAATGCGGGTTTGCCTTATCGACAAATTACATTCTAACCGAAGTAGTTCTCTTCGCAAACAAACCGAATGGTAACAAAATTTGAAAATATGTTGAAATACAGACAAAAAATCCTTCATTTGACTGTTTTAGTAAAAAAAGGTTTGACCCTTAAGGGGGCACTCCACAGTTTAATGTACATTTCTCAATCATCAAACACTTGACAAGCTCTTAGCCTGAATCCTTGAGCAAAAATAAATCACATCATCATTGTGTCATACATTTCTTAGAAGACAATAAAATTACCCATGTTTCCATACCAAATAAAAGTATCAAAAAGCATTTTCTGTACAACTTTAGTCCCATTTCTTTAAGATTACCCCACCCCTTAAAACATGCTAAAAATGCAATTTTAGCAATATTTCAAATGTCAATAAATAAAAATAAAAAAATTTCCTACACATATCAGGGTCATGTCTGCACTCATAATGCTCTTGCATATCAGGAAATGCTAAATTTTACATACCTAGTCCGGCATTTTAAAAAGTTATTCCACGCTGATCTCCTCGTCAGTGAAAATCAGCCATTTTAACTACTTTTAGGAAGTTTTTGATTGGTTCACATTTTTCTATTTATAGCCTCCAAAAAACCCAAAGAATGCATATTCCAATACACCAAAATAAAGTTAAAAGTAATCAAAACTGAAAAAAACATCAAACATGTGCTTCATAATTATTATAAAGACCATCAATGGACCTAAAAGATGCTTAGTTGATTTCTTTCTGATTTACACCATGGACATTCATGCGAAACTGAGGAGTGCCCCCAATATAACCTAATATGATGTGTTGACAGGATGTAGAACTCCATTTACTTCATCCTTCATTTCATCTCCCCCTGAGCTGCTGTCCCAATATAACCTAATATGATGTGTTGACAGGATGTAGAACTCCATTTACTTCATCCTTCATCTCATCTCCCCCTGAGCTGCTGTCCCAATATAACCTAATATGTGTTGACAGGATGTAGAACTCCATTTACTTCATCCTTCATTTCATCTCCCCCTGGGACTGCTGTCCCAATATAACCTAATATGATGTGTTGACAGGATGTAGAACTCCATTTACTTCATCCTTCATTTCATCTCCCCCTGGGCTGCTGTCCCAATATAACCTAATATGCAGGGGTCTGGAAATATTTTGAAAATTCACTTGCCCAGGGCAAGTAGATTTTCAAAATCCACTTGCCCTGCCCAAAATGTCACTTGCCCCAATTTCAAAAGTCACTTGCCCCAAAATAAAGCTACGTCGAGACCGCACGCTAAGTTAAATCCTTTTCTCTCACTGTTTTTTTTTGTCATAAATTTTTACATAATTTCATTGTAAAATGAATGACTTAAATCATGAAGGATCAGAGCTATAGCTTGTGACCATTGTGCACATATCAGTGTTTTCCTCCACCGGTGAGAGAGGGGGAGTGGGGTGTCAGTGAGGATACCCCGAGGATATAACATCACTGATGAACCTGGTAACAAATTGGTAGACCCTAATGCTTATGGAATTAAGATGTACAAGATGCTTGCTCCTAGTGCAAAAGGGCAGGCAGTTAACAAAAAAAAGATGCATTAGGTCGAACAAAACTTGTTTCTACTTTTACATTTGTTATAGACTACACCAGATAAAAAGAATGAAAAGAATGATGCATTAGGTCAAACAGAACTTTTTTCCTACTTTCACTTTCGTTATATAATTCATGTAGATAAATCTTATGTGTTGGAAATTATTAGCACGGTTTATGCCTAAATTTGACTGGTACTGTAGTTGTTTTTCTGTTAATATCTTTTGAGATGCCAAATTGCATTTCTTCGAATAATTATCGAAACTAGCCAAGGTCGAAGCACATCTTCGATACAAGTTCAAAACAAAAACACGCCGTTCCGTCATTGATCTCGGATTCATTCAAAACAAACATGGCATTTTGAAATAGAAACAGATGCACACCTAGCTATTCATTACGACATGCGTCGATAGCGACATGCGTCGAAAGCGACATGCGTCGATAGTTTCTTTGCTCATCAAACAACGCCGTCAAATTGCCATAATCGTTTAATTGTCCTACTTGTTTACAAATTGGTTTGATTGAATCGCCATTGTTTCACTTTACCACGTGGTAGTGAACGGGAGTTGTTTCATTGGCTGATAAAAATACATCGGTTATTTGATTGGATAATATGGATACAGTACTAGGTTAAGTGTTGCGTCATGATTTTTAATTATTGAACAGAATATATTACCTACGACACACCGACCGACATACAAAGCGACAACACCATCTCAATAACTGATTTACACACTGATGTGTATTTCACACTAATCTGGCGCGTGACTTAATTACTTCCTGCATAGAGGGGCTCGTTACTGTGGTATATTTCACACGGTATACGAATTCTAAAGACCGCACGTCTTCAATTGAAGATTGGCACCCCAAGCGTTCCTCGGCCAATCAAATTCTGATAAACTGTCAAGTGGGAGGGATTAAACAATAACGAACAACACAGGTCAGTTTTAACAGGTCAGTTTTATGACACTTATCAGTAATTGCTCGCGGCGAAGGCGACGGGTGGTTAATTACTACGAAATTATCGGCAAACTTCACAGTCCAGGCAAATTTTCCCTTGATTTTTATCTGATAATGAAACGTCCATCGGGCAAGTGACGGACAACCAGATTTACGAAGGTCACCTGCCCGCACCCAAAATCCACTTGCCCGGGGCGTCGGGCAACCATATTTCCGGAGCCCTGATATGTGTTGACAGGATGTAGAACTCCATTTACTTCATCCTTCATTTCATCTCCCCCTGAGCTGCTGTCCCAATATAACCTAATATGTGTTGACAGGATGTAGAACTCCATTTACTTCATCCTTCATTTCATCTCCCCCTGAGCTGCTGTCCCAATATAACCTAATATGATGTGTTGACAGGATGTAGAACTCCATTTACTTCATCCTTCATTTCATCTCCCCCTGGGACTGCTGTCCCAATATAACCTAATATGATGTGTTGACAGGATGTAGAACTCCATTTACTTCATCCTTCATTTCATCTCCCCCTGGGCTGCTGTCCCAATATAACCTAATATGTGTTGACAGGATGTAGAACTCCATTTACTTCATCCTTCATTTCATCTCCCCCTGAGCTGCTGTCCCAATATAACCTAATATGATGTGTTGACAGGATGTAGAACTCCATTTACTTCATCCTTCATTTCATCTCCCACTGGGGCTGCTGTCCCAATATAACCTAATATGATGTGTTGACAGGATGTAGAACTCCATTTACTTCATCCTTCATTTCATCTCCCCCTGGGCTGCTGTCCCAATATAACCTAATATGATGTGTTGACAGGATGTAGAACTCCATTTACTTCATCCTTCATTTCATCTCCCCCTGGGCTGCTGTCCCAATATAACCTAATATGTGTTGACAGGATGTAGAACTCCATTTACTTCATCCTTCATTTCATCTCCCCCTGAGCTGCTGTCCCAATATAACCTAATATGTGTTGACAGGATGTAGAACTCCATTTACTTCATCCTTCATTTCATCTCCCCCCGGGCTGCTGTCCCAATATAACCTAATATGTGTTGACAGGATGTAGAACTCCATTTACTTCATCCTTCATTTCATCTCCCCCTGAGCTGCTGTCCCAATATAACCTAATATGATGTGTTGACAGGATGTAGAACTCCATTTACTTCATCCTTCATTTCATCTCCCCCTGAGCTGCTGTCCCAATATAACGTAATATGATGTGTTGACAGGATGTAGAACTCCATTTACTTCATCCTTCATTTCATCTCCCCCTGAGCTGCTGTCCCAATATAACCTAATATGATGTGTTGACAGGATGTAGAACTCCATTTACTTCATCCTTCATCTCATCTCCCCCTGAGCTGCTGTCCCAATATAACCTAATATGTGTTGACAGGATGTAGAACTCCATTTACTTCATCCTTCATTTCATCTCCCCCTGGGACTGCTGTCCCAATATAACCTAATATGATGTGTTGACAGGATGTAGAACTCCATTTACTTCATCCTTCATTTCATCTCCCCCTGGGCTGCTGTCCCAATATAACCTAATATGTGTTGACAGGATGTAGAACTCCATTTACTTCATCCTTCATTTCATCTCCCCCTGAGCTGCTGTCCCAATATAACCTAATATGTGTTGACAGGATGTAGAACTCCATTTACTTCATCCTTCATTTCATCTCCCCCTGGGCTGCTGTCCCAATATAACCTAATATGTGTTGACAGGATGTAGAACTCCATTTACTTCATCCTTCATTTCATCTCCCCCTGAGCTGCTGTCCCAATATAACCTAATATGATGTGTTGACAGGATGTAGAACTCCATTTACTTCATCCTTCATTTCATCTCCCCCCGGGCTGCTGTCCCAATATAACCTAATATGTGTTGACAGGATGTAGAACTACATTTACTTCATCCTTCATTTCATCTCCCCCTGAGCTGCTGTCCCAATATAACCTAATATGATGTGTTGACAGGATGTAGAACTCCATTTACTTCATCCTTCATTTCATCTCCCCCCGGGCTGCTGTCCCAATATAACCTAATATGTGTTGACAGGATGTAGAACTACATTTACTTCATCCTTCATTTCATCTCCCCCCGGGCTGCTGTCCCAATATAACCTAATATGTGTTGACAGGATGTAGAACTCCATTTACTTCATCCTTCATTTCATCTCCCCCTGAGCTGCTGTCCCAATATAACCTAATATGATGTGTTGACAGGATGTAGAACTCCATTTACTTCATCCTTCATTTCATCTCCCCCCGGGCTGCTGTCCCAATATAACCTAATATGTGTTGACAGGATGTAGAACTACATTTACTTCATCCTTCATTTCATCTCCCCCTGAGCTGCTGTCCCAATATAACCTAATATGATGTGTTGACAGGATGTAGAACTCCATTTACTTCATCCTTCATTTCATCTCCCCCTGAGCTGCTGTCCCAATATAACCTAATATGATGTGTTGACAGGATGTAGAACTCCATTTACTTCATCCTTCATCTCATCTCCCCCTGAGCTGCTGTCCCAATATAACCTAATATGTGTTGACAGGATGTAGAACTCCATTTACTTCATCCTTCATTTCATCTCCCCCTGGGCTGCTGTCCCAATATAACCTAATATGTGTTGACAGGATGTAGAACTCCATTTACTTCATCCTTCATCTCATCTCCCCCTGAGCTGCTGTCCCAATATAACCTAATATGTGTTGACAGGATGTAGAACTCCATTTACTTCATCCTTCATTTCATCTCCCCCTGAGCTGCTGTCCCAATATAACCTAATATGTGTTGACAGGATGTAGAACTCCATTTACTTCATCCTTCATTTCATCTCCCCCTTAGCTGCTGTCCCAATATAACCTAATATGATGTGTTGACAGGATGTAGAACTCCATTTACTTCATCCTTCATTTCATCTCCCCCTGGGCTGCTGTCCCAATATAACCTAATATGTGTTGACAGGATGTAGAACTCCATTTACTTCATCCTTCATTTCATCTCCCCCTGGGACTGCTGTCCCAATATAACCTAATATGATGTGTTGACAGGATGTAGAACTCCATTTACTTCATCCTTCATTTCATCTCCCCCTGAGCTGCTGTCCCAATATAACCTAATATGTGTTGACAGGATGTAGAACTCCATTTACTTCATCCTTCATTTCATCTCCCCCTGAGCTGCTGTCCCAATATAACCTAATATGATGTGTTGACAGGATGTAGAACTCCATTTACTTCATCCTTCATTTCATCTCCCCCTGGGCTGCTGTCCCAATATAACCTAATATGTGTTGACAGGATGTAGAACTCCATTTACTTCATCCTTCATTTCATCTCCCCCTGGGACTGCTGTCCCAATATAACCTAATATGATGTGTTGACAGGATGTAGAACTCCATTTACTTCATCCTTCATTTCATCTCCCCCTGGGCTGCTGTCCCAATATAACCTAATATGATGTGTTGACAGGATGTAGAACTCCATTTACTTCATCCTTCATTTCATCTCCCCCTGGGCTGCTGTCCCAATATAACCTAATATGATGTGTTGACAGGATGTAGAACTCCATTTACTTCATCCTTCATTTCATCTCCCCCTGGGCTGCTGTCCCAATATAACCTAATATGTGTTGACAGGATGTAGAACTCCATTTACTTCATCCTTCATTTCATCTCCCCCCGAGCTGCTGTCCCAATATAACCTAATATGTGTTGACAGGATGTAGAACTCCATTTACTTCATCCTTCATTTCATCTCCCCCTGAGCTGCTGTCCCAATATAACCTAATATGTGTTGACAGGATGTAGAACTCCATTTACTTCATCCTTCATTTCATCTCCCCCTGAGCTGCTGTCCCAATATAACCTAATATGATGTTTTGATTGGACGTTAAATTCCTTCATCTCATCTCCCTTTGAGGCCGCTGTCTCAATATTACCAGTATGATGTGTTCACGGTGATCATGGTCACTGGTGATTTTCCACCTGTTAAATAAAGGGCCACTGCAAGTCAGGTGAAAACCTGCAAGTATCAACATGGTTGTACATGTAGGTCACTGGTTTTCTGACATTACTTGAATTGATATTTCCATAGATTCATCAATAATAAAGGTTGGTCGGCTAGATTTCTAGACTTCTTGTGAGGCAACATACAACGTAATCAAACATTAGATTAATCATTTGCATGCAGACTGCGTTCTATAGATCTACATTTTCTCTCCTGATTTGCTGGTCTTTTACAAGTTTTTGTTCGATTTCTTAGGGCTACAAAAGTTTAAAGTAATCAATATGTCATACTGTAGAGTGATGTGCTGAAGTTGGAGGTTGTGCTGTTGCAGCATCAAAATCAATAGTGTGTCATATTTACTTTTGATTTTGATTTGTTTTAAATTGCTTGGCATTTTCTTTCCTGTTTGTAATTATAAACCTTTCCTATGTAGAAACCTTAGCAAGGAATGTATTATTTAGAATTTGATAAGGTATGTAAAGGGTAAATGTATTGTTGCGAGCAAGATGTTTGCTTCAAAACTTGTATCAATTTTCTTTTCCTTTGAGGGGCCACGGTGGCCCAGTGGATAGCACTTTGACTCCGATTCTGGAGATCACAGGCACCACTTTTTAAAAGTACTTCAGTGTGTGCATAGGCAGGCCACTTAGCCTTGTCCATTGGATATGGACGATAATTGCAGGGGTTTTACCGGACGCAGGTTTTCTGCGTCTCTGACTCACATTTTTGCCAGAGGACTCGTATTTTTAAATCTACTGTGTCCTAAGGACGCGCTTCCGTAAAATATCCATTCCAGTACTTTTCTACGTTTTCGCTACTTCAGTTAAAATTTCATGTAGGCGCTTGTTCTAAATAAAGTAAATTGAGAAATAAAAGCGTCTTGTCATGTTGCGTGCCTGAGTGCTCGATCAGTATCATTCAGCTGCCAATTATTCTACTTCTATACATTTTTCAAGCGTTCAGTGGAGATGTACAGAAATTACTGAGGAAAAAATATGTTTTGCTTCACTAATTTAAGTTTGTTCACTTGTTCACTGCAAATACAACATACTTAAACACGCAACTAAACACAATCTTTTTTATTCTGATAAAATGGAATATTGGAGCATCAAGCGTTCGAGGGATTGACATGGTGTAAAGCTTTTTCGCATTTGTCAAAATGTGGAAATTATTTGAAAATGTCTTTCTGCCACCAAAATAACAAAAGACGAAGCTGAAAATCTTGGAACCCAATGCATCTATGATAAAAGTAAGCAAGACAGAACATGCTAAGACAGCTGGAAGCAGGAATTCAATGGGTTAACCATGACAATGGGAAAAGGGATGTCCTGCAATGTTGAACTGGGAAATATTAAAATATCTTATTCGAAACTAGTGATATCTTGCATTATAATGATGATGAAGTTTTGGTAAGAGTTATACTCCAAATTTTGTTATTTAAATGTGGGACCTCCAAAAGCAAGGTTCAGGGACCCTTAAATATTTTTTCTAGGAGTCCCTGGATCTCCAAATGAAAAATCCTATGGAAAACCCTGTAATTGGGCGATCCCTTGTATCTAAATCAGTCCTTCGAGCACATTAAATGTATTCGATAGTGACAGTATGGCAGAATTTAAGCTCAAATTAACATAATGCCAGTGTCCGCCCAATTGTTGATGTTGGAGTATATGCTCAGGGCACTCGATCGGCCATTTTTGGGGCCGAATTTCGACCCCATTCCTCTCCTCTAAAAGTATATATTTGTCCCCTTTTCCTGTGAAATATTCCTCTCTTAAAAAAAAAGAAGAAATGATTTATTTTTTATTTTTAGCTCTTCTGATCAGAGATCAGCAGAGCTTATGCTGTGGTGCGGCGTCCGTCCGTCCGTCCGTCCGTAAACTTTTTTTGTAGCGACTACTCCTCTGAAACTACGGAATGGATTTTCATGAAACTTTACAGAAATGTTGCCCATGAAGTCTAGTTGATCCTAGCAAAAATTCATGTTGATGTGAAATCCAAGATGGCCACCAAATCTAAAAATAGATTTTTAAAAAACAAGTTTGTAGCGACTACTTTTTGAAAACTCTTAAGTGATATTGATATGGGACTTTTTCTAAAATGATCAGAATGACATGATGTTGGTTCTTATCGAAAATCGTTTTGATTCGACGTTAAACATGGCTGCTAGCGGCCATCTTTATTTACATAGAGTTATTTTGTAAAAACTTGTAGCGACTACTTCTCTGAAACTACTCTACAGATTTCCATGAAACTTCACAGGAATGTTGCTCTTGATGTCTAAATGATCCTAGCAAAATTTCAAGTCGGCCGGAAATTCAAGATGGCCGCCACGGCTAAAAATAGATTTTCAAAAAACAAGTTTATGGCGACTACTTCTTGAAAATTATAAGTGATATTGATATGGGACTTTTTCTGAAATGATCAGCATGTCATGATGTTGGTCCTTGTCGAAAATCGCTTTGATTCGATGTTAAACATGGCTGTCAGCGGCCATCTTTGTTTACATAGAGTTATCTAGCAAAAACTTGTAACGACTTCTCCTCTGTAACTACTTGACGGATTTTCATGAAACTTTACAGGAATGTTGTTCTTGATGTCTAATTGATCCTAGCAAAATTTCAGGTCGGCCGGAAATACAAGATGGCCGTCATGGCTGAAAATAGATTTTCAAAATTCAAGTTTGTAACGACTACTTCTTGAAAACTATAAGTGATATTGATATGGGACTTTTTCTAAAATGATCAGTATGACATGATGTTGATCCTTGTCAAAAATTATTTTGATTTGACATTAAACATGGCCTCCAGTGGCCATCTTTGTTTACATAGAGTTATTTAATGAAAACTTGTAGCGACTACTCCTATGAAACTACTTGATGGATTTTCATGAAACTTCACAGGAATGTTGACCTAGCTATCAAAAATCTATCAGTAGAGCTTCAAGGTCATTGACCTCTTATTTTATTAGATAATTTTAAACTCGAATACATGAAAACAGCATACTTTTTAGCTCGAAATCTCTGAGCTTATGCCGTGCTGCGGCGTCCGTCGTCCGTCCTTCTGTCCGTAAACTTTTATTTGTAGCGACAACTCCTCTGAAACTACTGGATGGATATTCATGAAACTTTACAGAAATGTTGCCCATAAAGTCTAGTTGATCCTAGCAAAAATTCATGTTGATGTGAAATCCAAGATGGCCGCCAAAGCTAAAAATAGGGTTTTAAAATACAAGTTTGTAGCGACTACTTCTTGAAAACTATAAGTGATATTGATATGGGACTTTTTCTAAAATGATCAGCATTACATGATGTTGATCCTTGTCAAAAATCGTTTTGATTCAACGTTAAACATGGACGCCAGCGGCCATCTTTGTTTACATAGAGTTATATAATAAAAACTTGTAGCGACTACTCCTCTGAAACTACTTGGCGGATTGTCATGAAACTTTACAGGAATGTTGCTCTTCATGTCTAATTGATCCTAGCAAAATTTCAGATCGGCCAGAAATTCAAAATGGCCGTCACAGCTAAAAATAGATTTTTAAAAAATGAGTTTGTAGCGACTACTTCTTGAAAACTATAAGTGATATTGATATGGGACTTTTTCTAAAATGATCAGCATGACATGATGTTGATCCTTGTCGAAAATTATTTTGATTTGACGTTAAATATGGCTGCCAGTGGCCATCTTTGGTTACATAGAGTTATATAGTAAAAACTTTTAGCGACTACTCCTCTGAAACTACTTGACGGATGTTCATGAAACTTCACAGGAATGTTGCTCTTGATGTCTAGTTGATCCTAGAAAAATTTCAGGTCAGCCGGAAATTCAAGATGGCCGCCACAGCTAAAAATAGATTTAAAATAAATAAGTTTGTAGCGACTACTTCTTCAAAACTATAAGAGATATTGATATGGGACTTTTTCTAAAATGATCAGTATGACATGATGTTGGTCCTTGTCGAAAATCGTTTTGATTTGACGTTAAACATGGCTGCCAGCGGCCATCTTTGTTTACATAAGAGTTATTAGCTCTACTGATCAGAGATCAGCAGAGCTTATGCCGTGGTGCGGCGTCCGTCGTCCGTCCGTCCGTCCGTCTGTCTGTCCGTCTGTCCGTCTGTCCGTTAACTTTTATTTGTAGCGACTACTCCTCTGAAACTACTGGATGGATATTCATAAAACTTTACAATAATGTTGCCCATGAAGTCTAGTTGATCCTAGCAAAAATTCATGTTGATGTGAAATCCAAGATGGCCGCCAAAGCTAAAAATAGATTTTTTAAATACAAGTTTGTAGCGACTACTTCTTGAAAACTATAAGTGATATTGATATGGGACTTTTTCTAAAATGATCAGCATGACATGATGTTGGTCCTTGTCGAAAATCGTTTTGATTTGACGATAAACATGGCTGCCAGCGGCCATCTTTGTTTACATAGAGTTATATAATGAAAACTTGTAGCGACTACTCCTCTGAAACTACTTGACGGATTTTCATGAAACTTCACAGGAATGTTGCTCTTGATGTCTTATTGATCCTAGCAAAATTTCAGGTCGGCCGGAAATTCAAGATGGCCGCCACGGCTAAAAATAAATTTTCAAAATACAAGTTTGTAGCGACTACTTCTTGAAAACTATAAGTGATATTAATATGGGACTTTTTCTAAAATGATCAGCATGACATGATGTTGGTCCTTATCAAAAATTGTTTTGATTCGACGTTAAACGTGGCTGCCAGCGGCCATCTTTGTTTACATAGAGTCATATAGTAAAAACTTGTAGCGACTACTCCTCTAAAACTACTTGGCGGATTTTCATGAAACTTTACAGGAATGTTGCTCTTAATGTCTAATTGATCCTAGCAAAATTTCAGATCGGCCAGAAATTCAAGATGGCTGCCACAGTTAAAAATAGATTTTTAAAAAATAAGATTGTAGCGACTACTTCTTGAAAACTATAAGTGATATTGATATGGGACTTTTTCTAAAATGATCAGCATGACATGATGGTTATCCGAGTCGAACATTATTTTGATTCGACATTAAACATGGCTGCCAGTGGCCATCTTTGTTTACATAGAGTTATATAATGAAAACTTGTAGCGACTACTCCTCTGAAACTACTTGACGGATTTTCATGAAACTTCACAAAAATGTTGCTCTTGATGTCTAATTGATCCTAGCAAAATTTCAGGTCGGCCGGAAATTCAAGATGGCCGCCATGGCTAAAAATAGATTTTCAAAATACAAGTTTGTAGCGACTACTTCTTGAAAACTATAAGTGATATTGATATGGGACTTTTTCTAAAATGATCAGCATGACATGATGTTGATCCTTGTCGAAAATCGTTTTGATTCGACGTTAAACATGGCTGCCAGCGGCCATCTTTGTTTACATAGAGTTATATAGTAAAAACTTGTAGCGACTACTCCTCTGAAACTACTTGGCGGATTGTCATGAAACGTTACAGGAATGTAGCTCTTGATGTCTAATTGATCCTAGAAAAATTTCAGGTCGGCCGGAAATTCAAGATGGCCGTCACAGCTAAAAATATATTTTTAAAAAATAAGTTTGTAGCGACTACTTCTTGAAAACTATAAGTGATATTGATATGGGACTTTTTCTAAAATGATCAGCATGACATGATGTAGATCCTTGTGGAAAATTATTTTGATTCGACGTTAAACATGGCTGCCAGTGGCCATCTTTGGTTACATAGAGTTATATAGTAAAAACTTGTAGCGACTACTCCTCTGAAACTACTTGACGGATGTTCATGAAACTTCACAGGAATGTTGCTCTTGATGTCTAGTTGATCCTAGAAAAATTTCAGGTCGGCCGGAAATTCAAGATGGCCGCCACAGTTAAAAATAGATTTTTAAAAAATAAATTTGTAGCGACTACTTCTTGAAAACTATAAGAGATATTGATATGGGACTTTTTCTAAAATGATCAGCATGACATGATGGTTATCCGAGTCGAACATTATTTTGATTCAATGTTAAACATGGCTGTCAGTGGCCATCTTTGTTTACATAGAGTTATATAATGAAAACTTGTAGCGACTACTCCTCTGAAACTACTTGACGGATTTTCATGAAACTTCACAGGAATGTTGCTCTTGATGTCTAATTGATCCTAGCAAAATTTCAGGTCGGCCGGAAATTCAAGATGGCCACCACAGCTAAAAATAGATTTTCAAAAAAACAGTTTGTAGCGACTACTTCCTGAAATCAAAATCGATCAGTAGAGCTTCAAGGTCATTGACCTCTTGTTTAATGAAAACTTGTAGCGACTACTTCTCTGAAACTACTTGACGGATTTTCATGAAACTTCACAGGAATGTTGCTCTTAATGTCTAATTGATCCTAGCAAAATTTCAGGTCGGCCGGAAATTCAAGATGGCCTCCACGGTTAAAAATAGATTTTCAAAAAACAAGTCTGAAGCGACTACTTCCTGAAATCAAAATCAATCAGTAGAGCTTCAAGGTCATTGACCTCTTGTTGTAATTTAGAATGGTACATTGTTGGTGCCACTTAAATAATAATAAAAAACAACTGTTTGTGTTTCTTAGAAATTTCCCTTTGATATGAAAACAACGCAAAATTCCCCTTCAAGAGGGCTCTGGCCCCAGTGACTAGTGCCCTGATGCTATTGTTTGTCGTAGGTATCTTACTGGGTTGAATTGGATAAATGATTAACAAGTGGCATCATGTTTATTTACTCATTCTACACTTATTACAATTACAGGTGCATGCTTAGGCCAAACCCACAATTCATCTTAGAGAATAGTTCATGGCGGGGATGTTTTTATTTACACTGTCCCGTTTAATTGGGTTGACAGTAGGGCTGCGTATCGGTCAGAATGATCGATACGATATTTGTATCGATACAAAATGATCGATATTCGATATATCATATGATATTTTTTCAGCAGTAATAAAAGACTAAAATGTAAACATTTTGTCATTTATTCATTCAAAAAGTAAACACAGAAGCTTTATCTGAATTCTTTTTCAAGAATATCATTGCATCCAAGGCATCGTCATTCAGGTACGACCTCTCTGCTGATAGAATATCACCAGATGTCGAAAAATACAGATGTCAAAAATGCAATCAATCGCCAGAAAAAGTACAAACAATGAGACGCCGAGTGCATCTTTTATATGCAGAGTTGACTCGACTGATAAATACAATGAATACATTTCGAAACAAATACATATTTCAAACTTTTAATGCATTTAATCACAAGTTTTGTTCGTTTTTGTTGTCCGAAAGTCAACAGTTTTTTTACCGACATAAATACTAAATTAGCCATGTATATATATTTTAACAAGGCGGCACTAATAACGGGTTTATGACCCGGAATTGTTTACCATTTTTCTGATTATTTCTGACTAAAGAACCCATCGATGTAATAATAAACATCAGAATAGTAAAATTTGTTCCAAAGAAAGACTAATTAAAAAGAAAATTATAATTTCCAGTATAATTACTAATTGAATATTATGTTCAGTCGCCGCGAAGACGGTAATATGAACCGCCATATAACTGTCGTGACCCAGTATACATAATCCGGGTTTCCAAATATTCCCACATCCGCTTTTCCAAAACAAAACAAAAAGTCTTCTGCTTCGATTTTTTCTAAAGTTATTGAATAATTATGCATTAAAATGACTGCAATTAGAAAAAGTTGCACCTCTTACCTGTGCAGTTTTTACTCGGCGAACTCCGAGTTTGTCTTCGCAGAGTATCGTGGCATACTTTCGTGGCGTAAGTACGCCGAGAAGCTTTTCCGACTCGGCGTAGTTTTATCATCGAAACTCTGCGTAATTACGCGATTTGTAAATTCCTCACTCGGCGTGAAAGAGTAAAGTGTGGGCTTCGCGTGAGCTGTACTGTATGCAATGGGAGAGAGTTCACTTTTGATCGATATTTTGACCGATACGGACACGTTCGATACGATATATCGATCGAACCCTAAATACCGGTATTCGATATATACCGGAAACCGGTACGCAGCCCTAGTTGACAGTAGGGTAAGTGTGAGGTTTGGTGCACCCTAGAACCTGGTTTAAACCCCCAGCGGCTTTTTTGCCAAGGCGGTAGCCTTATTGTCAACCCTTTTGAGTTTCTGATGTCTTATTTGGCTTTTTATTCATCTTTAAATTTGTTCTTTGTTTCTGTGTGTATTTGTGGTTGACTGTCGTCTTTGAATGCTGCTTTTCCTGTTTGTTTTTTATATCTATATTTATCTGCGGAGGTTATAGTCATTTGAAAAAGAAGAAAACTTGAGCTGGAGCAGATTAGGAAATGTGTTCAAAATGACAATTTTTCAATAACACTCCAGCTTTTGCAATCATGGTGAGTGAAGCACTGCAGCGATTCATCATCTTGATAGCTTAAAACGGTGATTCGATGAAATGCATTGGAAACAGTTTATTATTAAATGATTGTTAGAATTATTTTTCGTTTAGAATTTGCAATATGATCAGAAGGGCAAAGAACTCATTACTCAGTGAGTAATACAAACACCTAAAATATCCTTTTCTTCAAAAACATGGAACTCCTTGTGTTCTCAGAACTAAGTTAGATCTACATGTGTTTTTGTATAAAAAAAGGATATTTTAAGTGTTTGCATTATTACGTAATTAGTTTCTCGACTTTTTGGCCCCGTGTGGTTCCCGTGGCCCCACATTTTTAACACTCCAGTTATACTTCAAAGTCCAGCAAATAAAAACTTGAGTTTTAAAACAAATCAAAGGAGGAAGGAGTATTATCCCTTTTGTAACCACCCACTCTCAATACAGGCCTGGACGTTTTTTTTGGACTAGGGTCTAAGACATATTAAATGTATTGCTTTTGAGTATTCTGATATCTATTCATTATTAATTTATTTTTGCGAATGACTGCTTGTTTTGTTGGATTTCATTAACACTAAATAGAAATTAATATGGCTCTCATTATTGGGATATAACACCATACAGGTAAATTTCATAAATTAATCAAAGTTTTTCCAACGGAATCAAAAATGTTGAAGGCATTGAGTCCCAGGACTCGTAATCAACAAATTTTGACAAGAAATTGTGTACTGATTGTGTACTTAAGGATACATATCAAGTGGAAGGTGAAGTATCACCATACTATCACTACAATCTCCATTGTTATAATGACTCCATGACCACATGATCATCTAATGGCACATGACTTCCTAAGATTTGTAATTGATTACTTAAAAGGACACATGGCAATCTTTATTTTTAGCTCACCTGAGCCGAAGGCTCAAAGGTGAGCTATTGGGATCACTCTTCGTCCGTCGTCCGTCGTTCGTCGTCCGTCATCCGTCGTCTTCGTCGTTAACTTTTGCTTCAAACGACTTCTCCTCAGAAACCGCTTGGCCAATTTTGACCAAACTTCGCGTGGAAGATCCTTAGATGAATGTTTTTTAGATTTGTTAAAATTAGGTCAGTGCGACATCCAAGATGGCTGCCATTACCATATATGGTTGAAACCTTAAAAAATCTTCTTCTCAAGAACCGCTGGACAGATTTCAACAGTTTTTCTTTTAAACTGATCGCCAACGTCTAGACTATCAAGTTTGTTCAAATGAAGTCCCCGGGTTCAAAAATGGCCATGCCCCATGGGTCCAAAGTTTGTATATTGAGATTTTGCAGTTTTTTCATATAGACATATAGGAAAAAAACTTTTAAAAATCTTCTTCTCTGAAACCAAAAGGCACAGAGGTCTCATGTATTACATGTAGCATCAGCTTATGGTCCTCTACTAAGTTTGTTAAAATGGTGACCCTGGGGTCAAGTTTGTCCCCTCCCCGTGTGTCACAATTTTACATAGACTTATATAGGATTTTTTTTTTTAAATCTTCTTCTCGGAAACTGCAAGAGCCAGAGGTTAGATATTTTGCATTTACTATAAGCTTATGGTCCTTTACCAAGTTTGTTCAAATGGTGACCCTGGGGTCACATTTGGCCCCGCCCCGAGGGTCACGTTTTACATAGACATGTATGGGAAAAACTTAAAAAATCTTCTTCTCTGAAACTGCAAGAGCCAGAGGTTTAATATTTTGCATTTGCTATAAGCTTATGGTCCTCTACCAAGTTTGTTCAAATGGTGACCCAGTGGTCACATTTGGCTCCGCCCCGGGGGTCACAGTTTTACATAGGCTTGTATAGGGAAAAACTGAAAAAAATCTTCAACTCTGGAACCACATGGCACGGAGCTCTCATGTATTACATGTAGCATCAGCTTATGGTCCTCTACTTAGTTTGTTAAAATGGTGACCCTGGGGTCAAATTTGTCCCCGCCCCGGGGGTCACAGTTTTACATAGACTTATGTAGGATTTTTTTTTAAAAAATCTTCTTCTCGGAAACTGCAAGAGCCAGAGGTTTAATATTTTGCATTTACTATAAGCTTATGGTCCTTTACCAAATTTGTTCAAATGGTGACCCTGGGGTCACATTTGGCCCCGCCCCAAGGGACACATGTTTTACATAGACATGTATAGGGAAAAATTAAAAAATCTTATTCTCTGAAACTGCAAGAGCCAGAGGTTTAATATTTTGCATTTGCTATAAGCTTATGGTTCTCTACCAAGTTTGTTCAAATGGTGACCCAGGGGTCACATTTGGCCCCGCCTGGGGGTCACAGTTTTACATAGGCTTGTATAGGGAAAAACTGAAAAAAAGTTCTTCTCTGGAATATCACATGGCACGGAGCTCTCATGTATTACATGTAGCATCAGCTTATGGTCCTCTACTTAGTTTGTTCAAATGGTGACCCTTGGGTCAAATTTGTCCCCCCCCCCCACCCCACCCCACGGGGGACTACAAGAGCCAAAGGTTTGATATTTTGCATTTACTATAAGCTCATGGTCCTCTACCAATTTTGTTCAAATGGTGACCCTGGGGTCACATTTTTTCATAGGGAAAAACTGAAAAAAATCTTCTCTTGAACTGCAAGAGCCAGAGGTTTAATATTTTGCATTTACTATTAGATTATGGTCCTCTACCAAGTTTGTTCAAATGGTGACCTTGGGGTAAAATTTGACCCCACTCCGTGGGTCACAGTTTTACATATAGGAAACATATTAAAGTCTTCTTCTCTGGAACTACAAGAGCCAGAGGTTTAATATTTCGCATTTACTATACTCTTATGGTCCTTTACCAAGTTTGTTCAAATGGTGACCCTGGGTTCACATTTGGCCCAGCCCCAGGGGTCACGTTTTACATAGACTTGTATAGGGAAAAAATTAAAAAATCTTCTTCTCTAAAACCACAAAGCACACAGCTCTCATATATTACATGTAGCCCTGGGGTCACATTTGGCTCTGCCCAATGTGTTACTCTCTAGCACCTTCATTTTGTATTTGATCTTTACCAAACTTTGTCAGTGTCTTAAACTGTCTATATCAATGTTGTTATACACAACAGAGCCAACATTTCTTGAACAATCTTAACCAAACTTGCACAGATTATATATGGTTCAAATTAACTCAGGTGAGCGATATAGGGCCATCATGGCCCTCTTGTTTAAAAACTCCCGGCATCCTGCTAGTTTTTCTGCATAACTGCATTTGTTCAATCATTAATATTAATAATAAGAATAGTATTAAGCAATTTGTTTTTGCATATTATTAATTATGGCTCCCCCACACAAAGTGTGTTAGGGGAGCCATATTGATTTTGTGCTTTCTGTCTGTTTCTCTGCGTGTCTGTTTCTCTGCGTGTCTGTGTTACACACGATGTCCGATCAATAACTAGAGAATGGTTGGACCTAGGGTCCTCAAACTTGGAAGGATGGTTGGTCATGACAAGTAGATGACCCCTATTGATTTTGGGGTCACTAGGTCAAAGGTCAAGGTTGCGGTGACATTGACTATCAAAACGATGTCCGATCAATAACTAGAGAATGGTTGGACCTAGGGTACTCAAACTTGGAAGAATGGTTGGTCATGACAAGTAGATGACCGCTATTGATTTTGGGGTCACTAGGTCAAAGGTCAAGGTTGCGGTGACATTGACTATCAAAACGGTCCGATCAATAACTAAAGAATGGTTGGACCTAGGGTCCTCAAACTTGGAAGGATGGTTGGTCATGACCAGTAGATGACCCCTATTGATTTTGGGGTCACTAGGTCAAAGGTCAAGGTTGCGGTGACATTGACTATCAAAACGATGTCCTATCAATAACTAAAGAATGGTTGGACCTAGGGTCCTCAAACTTGGAAGGATGGTTGGTCGTGACCAGTAGATGACCCCTATTGATTTTAGGGTCATTAGGTCAAAGGTCAAGGTTGCGGTGACATTGACTATCAAAACGATGTCCGATCAATAACTAGAAAATGGTTGGACCTAGGGTCCTCAATCTTGGAAGGATGGTTGGTCGTGACCAGTAGATGACCCCTATTGATTTTGGGGTCACTAGGTCAAAGGTTACGGTGACATTGACTATCAAAACGATGTCCGATCAATAACTAGAGAATGGTTGGACCTAGGGTCCTCAAACTTGGAAGGATGGTTGGTCGTGACCAGTAGATGACCCCTATTGATTTTGGGGTCACTAGGTCAAAGGTCAAGGTTGCGGTGACATTGACTATCAAAACGATGTCCGATCAATAACTAGAGAATGGTTGGACCTAGGGTCCTCAATCTTGGAAGGATGGTTGGTCGTGACCAGTAGATGACCCCTATTGATTTTGGGGTCACTAGGTCAAAGGTCAAGGTCCTGGTGACCTTCACTATCAAAACAATGTCCGATCAATAACTAGAGAATGGTTGGACCTAGGGTCCTCAAACTTGGAAGGATGGTTGGTCGTGACCAGTAGATGACCCCTATTGATTTTGGGGTCACTAGGTCAAAGGTCAAGGTCGCGGTGACCTTCACTATCAAAACGATGTCCAATCAATAACTAGAGAATGGTTGGACCTAGGGTCCTCAAACTTGGAAGGATGGTCGGTCGTGACCAGTAGATGACCCCTATTGATTTTTTTTTGTTTAATATTTTTTTTTTTTTTATTTTTTTTTTTTTTTAAAACATTTTTTTTATTATTTTTTTTATTTTTTATTTTTTATTATTTTTTGCATAAAAAGTTTTAGGGTTGGACCCTTAAAAAAATAGAGTCGGTCGGGTTACCTGAACCACACATATTTTTTTATGTGGCCTTACTGATACAGATAGTAGATACAGTCACAAGGATACGATCTCGGATCAATAGAGAACGGTTGGACCTAGAGTTGTCAATTATGCCTGTTTGGGCGAGTGGGGGAGCCATACGTTTTTGTCCCATGGACAATAACAATTTCTAGTTTTTGATTTTATTGCACCAATAATATATTATAACATATATTCTAATACACCCGCACTATATAGCCTAGTTTAAAATATCTTGTTATATTGAACGATATATCACTGTAACGTTTGCGACGTTAGGAGAATAAGCATTGCGCATTGCGCATTGTAACGTATGCAACGTTAGGAGAGCAAGCAAAGCAATGCGAAAGATTTCAGATGTGTGCGTTATTTTCATATTTTAGGGGTATTAGAATAGAAATAGAACATTGTTTACCGTGAATTATTTATAATATATCACCGTTTGTTTTTCAATTTGAAAACAATAATTTCACTCGCCCTTCGGGCTCGTGAAATTATTGTTTACAATTGAACTCCAAACTGTGATATATTAAACGATAATTCACAGTAAACGATGTTCTATTTCTTAAGTATAATAAGACGAAATAGTGAATACTATAAGTTTGTAACCAAGGTAAAGGTAAAAAGATACTGGTTATATAAATCGAGACACTTCAAGATTGCCGTGTGTCCCTTTAATTGATAAATATTGTGAAGATAGAAAACAGTAGGTACAATGTAGATCTATAATAAAATAATTCACAAATCTTATTAAATAATTCACAAACATTATTAAATTTAAATGTTATTAATTGTTATTAAATTTAAATGTTATTAAATATAATTCCCAAATGTTGTTAAATAATTCACACATGTTAACTTATTAAATAATTCACAAATGTTATAAAATAATTCCCAAATGTTATTAAATAATTCACAAATGTTATTAAATAATTCTCAAATGTCATTAAATCATTCACAATTGTTATTAAATAATTTACAAATTTTATAAAATAATTTACAAATGTTATTAAATAATTCACAAACGTTCTTAAATAATTCACAATTGTTATAAAATTCTTGTTATTAAATAATTCACAGATGTTATTAAATAATTAACAGATGTTATTAAATAATTTACAAATGTTATTAAATAATTACAAATGTTATTAAATCATTCACAATTGTTATTAAATAATTTACAAATGTTACAAAATAATTTACAAATGTTATTAAATAATTCACAAACGTTCTTAAATAATTCACAAATGTTATAAAAATTATTTTCAAATGTTATTAAATAATTCACAGATGTTATTAAATAATTAACAGATGTTATTAAATTATTTACAAATGTTATTAAATAATTACAAATGTTATTCATTAAATCACTTAATTTAATGTTATTGCTACATGTACATTATGTCAATAATCAGATCATTATGTGGCATGGATAGCCTCTCAGTTTACATGTTTAAATAGTACTTAATATAGGCACACCCAGTAGGCAGATAAATCCTAAGGTTTATAGACCCCACTTAATTGAAAGAATAACCTAAATATTCAAAAATATGCCTCTCGATGATAAAAATGTCATATTGATCAAAATACCGTGTTTGCTCCTTGATGTTCAGGTCGTTTATTCAATTCATCCAATATTTTGTATGAAATCAGGTATAAAATGCTAAAGTTTAAAGGAGCAACTTGTGCACAGTGAATATACACTCGAAAATAAAAGGTTTAAGAGAAAAGAAAATTGCTTGCATACCCGGCACACGTTGAAAAATGAATGCGTAATTGGCTATTTTAGTTGCGTGAAATATGCAGATATTATACTGCCTTATCTGGGGCGCTGAATGAAAATGTATCTAACATAAAAAGTCAGAGAGGAAGTAACGTTTAATCCCTACCATTACCTAATTTTGGCTGTATTGTTTTTCTTTTTCTTCAAAATGTGTCGAGAGGTGTACAGTACTGGTTCTACCCAGGAAAAGGGGGGTGGTCTGCCTCCACCACAAAAAATGGACTAATATATAACCTTACATGTATTGAAAATGGCGTAAAACACGCTGCATTATTTGAAAGGTTCTGGCTGGCTAATACACTGCTTTGTTATTTAACACATTTTCTGTAGATACCGATCACTTCATTCTTATTATTTTTAGGAGGAACTAAAAAATCTGTTTTCCTTTCTCTTTTCAGAGCGCTTCGATCATCACTGCCCATGGGTGGGGAACTGTGTAGGGAAGCGAAACTACAGATACTTTTACCTGTTTATACTGTCCTTGTCAATACTGTGTATTTATATTTTCGCCTGTGTTTTAACTCATTTAATATTACGTAAGTATACTCTTTTATTTTACATCTAATGTTAATGTTTACTTTAAGAAACTGATTAAAATCATTATTGTGTATCAGATTTTTGTTAGTGCAAACCTTCGTCTCTCACCGCTGCGGGTTCGAATCCCACTGGGATCTCGACTTGTAAGTGAGGAAGTGTCGATTCTTACGGATGGCGGGAGGTGTAAAGTACTGGTTCTACCCAGGAAAAGTGGGTGGTCTGCCTCCACCACAAAAAATCGACCGTCATATATAACCTTACATGTGATGAAAATGACGTAAAACACCATACAAACAAACAAACATCTTTTGTTAGGCAAGCTTTACAAAAATCATTATTATAATTACTTGTAAGGCGAGCTACGAAAAAAATCATTTCTTCCATACCAGATAAAGAAATGAGTGCTTGTAAGTCTGATCTTACACATGGGTGCAGATATGTGCAGTGTTGTTGTTTTTCCCCTCAAAATTGGGGGGGAAAAGTATATGTTGAGGCATTGGTAATATGACCGAATAACGGCTATAAAAATAGCCAAAAAACAACAACAGTGAAGTGCCACCTGCATCTACAATGTCATTGATGGCATCAGCAATTGCATGATGCTGTTGTGGAATAATACAAATCAATTCGAAATCATTGATAATTGGCGATATCGTGCATAAAATGCCAATGGTATGAAAGAAGCAGAGTCGGATCATGGGTATCCAGACTATGTAGAGAAATTCTAATCCTCAGAAGAACAGTTATTACAGTCTTCAAATTTAGCCACTGTTCCGGTGCCCGAAAAAATCATAAGCTGGCGGGCAAGGCGGGCCAGTACAAATTTTCGCCTTTATGAGGTCAAAAACAAACATTTCAAGCAGTCCGGCACACAATTAGCGAGTTGTTTATTATTTACTTGATTCAGGAAGTGTCGAAATACACAAGTTGGTATACACGAATATTTTACAAGATTCATCCCATATTCCTCTTAGGTTGCTGTCACAATATAACCTAATATGGTGTGTTAATGGTTTGTTTGTTTGTATGGTGTTTTACGTCATTTTCAACACATGTCAGGTTATATATGACGATCATTTTTTTTGTGGTGGAGGCAGACCACCCACTTTTCCTGGGTAGAACCAGTACTGTACACCTCCCGCCATCCATAAGAATCGACACTTCCTCACAAGTCGAGCTTTTAGCGGGATTCGAACTTGCAGCAGTGAGAGCGAGAAGGTTTGCAACGCAACATCGTTAACCACTCGGCCGTGGAGTTGATACAACCCCATTTCAAATCATTTACTGTCATTGTATAGGTATATTTCTGTTTTTGCCACAAGGTTCAACTTCGACCTATATCTAAGCAGCTCTCTTATTGATTATGGTATTTGGTATTTATTGACATGTACATAATGATTAGGCCTTCAGTTTTACCAATGGATGTCATACAGCGAGTTATTGCGTTAGAATTATTTAGCTGTAATCTTGGATGATCTGTAGTAGTTGTGAATTATTTGTGATCATAATGTGAGGAAATTAAAGGGAGCATGTGTTCAGATGGGCATCCTCTGTAGATAGTTATATATAAGCCTTTATTATTTGCAAAATATAAGCATGTTGGTGAATAATATGAGTAACTTTAAAGCAGGTTAGATATATTTTCCAACTTATTGCAAAATTACATGGCCATTGGGGCCAATTACTTGAAGCCAGTCTCTGAATTACATCGTTGTCTCTGTGTTGCTTACAGTTTAGATTTACTAAAATGGCTTACTTACTTACTTCAGATTACTTTTGTTGTCTCTCCAAATGTTTTAGGTTATCTTTCCAAATGTCTTCGGTTGTCTTTCCAAATGTCTTCGGTTGTCTTTGCAAATGTCTAAAGTTAGTCTCTGTCTCTTATGATATCTCTCCAATTTACTGAGTTGGCCTCACGACTTACCTGATCTCTCCGAATTCTAAGGTTGCTGGGCTATTCATTGGACTAAAAATTGTTTAGCTACTTCAGCTAAACCACCTACATTTACTTCAGCCAAATAATTTTCTTTAGCCAAATTTTGCTAAAATATTTTAGCCACTTTAACAATTTTTATATGTTCTGATAAAAAACTAGGTTCTATATAATGGACTGTTCTGTCTTTGAAATAAGACCATTCCATTTATGTGACAAAGGTTTTTTTGGGGCAAAATGACCGATCAGCAGGCGGATCTGGGTTTACAACGGACGCAAAGGCTATTATAGTCGTGCTTAGTGGGTTAAGCAGATCTTATGATTACACTGGGAATCACACAAGGATTTTAATACAGACATGGTTGCATCAATGAAACAGTTATTTAGCCATTTTCGCTACTTCGCCAGAGTCAAACATTCATTTGTAAGGGCTAAAATGACTTCAGCCAACATGACAGAAGTTTAGCCATCTTACAGTTTGTTTACCCTATAGCCCAGGTCTGTCTCTTCAAATTACATAGTTGGTTGCTCGACTTACATGTAGCTGTGGTCTCTTGACTTACTTCACTGTCTCCTGCAATTGCTTCCATTAGCTGTTTTCTCTATTTAATAAGCTTGCCCCCCTTGGCTAACTGTGTGTGTTTCTCTGACTTATAAAACAGAAACTGAACACAATCAATATTATTATACACTTTAAGATATATTTGATTTTGGTTAGTTTTATTCATAGATGACATTTAATGGTGTTGATTGTGCTAGAAAACCTATTGATTATTTGATGTAGAAGTAAAATGTCCATTCAACAAAGCCTTTCAAACCTGACTGGATTGTTAATGGACAAAGGTGTATTATTAAGGTTTATAAATGGATGTGTCTGTTGATCACGCTCCTTGGTAAAGGACAAACATTTCTTGCATACCGGAAAAGGATATCCGTCATTTTACCATGGCTAGATATTTCCATCTCACCTAGGGTCGAGATAAAACTCGCGCGCTCCAACATTCGGTATGCAAGAAAACATGCAAAACATTAGTAGCTGGCGACGTCAACGCACAACATGTCTCTGATTGCATGAAAAAAAATCTATCATGGGTATTCGGTTCAGATGGGGAATTCAAGAGCCTCGGTTCTGATAAATACACTTAAACCTCAGGTTGGAATTCCCTATCTTCACCGGATACCCATGAAAGATTCTTATAGTCTTTGCGCGTGATCTGTCTAATATAAATATATTGTTAATTTGATTGCACATAGTTTAGTGTCGGTCTATTATTTCTGCAAAATGTTGGTTATTACTTTTGAAAGCAATCTACGATAATCTCTGTCAAAGGTCAGCCTTCAAAAGAGGTTTGCTGCTATATAAAACGATTTATTCGTGGCATTGTATGGTTTATTCTTGGAATTGTCTGATAGTATATTCTCTTTTAGAAGTGACATCTGAGGCCATTTACAAAGGAAGTCCAGACTCTATTGTGCCCATCGCGTCATACCTTGACATGTTCGTTGGCGGACGGACTATAAACCTTAGAATTACACACACACACGCCATTTACAAAGGTTCTGAAAGTTAAGTTTTCCAGAAGCTCATGTCCATCACCTGACGATGGATATGTCCTGTCAGACCACCTGGTCTCTTTGGTCAAGGCCATGGTCAGGGGTCATAGAATGCCAAAACATTTTCCATTTCTGCTCCATAATTTTTGAACGAGATGAGATCTGGAGGATACTTTCACAAATATTCCTAACTACCAGGCAATGTATTGGATACGACCCACTGGTGTCAAATCCAGGAGTCAAAGGTTGCCATGGTATCCTAATGTCCATTACATAACCTTTGAACCAGAGCAGGGCATTGGATGCTTTGTTGCCCACTACCAGGCAAATATTTTTCCCCATGGTCCTTTCCTTCAAGGTTAAGGTCATGACCATTATTCAAATGTTGCCACGTTTAGGGTGAAATTCATCTCTTCTGCTTGCAGAAAAAAATGTCTAGTATGTTTTTGATTCAGCATACCATTTTACTGTATGGAAATAATTTATTTTGCTGAACACTTTCTCTCTTGACACTATGCCTCATACATAGTCTGGACAAGATTCATTCTGGAAATAATTAGCTTTAAAGGTACACATGGCAATCTTGCTTTCAAGCTCACGTTGGCCGAAGGTTCAAAGTGAGCTTTTGTTATCGCTTTTTGTCCTTCCGTATGTTAACTTTTGCTTTTAACAACTTCTCCTCATAAACCGCTTGGACAGTTTTGACCAAACTTCACATGGATGATACTTAGGTTGATTGCTTTTAATTTTGTTGTGTCGCCTGGGTAGCATGGCAGATGCTTAGGTATCAGTTTGTCCGTCGTCGTCCGTCGCACTTTAATCTGCAACCTAACCTTGGCCATAACTTGAAAAGTTTTTGACCTATGTTCATGAAACACACACATCTTCATCTAAACCCAATGAATGTTGTTACACATGTCCAATAACACGTCTTTCATTTTGACAGAGTTATGCCTTTTTATAAAACATTAACCTGCAACCTTACCAAGCTGAAATAAGTACACGGCAGGCAACACAAGTGTTCCGTGGAACACCCTTCGAGTCAAAATTAGGTCAGCATGACATACAAGATGACAGCCATTATAAATGGTTGAAACCTAAAAAAAAAAGAAGAAGAGTCTTCTCACAAATCGCTGAACAAATTTCAACAAAAATGTCTTTACACAACATTCAATGATAATCTAAATTTGATCATTATTGTTTTGTTTCTAGAAATCTTACAGATGTTGATTGATTATTTTGTGTGAGAAATGTTACTTCCTGGTTATAATAGCCAGCACATATGTATGTCCTCTTTGTGCAAGTTCCAGACTCAGTTGTCCATGGGATTTGTTTGCCAAGTGATTCATCAGACAACTTAGTGGGTTTACTGATCTATAATATCTACATTAATCCTACTCTCCTGAGGATGTTCTTGTTATGTGAGTGGAGAATGTCTCCAGTAGATGTACTTTATATACTAGTGCCAATCTACTCCAGAAAATTTAAGCAGTCTGTGATGCTGTAAAGGCTGTTCTATATTGTCATTTTGTTAACTGTCATCATGTATAAGGAACCTAAACTGAGAAATTCATGTTTTAATGACTGGTTTACACAACCACATAGTGACTCTAGTTTACAGCCATACAATGTAAGACTGGTTAATCAGTATATTGTGACTGGTATACAACCATACAGTGACTGGTTTACAACCAACTGGTGACTGGTTTACAACCATATGGTGACTGTTTTACAACCATAGGGTGACTGGTTTACAACCATACGGTGACTGTTTTACAACCATATGGTGACTGTTTTACAACCATATGGTGACTGGTTTACAACCATATGGTGACTGGTGTGCAACTATACAGTGACTGGTTTACAACCATACAGTGACTGGTTTACAACCATATGGTGACTGGTTTACAACCATACAGTGACTGGTTTACAACCATACTGTGACTTATTTACAACCATATGGTGACCGTTTTACAACCATATGGTGACTGTTTTACAACCATATGGTGACCGTTTTACAACCATATGGTGACTGTTTTACCAGTGACTGGTTTGCAACTTCACCAGCCTAACATTTAAAACTCAAAAGTATTCCTGATTATGTATTTACTGTATAATAATTTATGCATTTGTGTATTTTCAGGTTCACAATCAGATAATTTCCTGCATGCAATGAGAGACTCGCCTGCAAGATATCCTTTTCATAATAATGTTTTCATCGTAAATTTTGGGCCCTCTGTCATGTGGGGGCCTTAGTACTGACATGTATGTCTTCATCACCTTCTTACTGTATATGCATGAATTATATGGAAAAATATGTCATGTGACAAAAATATATAAAACAATTCAAAATCACTATTGTCAGATTTTGATCAAACTTCTTTTTTAAGGAAACCTTTCCAACAAAGGAAAAGAGGGCTGGCGTGGCGCAGTCGGTAGCGTGGCGGATTTGTAACCGGAGGCCCCGGGTTCAATCCTCCGTGGTGCCACTGAGGTCCGTCGGTGTGTTTTTGGGCAAGACCCTTTCCCTTAGCCTCGTCTGTCGGATGGGGACGTAAACTGGGCGGTCCCGTGTATCGGTCTATCCTCCAAGCACGTTTAAAGAACCATAGGAATCTATTCGATAATAAGAGTAGGGCAGGTTCCCGGATTCCTATGTATCCTTTCCCTCTCTCTGGGGCAGCTCTAAATAACATATACTGTGTTGATGAGCCGTTAAACATCATTCAATTCAATTCAATTCCAACAAAGGAAAACCAATTGGATTGTCTCAGAGGGAAGTAATATACTTTATTGTGATCTCATACCCTAGAGATGGCGACAACTAAAGTCACAAGACCATTAGGTGGGAATAACTCTCAGCAAGGACCCTTTGGATGGGGAATAAGATTAAGCCTATTTGAACCATGGAAATTAGACTCTCAAGCTAAATATATTTGACATGTTGAATCACTCCACCCAGGAGACTTTGATGATGAAAACAATGACATGTGCATGTCAGAAATCCATCACGATAACAAAAAGTGGAATAAGAGGTCATAATTTTAGCCCGACTGAAATGCTGACCTATGAATTTGTTATATCGTTTTAAAAATGCTATGCTAGAATAAGCCATTATTGACCTTAACACTGTTCACTATTGTTGAAGCAATCGTATGTTTTTTCTCTGTCTGGTCAATAATTGGTCTGGCCGGGTTTCACACGTATCTAGCCGCCAGTGAACAAACCACCAATGAAGATGTGAGTTCCCGTTTGTAAATGTGAGCTTTGTCGCTTGCATGCCTAGATAGAATAGAATTAGGACAAATTGCCTGGTAGTTGGCATTTCTTCTCGTATGATATTGGAGAAATTTGTCAAACCGTGCAGTCAGTAGATGCTTATTGCTTATACATTGCAGCCTTCATATGTGCTGTTTCCGCTTCATTTCAGTTATGGCTATTGATTTTAAAATGATATTGCCATGAGTGGAATATTTTTGTAATCCGTGTTCAATTATTTAATACGATGAACACATTTATATATACTGAGTTGCAAAAGAAAGTGGACACTGAGTTTTGTTTAGATTTAATTGTATAAAGTTTTTTTAGAATTAAATGACAAATTCCAAAATGAATATGCCCTGTTTTGTACCAAAGTTTTTATCATTTCATTGCCAATATCATGTCATTTGTTTTTCAATAGGTCGAATCATTAAAGGTCTGTCGCTTGATAAAGAGGATAGGGTGTAAAGTAAAATTTTCAAAGTGTCCAGTTTCTTTTGCAACAGAGTATACCTATATTCAGAATCATTGCCTCTCAAATTGTTTAAGAATTTTATTGATAAAATAGAGCATGAACGTTACTTCTGAAAGACAGAAGGGTTTAAAAAAAATTCGCTTCATTTCATTTATCAAATGGCTATTGATTTTAAAATGATATTGCCATGTGTGGAATATTTTGTAATCCCCATTCAAATATGTAATACGATGCACACATATATACCTATATTCAGAACCATTGCCTCTCAAATTGTTAAAGAATTTTATTGATAAAATAGAGCATAGACATTTAGTTATGAAAGGAAAAATGGGTTTTGAATAAAACTCATTATCTAGCCTCATTTCAATCATGGCTATTGATTTTAAAACAATACTGTCACTAATGGAAACTTTTTGTAATCCCGGTTCAATTAGGTAATGTGATGCACATGTAGATACCTTTATTCAGAAAGATTGCCTCTCTCATACATGTATTTATAAAGAGAATGTGGGAAAAAATGGATTCAAAAATAAAACTGAACGAGACTGCAGTTTTAATTCTGCAATATTTTGGAGTGGGCATGCATACTATTTGTATTTACCCAGGATATGCATGTCCCTTTCCTTCTGATGATCAAATGCAACTTCCTATGACATTTTGCGGGTGCCTTTGTAGCCCAGGGACATGGTGCCTATCATATGTTTGTATCGATAACAGCCTAACCCATAATGTACCATTCACGCATAGTATGATATAACTCGAGGTAGAATTATGAAAAACAATCATGACCTCATTCACAGCCTATTGTCAGAGTTGCCAGCGACCTTGAAAGGTCGGGGAATTTAGATTTTTTTCAAGGTCAGGTAACATGGTCGGAGAATTTTGAAATTTATCTCACCTGACCACGATGAAGCAATTTTTTAAAACATTTCTCTAGGCCATTATAAAAAAATTGCTACCTACATGTAGATTCTCATCCAAATTTGTATTGTTTATTTTTAATATGCAACTCGTAAATTCCTCCAAAAAGACGGCAATAGACAAAGGTTGATTACATGTATGTAAGCACTGGACTCGAGATCCATATAATTCAGGTTTGAATCTCACCAAGGGAAGTTTGCAAAGCCCGATTTGATAATATGGAAGAGGTTATGGTTTGCACTGGTATCATCATTATTGTTATTAATATCTTAATAACAGCCTGCTCCAACAATCTCTATGTATGGACCTAGAAGTGATACAATATCTGAATAACAATCTGCTCCAAGAAACTCTACGTATGGACCTAGAAGTGATACAATATCTGAATAACAATCTGCTCCAACAAACTCTATGTATGGACCTAGAAGAGATGTATACTCTATCGGCTAATTTGGACCAGGGGTCACACAGTGTACGATTAGCATCAGTTTTTGTTTGACCGACAAACACTGACTTTCATCGACCTGTTTTTCAACAGCAATGGCGCTTCTTTATCCAGTGAGCCAGAAATAAATTCATGGTATAGTTCTATCAATGAGTTTGTGTCAGGAAATTGACAACCAAACCATTCCTTCACTATGGAACTGCCTCGCACAATCCAACTTTTGACAAAAAAAATATTTGTTTGTATTTCAATACAATTTTTTTTATACCGGAAGTGTAATATACAGGACAGGTTCATAGTAATTATGCCATGGTCCCAGAAAATTGAATTTTGCGGCGGTCATAAAATTACATGGAACAAAACTTTTTTATTATTATTAATGGCAATAAAAAAATTCGGGCGGAACTAAAAAATTGGGCGGGCTGGGATGAGCATCTTTTTTATAATGGCCTTATCTAAGTTTATGCAGGATTAATCTAAGTCCTAGATTCTCAAGAAACTGTAGTTTAAATTACTTATTTTTGTATGATTAATTTTTGCAACTGTGGGGGTGGGAAAGTTAGTAAAAGGTCAGAATTTTATTTGGGTGATGTGCTGGCAACCCTGTTAATGCTATGAAACACAATATAATAAGTTGGGCTGAGGTTTTAGTAAGTAAAAGTAAGAACCATACTTACACAATTGTTATTTCCTATTTTGATAAAGTAACTATGACATAATTCCTTTACCCATTGTGTGGTCCGAGTATTAACTTTTATACCCCCATTCGACTCCGTCTTCTAGAGACAAAAACGGGGGTTGGCTTGGATATGAAATAAAACCTTAATTTCAGCTGAAAAAAGATTTGCAAATTGTAAAAATAAAACATTTAATAAGTAATTTTAAACAGGTTATCAGTTTTTCAGTAAAAAATGTTTTTAAACGTGTTTTATTGTAGAAATATCCGTTATAAAATCCTGCTAATATGAGCTTTCCAATTGCTTAATGGAATTAAGGCGGGACCACGTAATGATAATTTTACATCGGTCTATAGCGTAGTGTAGACTACATGACTCATGTCATCAGTAAAAAACGCCTATTCCCATCACTTTACCGTGCATTATATAGCAGCATGTTGTAGTTAATAACCCTA
Organism: Cyrtodaria siliqua; assembly: GCA_037043455.1. NCBI lineage: Eukaryota > Metazoa > Mollusca > Bivalvia > Adapedonta > Hiatellidae > Cyrtodaria > Cyrtodaria siliqua. The sequence goes on along the minus strand of JAWPHD010003114.1, from coordinate 116,460 downwards.
GATAGTGCAGTGCTTCTTCTTTTACCAATTTTAGTTTACCATACACTTATAATACTTGTACAATATACGGAATGTCAGATGACGTGTTAAAAGCATAATATATCGTGGAATTTTTCGAATCACTACCCAGTATATTGCTACAATATATGGCGATTTATTGCACAGAAATATTTTACACTTATAACTGAGCATCAGTACACAGTCATACACTTATAACTGAGCATCAGTACACAGTCCTTCACTTATAACTGAACATGAGTACACAGTCATACACTTATAACTGAGCATCAGTACATAGTCATACACTTATAACTGAGCATCAGTATACATACATACACTTATAACTGAACATGAGTACACAGTCCTTCACTTGTAACTGAGCATCAGTACACAGTCATACACTTATAACTGAGCATCAGTACATAGTCATACACATATAACTGAGCATCAATACACAGTTCTACACTTATAACCGAGCATCAGTATACATACATATACTTATAACTGAACATGAGTACACAGTCCTTCACTTGTAACTGAGCATCAGCACACAGTCATACACTTATAACTGAGCATCAGTACACAGTCTTACACTTATAACTGAGCATCAGTACACAGTCGTACACTTATAACTGAGCATCAGTACACAGTCGTACACTTATAACTGAGCATCAGTACACAGTCTTACACTTATAACTGAGCATCAATACATAGTCATACACTTATAACTGAGCATCAGTACATAGTCATACACTTATAACTGAGCATCAGTACACAGTCGTACACTTATAACTGAGCATCAGTACACAGTCTTACACTTATAACTGAGCATCAATACATAGTCATACACTTATAACTGAGCATCAGTACACAGTCTTACACTTATAACTGAGCTTCAGTACACAGTCCTTCACTTATAACTGAGCATCAATACACAGTCTTACACTTATAACTGAGCATCAATACATAGTCATACACTTATAACTGAGCATCAGTACATAGTCATACACTTATAACTGAGCATCAGTACACAGTCGTACACTTATAACTGAGCATCAGTACACAGTCTTACACTTATAACTGAGCATCAATACATAGTCATACACTTATAACTGAGCATCAGTACACAGTCTTACACTTATAACTGAGCTTCAGTACACAGTCCTTCACTTATAACTGAGCATCAATACACAGTCATACACTTATAACTGAGCATCAGAACATAGTCATACACTTATAACTGAGCATCAGTACACAGTCCTTCACTTGTAACTGAGCATCAGTACATAGTCATACAGCATCGGTACACAGTCATACACTTATAACTGAGCATCAGTACACAGCCATACACTTATAACTGAGCATCAATACACAGTCGTACAGCATCGGTACACAGCCATACACTTATAACTGAGCATCAATACACAGTCATACACATATAACTGAGCATCAATACACAACCATACACTTATAACTGAGCATCAGTACACAGTCATACACTTATAACTGAGCATCAATACACAGCCATACACTTATAACTGAGCATCAGTCCACAGTCATACACTTATAACTGAGCATCAGCATAGTCATACACTTATAACTGAGCATCAATACACAGCCATACACTTATAACTGAGCATCAATACACAGTCATAAACATATAACTGAGCATCAATACACAGCCATACACTTATAACTGAGCATCAATACACAGTCATACACTTATAACTGAGCATCAGTACACAGTCATACACTTACAACTGAGCATCAATACACAGCCATACACTTATAGCTGAGCATCAGTCCGAAGTCATACACTTATAACTGAGCATCAGCATAGTCATACACTTATAACTGAGCATCAGTACACAGTCATACACTTATAACTGAGCATCAGTACACAGTTCTACACTTATAACAGCTTCAGTACACAGTCATACACTTATAACTGAGCATCAGTACACAGTCTTACACTTATAACTGAGCTTCAGTACACAGTTCTGCACTTATATCTGAGGATCAGTACACAGTCATACAGCATCGTAACACACAGCCATACACTTATAACTGAGCATCAGTACACAGTCATACACTTATAACTGAGCATCAATACACAGTCCTTCACTTGTAACAGAGCATCAGTACACAGGCATACACTTATAACTGAGCATCAGTATACAAACATACTCATACACTTATAACTGAGCATCAGTACACAAGTCATACACTTATAACTGAGCATCAGTACACAGTCTTACACTTATAACTGAGCTTCAGTACACAATTCTACACTTATAACTGAGGATCATACAGCATCAGTACACAGTCATACACTTATAACTGAGCTTCAGTACACAGTTCTATACTTACAACTGAGGATCAGTACACAGTCATACAGCATCAGTACACAGTCATACACTCAGTCTGCGAAATTACCTTTTGGACTTGCTTGCCCAAAGGTTGTCCTTCGGGCAACCATTTCAACAAAAGTTGGTTGCCTGAAACGAAAAGTGGTTGCCCGAAATGTTTCTTTTAAAACCTGAAGGCTTTATTACTCTAATGATATATATGTAAACAAAGCAAAACATGATGTCTTCACAATATTTATTCATTATTCATTCTTTTGTATACAAAGAGAGAAGATTGTCTATGTCTTTCTCTGAAAAGTCACAGTCATCATTAAAGTCATCATCGATTTTTGACTGTTCATGTGTTTTTATAGTGTCTATCCGCATGCTAGAACACCCCTTTACACCATCTTCGGTACATTTAAGCCACTCTCGACCCAATTGCCAAGAAGAAACAAAATTTCTGTCTCTTTTGGCTTCGTAACGTACCGCAATATTGACATTTTGTGACAACCGGAAACACTTTTATACCAACGCATGTGCTCTTATTAACATATTGATGATGTTTATTTATTCTCATTGGATGGAATAATTTACGAACCGTTCGTGTATAATTGTCATTTTCTGTTGCTCTATCGATCGGAACTCTTCGCCAATTTTCGTACGCGGTAAATGTGGATTCCCGAGTGACGGAATCCGACGAGGCAGTTCCGATTGGTTGCTCTATACAAAATAAAGAATTCGACAAAATCCGATCAAAAACAAGGTCGTGACGTGTTGCGACTTTCCATAGAGGGATACAATTAATTGATCAATTCCTCGTAGCGTTTATACCGGTGTCACAATAATTTTTTCAACATCAATGAAAAAGCCGAAATCGTGTTTCCTGTTCGACTTTTATACTTATTTTGATTGACAAATAGCTTTGCGCTTTCAGAAATTTGGGAACACGTGGTTGTCCTGTTCGTAAATTAGTTGTCCCGGACAACCGCTAATTTCGCAGATTGTACACTTATAACTGAGCATCAGTACACAGTTCTACACTTATAACTGAGGATCAGAACACAGTCATACATCATCGGTACACAGTCATACACTTATAACTGAGCATCAGTACACAGTCATACACTTATAACTGAGCATCGGTACACAGTCATACACTTATAACTGAGCATAAGTACACAGTCATACACTTATAACTGAGCATCAGTACACAGTTCTACACTTATAACTGAGGATGAGTACACATTCATACAGCATCGGTACACAGTCATACACCTATAATTGAGCATCAGGAGACAGTCATACACTTATAACTGAGCATCAGTACACAGTCATACAGCATCAGTACACAGCCATACACTTATAACTGAGCATCAGTACACAGTCATACACTTATAACTGAGCATCAGTACACAGTTCTACACTTATAACTGAGGATGAGTACACATTCATACAGCATCGGTACACAGTCATACACTTATAACTGAGCATCGGTACACAGTCATACACATATAACTGAGCATCGTACAGAGTCATACACTGATAACTTAATATAGGCATCAGGGCTGTTATACATATAACTGAGCATCGGTACAGAGTCATACACTTATAACTGAACATAAGCATCAGGACACAGTCATACACATTAAGCTGAGCATCAGTATACAGTCATACACATATAACTGAGCATCAGTACACGTACAAATATAACTGAGCATCAGTACACATACCCATATAACTGAGCATCAGTACACATACATGTATAACTGAGCATCAGTACACATACACGTATAAGTGAGCATTAGTACACATACACATATAACTGAGTATCAGTACACATACACATATAACTGAGCATCAGTAAACATACACATATAAGTGAGCATTAGTACACATACACATATAACTGAGCATTAGTACACATACATATATAACTGAGCATCAGTACACATACACATACAACTGAGCATCAGTACACATACACATATAACTGAGCATTAGTACACAGTCATACACATATAACTGAGCATCAGTTCACATACACATATAACTGAGCATCAGTACACAGTCATACACTTATACTGAGCATCAGTACACAGTCATACACTTATAACTGAGCATTAGTACACAGTCATACACGTATAACTGAGTACAGGACACAGTCATAAAAATATAACTGAGCATGTTTGGACTTCTTGATTTGAAAAAACAACATGATTATATGCTGTTTAACTTATGTGATTGTGTTGTGCTTGCCTCAAACTGTTTCAACTGAGTTACTTTATTCAGTTGCTTTTTTGAGTTATGTTGCTTTTTCCTTGACTGTGGCACTGTTATCGAGCTGGTTTTATGTTTTTTCTCTGTGTGGTCTGTCATTGGACTGGCAGGCTTCCATACATATTTGGTATCATCAGCGCAGACGACAAACGAAGATGTAAGTCATATTCAGTTCTTGGAAAGCTGTCAACCCTTAACCCGCTAAGTACGGCTATACTAGCCTTTGCTTCCCGATCTGTCTGCAATAACTCACTGGCTGATCAGGCTTTACAATGTCTGGCTGCTGATCAGTCATTTCCCCAAAGCACCCCTTTGTCACATAAATGGAATGGTCTTAATTCAAAGAAAGAACTGTCCATTATATGTAGCGGGTTAAGGGTTAAAGTGTGATGATTTATTGAGTTGAAATAATACACACCAGTATGGACAACTTTGAAATATTATGTACTAATATAATTACATCACCCAGTAAATTGTAAAAATATTACTTATCAGACCAGTCAGTATGGAAATGCTACATAATTATTAGACAAGTTGATAATACTTTGAAATATTATATACTTATTAGACTAGTCAGTTGAACAAACTGGGAAAATAATTGGCATTTGCAGACTTGTCAGCTCTGATATATTATTCATAACCGATATAAGCATTTGCTGAACTGAACCTAATGGAAAACTCGGATAGTCTGTAATTAGGAGGGGTTATATTGCTTTGCACTTGTTGATCGATAGGTCGGTCTGCCCCATTTTGTGTTTCCGCTCATTTTGAAGAAAACCGTTCAAGATATTCAGTCGATATTTGTTTTGAATATGTCTAGTATTAAAATAAAGGCCGAGTTCAATTATGGTCAAATTCTACAAAATATTGGCAGAGTTATGGGTCTTTTATGGTTCAGTTATATGATAGAAAAACTTCAAATAAGAAATTCTATACTATTGCCTATTAAGTTTAGACAAAATAATTATTTTTGCATTATCATTTTAAAAAATGCCTACAAAATGGATATAATGTAATGTAGTTTCTGTTATTACAATGTATAGATTAATGCAACTCTAAACATTAGCGTACATTAGAACTCATTTTAAAAAATAGCGCAATGATGAAAATTTATAAAGATTGGTTTGATAGCTTCCATATCCCTACTTCTAAATTGGCCATCAATAATATATTAACAAACATGAGATAACGGTTAATTATTCGCGAGTCTAGACTGAAAATTATTTCCATTTCCAAAAAACGAGAACCAATATAATACAGTCTACAGATATACAGTTGATGTATCGAAGGCTGAACTTGAAGCTATTGTATCTGAGTTGCAGCAGTTTCAGGTTAACCCATCGGGACCGTATGTAAAACGGGGAAATATAGATCTGTGCAGGCATAACAAGGAGCTTAAAACTTTCTAGTAAATTAAAATGCTGCCAGTTGTCAGTCATTTATCCATTTTAACCAGTCAAACCAATACGATACCTACGACAAACATTAGCACGTGCAATTGTAGTTTCACAAAACCTATTGTCAATATACTCCGACATCAAAAAAAGGGCAGAGATATCTAAGTAACTGGCTAAGTTATGTTTATTAGTTCATAACAAGCATGCAGTATTAAATGGACACGCTTCACTCACTCTTGCTTTACTTTCACCCAAAATTATTTTGAAAATAAAAATCTTTCCTTGCTGTTACACTATAGAGGTTCAATAAGCACTGAATAAGGTTTTCTTCAAAAACAAACAGATTTCCATCAAGGGAAATAACTTTACGAATTTTATTCTTATTTTACATGTAATTTACAGCTTATCATTTATGACTGAGGGTATTTTTACTTTAGCAGAAAACATGATCATGTTATTTGAGTTACGTTTTTCATTTTCTCAACACTAGTGTGACACTTCAGAAGGCATTTGGTTTGTTTTGATGCATGCATATATGTAAAGCATGCCTCACACTTGCCATATGTCCCATTAAATAGAAACTCCTAAAATTAACTACTGGAATTATAGAACAAAACTTGGGAAAAAATTACTTTTCATACTTCCATTTTTACTATTAAATAAAAAACTGATTCACATTAAGAAAGCTTAGTTTGTCATAAAGTCCATTCTAAATCTATTTTTGTTCAAATCCTTTAATATGTCCTTTTACAGTATATATATGTATATATAAAATCTTGTAAAATATTGAAAAATAAAAAAGTTTCAAACCAAATCTAATCATGCTAATAGTTAAAATAATTGGGGAAAAAACTAAGATTTAATCTGTGATTTCACAATGCATTCTATATTTACAGATAAAAGGTTCATTTTCATCTAAAAGAAACCAAGAAAACTTCAACCCCTACAGCAGTGGCTCCATATTCAAAAACTGTATTGGCGTATTGTGTGGGCCTAATCCACCAAGGTAAGTGACTCGGCTCAGAATTCATCTAACGTCATAACGACAATAACAGAATAAAGACAAGTTACTAGAATGGCTGTACTGCACTCCATATACGTTTTCACAAACTGCGCATAATGGAAAAACACTCTTAAATAATATCATACAGTATTGTTAGATGGTTTGCACACAGTGTAGTATACCATATTGCTAGATGGTTTGCACACAGTGTAGTATACCATATTGTTAGATGGTTTATACATGGTGTAGTATACCGTATTGTTAGATGGTTTATACATGATGTAGTATACCGTATTGTTAGATGATTTATACATTATGTAGTATACCAAATTGTCAGATGGTTTGCACATGATGTAGTATACCGTATTGTTAGATGGTTTGCATACAGTGTAGTATACCATATTGTTAGATGGTTTGCACATGGTGTAGTATAGCATATTATTAGATAGTTTGAACACAGTGTAGTATAATGTATTGTTAGAAGGTTTGCACACAGTGTAGTATACCATAGTGTTAGATGGTTTGCATACAGTGTAGTATACCATATTGTTAGATGGTTTGCACACGGTGTAGTATACCATATTGTTAGATGGTTTCAACACAGTGTAGTATATCATATTGTAAGATGGTTTATACATGGTGTAGTATACCATATTGTTAGATGGTTTGCATACAGTGTAGTATACCATATTGTTAGATGGTTTGCACATGGTGTAGTATACCATATTATTAGATAGTTTGAACACAGTGTAGTATAATGTATTGTTAGAAGGTTTGCACACAGTGTAGTATACCATAGTGTTAGATGGTTTGCATACAGTGTAGTATACCATATTCTTAGATGGTTTGCACATGGTGTAGTATACCATATTGTTAGATGGTTTCAACACCGTGTAGTATATCATATTGTTAGATGGTTTATACATGGTGTAGTATACCATATTGTTAGATGATTTGCATACAGTGTAGTATACCATATTGTTAGATGGTTTGCACATGGTGTAGTATACCATATTATTAGATAGTTTGAACACAGTGTAGTATAATGTATTGTTAGAAGGTTTGCACACAGTGTAGTATACCATATTGTTAGATGGTTTCAACACCGTGTAGTATATCATATTGTTAGATGGTTTATACATGGTGTAGTATACCATATTGTTAGATGGTTTGCACACGGTGTAGTATACCATATTGTTAGATGGTTTGCACACGGTGTAGTATACCATATTGTTAGATGGTTTGCACATGGTGTAGTATACCATATTGTTAGATGGTTTATACATGGTGTAGTATACCATATTGTTAGATGGTTTGCACACCGTGTAGTATACCATATTGTTAGATGGTTTGCACACGGTGTAGTATACCATATTGTTAGATGGTTTGCACATGGTGTAGTATACCATATTGTTAGATGGTTTATACATGGTGTAGTATACCATATTGTTAGATGGTTTGCACACCGTGTAGTATACCATATTGTTAGATGGTTTGCACACGGTGTAGTATACCATATTGTTAGATGGTTTGCACATGGTGTAGTATATCATATTGTTAGATGGTTTGCATACAGTGTAGTATACCATATTGTTAGATGGTTTGCACACGGTGTAGTATACCATATTATTAGATGGTTTGAACACAGTGTACTATAATGTTAGAAGGTTTGCACACAATGTAGTATACTATATTGTTAGATAGTTTGTACATGGTGTAGTATACCATACTGTTAGTATACCATAGTGTTAGATGGTTTGCACATGGTGTAGTATATCATATTGTTAGATGGTTTGTACACAGTGTAGTAAACTGTATTGCTAGTCTACTAGCAGTGCTCACACTGGCCATTTTAAATTAATAGCCACACATTTTTTAGTTAAGAAAATAATAGCCAACTTTAATGCGTAAGAAAATTTGGTCAGTCGTAAGAGCCAAATTTTCAATCAGATTTTATTAAACTATCAGGGCCTCCTCTGGCTATATTTTTCTTTTTGTCAGCACTTTCTCCAAGTGAAAGAAGTAGGAGCCTAGACTAGAATTTAAAATTTAAAAGTAGGATTCCAGGAACTCCTTACACATTGATAAAACAAAGAATGATGGATTAAATAATGAATAGAAATATACTTTATGTATCTGTCATCTATATATCGTTTTTTCTTTCCACCAACATGTATTTGTAAAGGACAGTTTTTCTCATTCGATTATGTTAAAAAAAAAAAAAAAAAAAAATCCGAAATTATGTACCATCCGAAATACTATGACACCGCAGTTTTACGGCCGAAAATTTCAAAACATTTAATCGAAATACCATCAATTACGATTTTTTTTTCATGCATTAATGTGTTTTGAATGCAAAAAAATCGTCTTTCTTATCAAAGTAAAAGAAAATACAACCCTAATAGTAGGATAAAGTAGTTTTATGTCATTAATTGTCGATCTCAAAGTTGTGACAAATTGAAACTGCCGACACGAAGCCAGGCACAATATTCAAACTTCTTATTGTTTCAATGTTTTAATAACTTAATTGCAAGTGTTTTCACAGTTCACAATACACATGGGAGTTTGCTACCTATCGGGATCATGATGGGATAGCTATTAATGCAGATGAAAGTAGCGACTATGTTCATAATAGTGCGTGCACAAATTAATTTCATCTCTTCGTAGTTTGTGTACAGAAAAACAAATAGGAAACTGTACCTACTGTTGGATGCGTAACGGATTGTCTGATTGGTCAATCGCCCCAAAGATAACAAATAATGGCATATCTTATTGGCTATTCGGTCCATTAATCACATGATGTTTGCGTGTATCAACAATGCCGATTATCCGACACCGAAGTGCCAATTAAGAGAATTAACAACTTTGACAAGCGATAATTGATAAGCGCGTGGCGACATCACAGGGGGTGTGAACGGATTATGTAATGTTTATTGCGGTCATTTATTACTTGGGGTGTCAAACAGACCATTATACGAAAAATGTATAAAAAAAAAAAAAAAAAAATATTTTTATTAGAATAAAATAATCGCCATTTCTTGTCGACATTTCTTTAAAATAATCGACAGTATTATATATTAATCGCAAATGGCGACCATGGCGTATGGTAGCGTGAGCACTGACTAGTTAATGTTTTTATGCCGAAAGGGGCATTACGTGTTACCCCTGTCCGTCCGTCCCTTCCGACCGAATTGGTTTCCGCTCAATAACTTCTGAAGGGGTCCGTGTTTTTAATTAATATTTGATTTGTAGCTGTGTAATTATAAAATACAGGTCAAGTTCGATTTCAGTCAACGTTGCTCATTTTATGCAGGAGTTGTGGCCCCTTTTCGACTTAATTTTCTGCAACAAATTGGTTTCCACTCAATAACTTTTGAAAGGGTCCATGTTTTGAATTCATATTTGGTGTGTAGCTGTGTAATTATAAAATACAGGTCAAGTTCCATTTCGGTCAACGTTGCTCATTTTATGCAGGAGTTGTGGCCCCTTTTCGACTTTTCTGCAACAAATTGGTTTCGCTCAATAACTTTTGAAAGGGTGCATGTTTGTAATTAATATTTGGTGTGTAGCTGTGTAATTATAAAATAAGGCCAACTTTGATTTCGATCAGCATCGGTCAATTTCTGAAGGAGTTATGGTCCCTTTTCCGCTCAATAACTTTTGAAACGGTCCATGTTTTGAAATCTTTTTTTTTTTTTTTGCGAATTCATAGTTCTAGTAACTTATACCGGGGGCATCCGTGTCCTATGGACACATTTCTAGTTAATATATTTATTAAATAAAAATGTTTATTGTTTCACAGTTTGTTGGACAGGACAGGGTTGATAATACCTGATACAGCGCAGATACACCCAACAAGCAAAGACAGTTCTGTGAAACGCGATTACTATGGTTCAACCACAGTTACTAAACAAAAGGTATGCATTTCATGAGGATTTACATTTAATGCAATGAAAGATAAGCCAGTTATATGCTATCATTGTCCTCTATCCCTGTGTATCATAAAGATATCCCTACATGTAGGTAGACTTCCTCCAAGTGTCAGGGCTGGCGTGGCGCAGTTGGTAGCGCGGCGGATTTGTAACTGGAGGCCCCGGGTTCAATCCTCCGTGGTGCCACTGTGTTCCGTCGGCGTGTTCTTGGGCAAGACACTTTTCCTTAGCCTCGTCCGTCGGATGGGGACATAAACCGGGCGGTCCCGTGTATCGGTCTATCCTCCGAGCACGTTAAAGAACCATAGGAATCTATTCGATAATAAGAGTAGGGCAGGTTCCCGGATTCCTATGTATCCTTCCCCTCTCTCTGGGGCGGCTCTAAATAACCTATACTGTGTTGATGAGCCGTTAAACAACATTCAATTCCTCCAAGTGTCATGCTCACTAAAACTAGTCAAAGTTGTGTTCTTGCATCATAAAACTTTGTCATTTAAACTCATTAATGTTGGTAACAAAAAATATGTGAACAAGAAATACATCATTTTGAAAAAGAAAAAAAGTGTATACTTATTTGGAATGATGGCTTGTTAACATATTGTTATCTGGAATGATGGCTTGTTAACATATTGTTATTTGGAATGATGGCTTGTAAACATATTGTTATCTGGAATGATGGCTTGTTAACATATTGTTATCTGGAATGATGGCTTGTTAACATATTGTTATCTGGAATGATGGCTTGTTAACATATTGTTATCTGGAATGATGGCTTGTTAACATATTGTTATTTGGAATGATGGCTTGTTAACATATTGTTATCTGGAATGATGGCTTGTTAACATATTGTTATTTGGAATGATGGCTTGTTAACATATTGTTATTTGGAATGATGGCTTGTTAACATATTGTTATCTGGAATGATGGCTTGTTAACATATTGTTATCTGGAATGATGGCTTGTTAACATATTGTTATTTGGAATGATGGCTTGTTAACATATTGTTATCTGGAATGATGGCTTGTTAACATATTGTATTGTTATCTGGAATGATGGCTTGTTAACATATTGTTATTTGGAATGATGGCTTGTTAACATATTGTTATCTGGAATGATGGCTTGTTAACATATTGTTATCTGGAATGATGGCTTGTTAACATATTGTTATTTGGAATGATGGCTTGTTAACATATTGTTATCTGGAATGATGGCTTGTTAACATATTGTTATCTGGAATGATGGCTTGTTAACATATTGTTATCTGGAATGATGGCTTGTTAACATATTGTTATCTGGAATGATGGCTTGTTAACATATTGTTATCTGGAATGATGACTTGTTAACATATTGTTATCTGGAATGATGGCTTGTTAACATATTGTTATCTGGAATGATGGCTTGTTAACATATTGTTATTTGGAATGATGGCTTGTTAACATATTGTTATCTGGAATCATGGCTTGTTTTGTTAACATATTGTTATTTGGAATGATAGCTTGTTAACATATTGTTGAGTCACACTATTTTTTGTCGTGAATAATTTTACAAAGTTATAACTCTCTTGTATTTGCCATCTGTGTGTATTATCATTAGTGTGAAGCTATTGGTTAAACAATTTTGACATCAAATTTCAAGGTTTATAAAAGTATTTGGATTTTAAGAATGAATACAGATATTAAGGTTTCTCACATTCTTATTGCTGAATATTTAACAATACCTCCTGCCAGTCATAATAAAATGATCATATTTCAGAATGGTTCCGCACTATCGCCACTGATCGGACAGGGATAGAGAGGTTTCTCTACTTGTGTTCACACATGTTAACTACTATTTTCTTTTTTCGGTTAGCCGACAAACAATATGGGCACAAATACACAAGCAGACCAGAACAGCTTACCAATGTCAAAGGTGATTGGAGGCACACCAGTGACTAAGCACGATATGATAAGCTACCAATCGCCAGATGGTACTATAAATAACAGGCTGCCCCCAGCCAATGGTAAGCATCTTAAAGATTTTAAGCTATAATTAGATTTTTGTAAATAGAAGACTGCTAGCCAATTGTAAGCAGCATACAGATTTTAAACTATAATTAGACTTCTGTAAAAAGCAGACTGCCAGCCAATGGTAAGCAGTTTATAGATTTTAAACTATAATTAGATTTCTGTAAAAGGCAGACTGCCAGCCCATGGTAAGCAGCGTACAGATTTTAAACTTACTAGATTTCTATAAGTAGCAGACAACCCTAAAGCAGCTTACACATTTTAAATTATAGTTAGATTTCTATAAATAGACTAACCAGTCAATGGTAAGCATCCTACATTTTTAAGCTATTAATAGATTTCTATAAATAGTAGTCTGTACCAGCTAAATGCAAGCATCATTGATTTTAAACTATTACTTAGATTTCTATAAATAGCAGAATGTAAAAGCTTTTTAAAGCATGTGAGCATTTTATTGGCAATTATAAAGGGAAATACGTTGAATTTGTACAGTAGTTTTGCCAACCATTTCTACTTAATAAACCATGAAGGGACCAGCTTATGGAATTGTTGTGAACACTTGGTGGAAGCCTCCACTTTTATTGACAGTAGACTGCATTTTAGAAGGTTGTAATCTGTATAAGGTGGAGGATTTAGTACTTGCTGTTAGAATTGGGTTGACTTTTCAGAGGTTTTCACAATTTTAAAATTATTTCTGGAGCATGAGCATGATGAGTTGGCAAAGTATTTTATTGACCAGTTCACATTAAAAATGAAAGGCAATTGTGAAAAAAACAAAATAGTTGGTGTTCATACTTAGAAATACTATCAAGATAGTGTGCATTTATGGAATAGCGATAATTTTGTAACACAATAGTTGTTATTGTTGACTAAGTCTGTGAATTATAATAAAGACTAGGGCTGACTATTGATGTGAATTTTGACTATTGTGATACTGTTGCTATTGGTGATCTGCTATTGTGATACTATTGCTATTGGTGATCTGCTATTGTGATACTATTGCTATTGGTGATCTGCTATTGTGATACTATTGCTATTGGTGATACTATTGCTATTGCTGATCTGCTATTGTGATACTATTGCAATAGTACTAGAACAGATTAAAATGCAGCTTTTCTATTATTCAAAACTTAATCTGCACCTTAAGACATTTTAAGTATTTAAAAATGTCTGTACCAATACGGAACCTGTCTTAGGTACAAAGATAGTATTCTGACAAGTTTTGTGGAAAGAAGGAACCAAAACGTTCAGATCAAACAAAAATGATAAGTAAATCAGCCAAATCTGCAAACTGTTGAAAACATCGATAGTTGAGGGTAACTATTGCAGTTGTTATTGAAATTAAATTAAGAAATAATAAATATGTACCTGTATTAATGCACGAGTGGTTTAATTACTCACATCCGAGCGACTAACTGTATTTTATTCACCGATAATTACAGGTACGTATTTATTATTTCGATTCTAACACAACAATAACCCCATTGTTTACGCTATTGTGGGGTCACTATTATCTCGGAGGTCAATGTAATCAGGCTGCTATGTATTTGGAAAGTTCCGCGCAGTACAATATGTTTAAATACACTAGTAGTCTCGTGACAAACAATTAAGTCATTGCTTGCGTCATATAGCGTGCGCTGTATGACGTCAAACGTTCTCAGCTTGTTCAAGATGCTTATTAATGTTATATATGTACTGATGCATATGGTGGGTTTATATCGGGGGTGTGCAAGGTTTGGGAGCATGGCAAGTTTGTTGTAATTAACATTTCATTAAAATTGCTGTTAAGTTTGTCTTCATGACGTATATTTACCAAGTGACGTCATGTAATGTGGCGCTTCCAACGGATGAAATATACCTGGGGAATTAATGGAACAGCTGTATTTTATCGTAGAATAACATAGTTTTTTCTCTTCTTTGTCTATATGAAAGACTGCGCAGGTCGTGTTAGAAGTTACTATCGATTCTGTACTATTGGGAAGCTCACTATTGCGATGCATCAGTAGTTTGATGTGGTTATATACCATGCTCATGCACACAAGCTATATGTTTGTGATCATCAGTTGTTATTGTTGACAAAGTCTGAGATTTAGTAACGACCCTACTCATGCATACAAGCTATACGTCTATGATTATGTTAAATGCTGCAGGAAGGAACAACAATGCTTGGAACATGACTTTTAACCAACTTAATTATACAAATGGTAAGTTTTCTGCACAAGTTGCCGACAGATGTGTTTGTTTCAGTTATCAGTAGCTTCTTTTGTTCAGTTTGTTTTAGTATGCCTGAGTACTGAAGGATTTTGTTCATTTTTCTTCAATGCCATCTCAGTGCTATAGGCCATTATTTTTTGATAATTCGTTTTACGAACCCTCCTACGACAAAACGAAATCAGGAATTTGTTCATAGGGAATTTGACAATTTATTGCGTTTTTCACTTTTTACCTCCTCTTTGATTTGAATTGACCGTTTTTTTTGCCTCTTCTCCTACAGCAATTGTCTCCGTAGGCGAATGGTTAACGACATTGCATTGTAAACCTTCGGCTCTCCCTCTGGGATCTTGACTTGTAAGTGAGGAAGTGTTGATTCTTACAGATTTCTAGAGGTGTACAGTACTGGTTCTACCCAGGAAAAGTGTGTGGTCTGCCTCCACCACAAAAAATCGACCATCATCATATATAACTTTGCATGTGTTAAAAACAACGTAAAACACAATACAAACAAACTCTTTGTCTTGATAATTCGTAAAACGAATAATAAAAAAATAATGGCCAAATGTTACTTAAAATAGAACTTGATCAAGCCAGCTTCAGAACTCGATGTATATAAATTATAATGAATGAACAAAATCTTCGATAACAAAAATATTTCTTAATACGTTTCTTACACACTTAATAAGCTTGATGCATTCTTCATCAGTTAATCTTTGTGCTGTTATATCTTTTTTATGCCCTGTCGTGAAGATGGAGCAGGGATATAGAGTTACCTTTGTCTGTCCGTCCCTCAGTTTGTACAAAAAGGTGTTGCTTTCAAGTTTTTTTACCCCTCACAAAGTGGGGGGGGGGGGGGGGGGGTGTATACTGGAATCCCCTTGTCCGTCCGTCTGTTCTTAGATGCAATTCTTGTCAGGGCTTTTTCTCCATAACTCCTTCTTAGAATTTCGCGAAACTTGCTAGGAAGTATCAATACCGAGTGGACGTCATGATGTTCCAGTTTGATAATTTTCCACTGAGTTATGGCCCTTTGTATTTCTAATATCTGTCCGTAGACGCAATTCTTGTCCGAGCTATTTCTCA
Organism: Cyrtodaria siliqua; assembly: GCA_037043455.1. Taxonomy (NCBI): domain Eukaryota; kingdom Metazoa; phylum Mollusca; class Bivalvia; order Adapedonta; family Hiatellidae; genus Cyrtodaria; species Cyrtodaria siliqua. The sequence continues at coordinate 100,200 of JAWPHD010003114.1, read as the reverse complement.
ATAACTCCTTCTTAGAATTTCGGTTCAATAATTTTCCACTGAGTTATGGCCCTTTGTATTTCTAATATATATATTATATATATATAATATGAAATTCTTGTCCGGGCTATTTCTCTAAAAACTCCTTGTTAGAATTTAGCGAAACTTGCGAGAAAGTATCAATATCAATTGGGGATGTGCATACTGTCATGATGTTGCGGTTCAATAATTTTCCACTGAGTTACGGCCCTTTGTATTTTTCCGCGCTATTTCTCTAAAACTCCTTGTTAGAATATATTGAAACTTGCTACGAAGTTTTAATATCAAGTGGAGATGTGCATACTATAATACGAAATTCTTGTCCGGGCTATTTCTCTAAAACTCCTTGTTAGAATTTAGCGAAACTTGCTAAGAAGTACCAATATCAAGTGGAGATGTGGAGACTGTCATGACGTTCAGGTGCAATAATTTTCCACTGAGTTATGGCCCTTTGTATTTTTAATGCATTTCATACTTGGTAGTCATATAGAAAATTCTTGGTCGGGCTATTTCTCTAAAACCCCATGTTTTAATTTCGTGAAACTTGCTACAAAGCATCAGTATTAAGTGGAGATGCGCATATTGTTGTGACGTTCCGGTTTGATAATTTTCCACTCAGTTAAGTACAATATCAAGTGGAGATGCGCATATTGTTGTGACGTTCCGGTTCGATAATTTTCCACTCAGTTATGGCCCTTGTATTTTTAATGCATTTCATACTTGGTAGTCAAATAGAAAATTCTTGTCCGGGCTTTTTCTCTATAATATATGTCTATATATCTTATAGGAACAAATACTTGTATGTTAAACCACACCACAACAAGTTGCCAGCAGGGGGTATTTGTACGCCTCCGTCGACAGTTCTAGTTAGGCCAGTCCTTTTCTCAGACTCCGGAAGTCATAGAACTTCACACATGTTTACATCTTTATGACAGCAGTATGTTCAAATAGGTCAGTATGAATGGCCATGACCTACATTTTGCACTTCATTAATAGGCAAAACAAATCTACTCAGAAAATGTTGAGCAAAATGTGTTTTAAGACTCACATTGCAAGTACTTCTGTGTGAAAATAGTTGTTTTAAGTTAATTTTCCTTTAAGACTGATTTCATGATGTGTTTTGTGTAGCAAACAATATAATCAAATGCACACTTTAGTTTTTAATATTGTATTAAAAGACACATGGCAACAGTGAGTAGAAAATGAGTAACATGGCTTTATTTATTTATTGTCAGTTTTAATTCGAGGCTGAATAAGAATTGTTTTCTTTATTTTTACCAAATAATAGTTTTATACCAAAATAAACTTATTTTATCAATTATTTAATCTGATTTGCAAAACTCAAATTGTGTAAAAAACTAGTAAAATTCTTCCAGGTTTTAAAGTAGCTATCCCGCCAACAGCAGCTAAATTTTGCAAAACCTGACAACGAGGTATATATATATATATATATATAACTTTCGTATTTTGAGAATACAAACTCGGTATACAATATAAACGGCTTTAAGCAGCCAGATCAAAGCTCCCAAACCAGAGCGTTGAATTAAGAGTTACCAACTCATAATTCATTTTACGCATATTCAGTCATGGGTGTTTTAAATACCCATGAAAAAAAGCTATACTTTTAATAGGTTATTAACACATTATTATATGACCTGAACACCTGGATAGAGTTTTGATAACCGATTTTGTAATGTAATTTTGTGTTATTTGGCGGGTAATTAATAATCAGAATTGCTGTGTGTCCCTTTAAGAATCAAGATTGCCTTGTGGCCCTTTAAGTTCTCATAATTTAAATTTCTGTTGAAACTGTAAATAAACATAATGTTATTGTTTATAAATATGTATATAAATGAAATACAAAGTTGGTTGGTGAAAATGTTGCAGGTAACTGATAAGATTTATGCAGACTTATTCATGCCAACTCGCACGCTGGATAGTTTAAACAGGTTTCCTGGTGTTCCTACTTTTCCCTACTTTTTGAAACTGTTCCTACTTTCTGAAACTGTTCCTACTTTTTGAAACTGTTCCTACTTTTGTTGGAAAAAACTCCTACTGTTCCTACTTTTTCATCAAAAAAGGAAATTAAAAATTAAAAACTAGCAATTTGTTGAAATGTTTTCAGATTTAATTACAGAAAGAGGTTCCTACATGCTGGAATGACACAATTGTTCTGTTACCACTGTTTGTGGTATCCTGGATGCACCTGTCAACCTTCAACTAGGCAAGACAAATGGCATATATTAAAGGCTGACTTGTGCATCTGCTGGATACTACAAGAAGGCACAGAGAGAATAGCTGTTATAATGAATGTATGTCACCCTCCAAACATGAGTACAGTAAGGGTTGAAATGCCAATTCTAGGAAACAACAATTCCTATATTTTTATTCGAAACTCCTACATTTTGTCATAAAATCTTACTTATTTCCTACTTTCTGGCTTAAATTCCTACTAATTTTTTCCCCCACTTTTTGAAAAATGCTCACCAGAAAGCCTGTTTAAATGTACCATTGTACAATATATGCACATTGACCCAGTTATTGGTGGTCTTTCTATGTGCAACCACAAAAGTAAATTAAAAAACATAGTCATTTTAAAATTGAAATGAAATAGTTTTCACTAACTCTCCATACAGTATTTCATTATTGAATGCTGTAAAAATAATTTATTTTTTTTTCTCAGTCAACCATAGCACCATTTTTACTCAGTCACACAACCTCTAGGACACGATGTTAACAGTTATCGGTGCATTAGTGTAAATCGCCCTGAATTTTTATACTTCCATCGGTTTATAACTTATAAGGAGATAATGCGACACATCCAGACTTTTCCAGGAATATGATAGGGGAGTATTTGCATAGAAAAAAAATAGCAAGGTATTTTTAAATTGCAAACAAATCTTAGATATCAGATTCTGTTACCAAAGCTTTACTCCCCTGTAAATAGCTCATTTTCAAGAGTTTTTTGGTAAACTAAACCTTGTGTGTGTTTACTTCAGAAATGCCGTATATAAACACAGGGTCTTCCACAGAAATTATTTAAGGGATAGGGGAAATTAAATTTGAATGTCATGGGGTAGGTGACCAATATTTTTCTCTGGATATTTTTATATTTCTGCAAGGGTTTTGCACCAGTAAAATTAATAAAATTATTTTCTTGAACCAACTCTTTTATGTAACTTCAGTGATCTCCCAACACTATCATTTCCCTAAATGCTGTCAAAACAAGCACTTGATGCGCTTTTCACCAGCTGCAGAGAACGAATTTTCATAGGTTAAAAAAAAAGAAGCTCCCATTCAATGGGCCACGGTGGCCCACTGGATAGCGTGTTGGGACTCTGGATCCGAAGAGTCAGGTTTGAGCCTGATCCTGCCACTAGGTAACTTTGATGTGTCCTTAAGAAAGACAGTTCCTTAAGCTTCGTCCGCCGGATGGGAACATAAACCGGGTTATCCTGTCTTATCGGATACTAATCTCTGAACATGTTAAAGAACCATAGGAATCTATTCAACAGAGCAGGACAAGGTTACCAGATTCCTATGTATCCTTTCCCTCTCTTTCGGCTGGCTTGAAACAGCGTATTTGGCAAAAATTCAAGTCTAAGTTGTGCAGATATGCAAACAGGGAGTGCACAATCGTTTACTAGATCCAGCCATGCCAAGTGTTTGTCTCTGGGGTGGTGGTTTTACAGATAAAGGTGAAAAATGTACATTTTAGATCACCTTTCTTCTATAAATGTATACAAAAGTATAACAATAATTTTACCCCACCAAATAATATTGTCTGTGATTTCCCAAAAAATGGCAGTGCAAAAGACGGCTACACGGAAATTGGCTGGCTAATACACTGGCTCCAAATAACCTGAACAATGTGTTTGTGAGCCATTAAACAGCAATTAATTTCCATTCTGGTGAATGTTTCCATCAAACTTCAGGGGGTCTCATACCAAAATACATTAGAAAAGTCATTTATCAATGTCTTTTTCAAGTTCCATTGCAAATTATTGAATATTTCATTCTCTGAAAATGGTGACAACACACACAGTAGCCATTTGGGAAATTATAACCAAGTAGAAGCACAACAGCTTTATTATAATAATAATAAGCAAGCACAAAAACAGAGATGCGTCCAGGCTGCGCCTTTGCGGCATTCCCCGATATATTTCAAGTGTGGCACAGATTTATTTCTGTCATGCGCCGCACATCGCACTAAAAGTCAGTTATAAAATTACTGAGTAACTAGTAATTGATACCGCCCCTCCCCCCGCCTGCCCCCACCCGCACAAACACCAAATTTGGAAAGTAAGGGGCATGTGGCCCCATTTCAGCAAAACCTGGATGCATCTCTGCAAAAGTTTTGAGCTGTAGAATTCTGTCAGTACTGATCAGATATCACGTTTGTATCTGTATATGTTGTAGGGGATGTGTTTCCCAAAACAACAACATAGCCACAACATGCTACTTCAGGTAAGAGCCTGTAGCTTGGACTTGTGCTCAATTATCATGTCATGTAGTTGATTATCATTCACCTTGTACTTATATACCACTTGTTACATACCTGATTATCATGTGTCATGTATTTCATTATCATGTTATCTACTACTTGATTATTCCGTGTCATATAATTGGTTATCATGTGCCATGTACTTGATTATCGTGTGTCATGAACTTAATTATCATGTGTCAGATACTTTATTAGCATTCACCTTGTACTTGATTATCATGACATGTACATACTTTCATAGGTCATGTATTTGATTATAGTGTGTCATGTACTTGATTATCATTCACTGATTATCATGTACATGCTTTCATAAGTCATGTACTTGATTATCATGGATCATGTACATCATAAGGATAGGGCATGTATTTGATTACCATGAATACTGTACTTGATTATCATTCACATTTTACTTGATTATTCATGTACATGCTTTCATGTACTTGATAATCATGGATAATGTACTTCATAAGGATATGGTGTGTACTTGATTATCATCCAACATTGTACTTGATTATCATGTCATGTACATGCTTTCATAGGTCATGTACTTGTTTATTTTGTGTCCTGTACTTGATTATCATGGATCATGTACTAGTTTATGATAGGGCACAGGGCCCTCATTCGGTCATTTTTGCCGCCGTTATAGGGCTGCAGTCCCCCACCTGAAAAGTATCTTTTTTTCCCCCAAAAAATTGATATTTTTCCCCCTCAGAAATTCGTAAAAAAAAAATCAAAAAAAAAAAAAAAAAAAAAAATCCGATTTTCAAGACGATATGCTCACGATGTCGTGTTTACCAGTTTGAAAAAGACGTTTTGATTATTATTAGACTGGTTTTAGACTGTTTATCGTGCACAGGACGTTTTTTATTTGTTGTAAAAATTCCCCCCAGTTACAAAAATTCCCCCTTCTGAGGGCTGCGGGCCCCTTCCCCCAAAGTAGCGTGAGGGCCCTGGGGCATGTACTTGATTATCATGGGTCATGCACTTGAATTGAATGTTGTTTAACGGCTCATCTACACAGTTTAGGCTATTTAGAGCCGCCCCAGAGAGAGGGGAAGGATACATAGGAATCCGGGAACCTGCCCTACTCTTATTATCGAATAGATTCCTATGGTTCTTTAACATGCTCGGAGGATAGACCGATACACGGGACCGCCCGGTTTACGTCCCCATCCGACGGACGAGGCTAAGGTAAAGTGTCTTGCCCAAGAAGACACCGACGGAACTCAGTGGCACCACGGAGGATTGAACCAGGGGCCTCCGGTTACAAATCCATGCACTTGAATATCATTCTTATTGTACTTATCATTCACCTTGTACTTGATTATCATGTCATGTACATACTCTCACTTGATTATCATTCATATTGTACTTGATTATCATTCACCTTGTACATTACCATATGTCATATCCTGATTATTATAGGGTCATGTACTTGATTTTCATGGGTTATGTGTTTGATAGTCATTCACTTAGTACTTGATTATCTTTCACCTTGTAAATAATTACAACTTGTTGCATACTTAATTGTTATGTACTTGATACTAATTTATAGTTCTATAATATTAGCTTGTAGTTTGTCCTGTACTACATTATCAGCTTGTGGTTTATTATAGTTGAGTTTCATTTGCCTTGTACTAGATTATCACTGATGAATTTTGTCTTGATTGTCATTCTTCTTCTACTAGATGATAGTCATGCAGCCTGTTGTCTTCTGCAGTAGTGGCTTTCATTGTAGTAGATTATTGTACTTATTCTTACTTTAATACCTCTAAGGTCTGTCAAAGCTACCCCAGTATCTGATTATCACTCAAGTGTGAAGCTACTCTAGTACTTGATTATCACTCAGGTCTGAAGCTACTCATGTACTTGATTATCACTCGGGTCTGAAGTCACTCCAGTACTTGATTATCACTCAGACCTGAAGCTTCTCTAATAATTGATTATCTCTCAGACCTGAAGCTACTCTTATACTTGATTATTACTCAGGTATGAAGCTACTGTAGTGCTTGATTATCACTCAGACCTGAAGCTACTCTAGTACTTGATTATCACTCAGACCTGAAGCTACACTAGTGTGTGATTATCACTCAGACCTGAAGCTACTCTAGTACTTGATTATCACTCACACATGTAGCTACTCTAGTACTTGATTATCACGTAGATCTCAAGCTACTCTAGTGTATGATTATCACTCAGACTTAAAGCTACTCTAGTACTTGATTATCACTCAGATCTGAAGCTACTCTAGTGCTTGATTATCACTCAGACCTGAAGCTACTCTAATGCTTGATTATTACTCAGGTTTGAAGCTATTCTAGTACTTGATTATCACTCAGACCTGAAGCTACTCTAGTGCTTGATTATCACCTAGACCTGAAGCTACTCTAATGCTTGATTATCACTCAGACCTGAAGCTACTCTAGTACTTGATTATCACTCAGACCTGAAGCTACTCTAGTGCTTGATTATCACTCAGACCTGAAGCTACTCTAATGCTTGATTATCACTCAGACCTGAAGCTACTCTAATACCTGATTATCACTCAAGTGTGAAGCTACTCTAGTACTTGATTATCACTCAGGTCTGAAGCTACTCATGTACTTGATTATCACTCGGGTCTGAAGTCACTCCAGTACTTGATTATCACTCAGACCTGAAGCTTCTCTAATAATTGATTATCACTCAGACCTGAAGCTACTCTAGTACTTGATTATCACTCAGACCTGAAGCTACACTAGTGTGTGATTATCACTCAGACCTAAAGCTACTCTAGTACTTGATTATCACTCACACATGTAGCTACTCTAGTACTTGATTATCACGTAGATCTCAAGCTACTCTAGTGTATGATTATCACTCAGACTTAAAGCTACTCTAGTACTTGATTATCACTCAGATCTGAAGCTACTCTAGTGCTTGATTATCACTCAGACCTGAAGCTACTCTAATGCTTGATTATTACTCAGGTTTGAAGCTATTCTAATGCTTGATTATTACTCAGGTTTGAAGCTATTCTAGTACTTTATTATCACTCAGACCTGAAGCTACTCTAATACCTGATTATCACTTAAATCTGAAGCTACTCTAGTACTTGATTATCACTCAGACCTGAAGCTACTCTAATACCTGATTATCACTTAAATCTGAAGCTACTCTAATACTAGATTATCACTCAGACCTGAAGCTACTCTAGTACTTGATTATCACTCAGCCCTGAAGCTACTCTAGTGCTTGATTATCACTCAGACCTGAAGCTACTCTAATGCTTGATTATCACTCAGACCTGAAGCTACTCTAGTACTTGATTATCACTCAGACCTGAAGCTACTCTAGAACTTGATTATTACTTGGGTTTGAAGCTATTCTAGTACTTGATTATCACTCAGACCTGAAGCTACTCTAGTGCTTGATTATCACTCAGACCTGAAGGTATTCTAGTACTTGATTATTACTCAGGTTTGAAGCTATTCTAGTACTTGATTATCACTCAGACCTGAAGCAACTCTAGTGCTTGATTATCACCTAGACCTGAAGCTACTCTAATGCTTGATTATCACTCAGACCTGAAGCTACTCTAGTACTTGATTATCACTCAGACCTGAAGCTACTCTAGTGCTTGATTATCGCCCAGACCTGAAGCTACTCTAGTGCTTGATTATCACTCAGACCTGAAGCTACTCTAGTACTTGATTATCACTCAGACCTGAAGCTACTGTAGTACTAGATTATCACTCAGACATGTAGCTACTCAAGTACTTGATTATCATTCAGACCTGTAGCTACTATAGTACTTGATTATCACTCAGATATGAAGCTACTCTAGTGTGTGATTATTACTCAGACCTGAAGCTACTTTAGTGCTTGATTATCACTCTGACCTGAAGCTATTCTAGTACTTGATTATCACTCAGACCTGAAGCTATTCTAGTACTTGATTATCACCTGGACCTGAAGCTACTCTAGTGCTTGATTATCACTCAGACCTGAAGCTACTCTAGTGTGTGATTATTACTCAGGCCTGAAGCTACTATAATACTTGGTAATTACTCAGACCTGAAGCTATTCTAGTACTTGATTATCACTCAGACCTGAAGCTATTCTAGTACTTGATTATCACTTGGACCTGAAGCTACTCTAGTGCTTGATTATTACTCAGACCTGAAGCTACTCTAGTACTTGATTATCACTCAGACCAGAAGCTACTCTAGTACTTGATTATCACTCAGACCTGAAGCTACTCTAGTACTTGATTATCACTCAGACCTGAAGCTACTCTAGTGCTTGATTATCACTCAGATCTGAAGCTATTACTAGATTATCACTCAGACCTGAAGCTTCTCTAGTGTGTGATTATCACTCAGACCTGAAGCTACTCTAGTGCTTGATTATCACTCAGATCTGAAGCTATTACTAGATTATCACTCAGACCTGAAGCTAATCTAGTACTTGATTATCACTCAGACCTGAAGCTACTCTAGTGCTTGATTATCACTCAGACCTGAAGCTACTCTAGTGCTTGATTATCACTCAGACCTGAAGCTACTCTAGTGCTTGATTATCACTCAGTATTTATATTTGTAATGAAACACATTGCTGAACTGGCTTATACTACATTATCATTCAGGCATGCCACTGGTCTTCTGGGGTATCTATATGGTAGATCTAGATTCTTGCTCTTTAGTCCAGACCGAAAAGTCGGTGAGAGGACTAAACACAGATTGCTAGGTCTTTTAGTTTGTCATATCTAATTATGTTATTCTAGTATGTTATCCAGTACTAGAATATCAGGCAGGGGAGTTGCTTGTTTTGAACTAGGTTCATAAAGTTTTCAGCCATGTTTCTGCTTGTACTAGCCAGATTGGCAAATAGACCTTAAGACTGCCTTTAAATTTATTCTGGATTACCTTTCAAGTTTCAAAAATGTCTTTGCTAGTTTCCCATTCAGGCATCTTGTGTTATGCCAGTCTTCACGATTTTTGAAGGATCAACAATATAACATACTCAGTTTAACATCCAAACTTGTTTTATACCCACCCAATCACAAAAAAAAAGTAGTATTTTAATACAGGTGTACTTCTGCAAAACACAGCCAATGGAAACTGAAGAACTGATATTTTTAAGCTGATAGTTGCTTCATGAACCCCAAGTTTATAGAGACGGTCTCTTGGACAGGTTTGACTACTGGCACAGCACAAAATAATATGTCATCACATAATATTGTTACACAATGTCATCTGACCAGAAGTATTCAATACCCACATGTGAACAGATGCACACTAAATTTTCATTAAAATTAGTTTGAAATGTTTAAATATTTAAAGAGAAAAATATCTTTAAAAAAAAATAAAAGTACTAATTTAAAAAAATCATACTGTTGAAATTATCCAGATTTGTGCAAAAGTACACTGAAGTACCAATGTAATATAAATGATAAACGCAAAGGAACCCAAATACCAGGACCTGATGATGTTGACAGGAGAGATTGATGATGAGGCTAGAAGGGAGGTAATTACAGATTACTGTTTATCTCCCTTCAGCTCTACTGGGTGGGGACTGAATAACTGCAATTCTTAAGGTGTAAAAGGTTCTATGACCATTCTGCATAATTGTATCTCGATGTAAATGCAGGGTGGGTGTGAAAAGTTGCAGTTATACACTGTTTTTTGTGTTTGTGCATGGTAACGCTAAATTCAATATTTCGCTATTATGACTATATGGCTTTTTCACTGTTCAAAGGTATTGTGCTAGAACACTAAGAATGTGATCTGTTTGAATTATAGTGTTTTTAGCGTTATATCTAAAAGTATTTTAAACAGTGGTAGCAATACACATATATCATTCATAAAAAATATTAAAAAAAGCATGGAAGTTTCAAACTCCTTACTTTTCTCGTCTGATTACATTGATGGCTTGAAAAAGATGTACATGTATCTCAAATAACAGCTGAATGTCGTTTTCTTGCTCTGTTTTAAGCAGTCACAGATACACTTCTCTGAAATCCGCTTCTCTGCGTCCATTTCGGGTAAGACTTTGACTCAGCGTGCTAGCACAACTCATTTTTAGCTCTACTGATCAGAGATCAGCAGAGCTTATGCCGTGGTGCGGCGTCCGTCGTCCGTCCGTCTGTCCGTTAACTTTTATTTGTAGCGACTACTCCTCTGAAACTACTGGATGGATATTCATAAAACTTTACAGAAATGTTGCCCATGAAGTCTAGTTGATCCTAGCAAAAATTCATGTTGATGTGAAATCCAAGATGGCCGCCAAAGCTAAAAATAGATTTGTTAAATTCAAGTTTGTAGCGACTACTTCTTGAAAACTATAAGTGATATTGATATGGGACTTTTTCTAATATGATCAGCATGACATGATGTTGGTCCTTGTCGAAAATCGTTTTGATTTGACGTTAAACATGGCTGCCAGCGGCCATCTTTGTTTACATAGAGTTATATAATGAAAACTTGTAGCGACTACTCCTCTGAAACTACTTGCCGGATTTTCATGAAACTTCACAGGAATGTTGCTCTTGATGTCTAATTGATCCTAGCAAAATTTCAGGTTGGCCGGAAATTCAAGATGGCCGCCATGGCTAAAAATAGATTTTCAAAATACAAGTTTGTAGCGACTACTTCTTGAAAACTATAAGTGATATTGATATGGGACTTTTTCTAAAGACATGATGTTGGTCCTTGTCGAAAATCGTTTTGATTCAACATTAAACATGGCTGCCAGCGGCCATCTTTGTTTACATAGAGTTATATAATGAAAACTTGTAGCGACTACTCCTCTGAAACTACTTGACGGATTTTCATGAAACTTCACACGAATGTTGCTCTTGATGTCTTATTGATCCTAGTAAAATTTCAGGTCGGCCGAAAATTCAAGATAGCCGCCTGGGCTAAAAAAATAGATTTTTAAAAAATAAGTTTGTAGCGACTACTTCTTGAAAACTATAAGAGATATTGATATGGGACTTTTTCTAAAATGATCAGCATGACATGATGTTGGTCCTTGTCGAAAATCGTTTTGATTCGACGTTAAACATGGCTGCCAGTGGCCATCTTTGTTTACATAGAGTTATATAATGAAAACTTGTAGCGACTACTCCTCTGAAACTACTTTACGGATTTTCATAAAACTTCACAGGAATGTTGCTCTTGATGTCTTATTGATCCTAGCAAAATTTCAGGTCGGCCGGAAAATCAAGATGGCCGCCACGGCTAAAAATAGATTTAAAAAAAATAAGATTGTAGCGACGACTTCTTGAAAACTTTAAGAGATATTGATATGGGACTTTTTATAAAATGATCAGCATGACATGATGGTTATCCGCGTTGAACATTATTTTGATTCGACGTTAAACATGGCTGCCAGTGGCCATCTTTGTTTACATAGAGTTATATAATGAAAACTTGTAGCGACTACTCCTCTGAAAGTACTTGACGGATTTTCATGAAACTTCACAGAAATGTTGCTCTTGATGTCTAATTGATCCTAGCAAAATTTCAGGTCTGCCGGAAATTCAAGATGGCCGCCACAGCTAAAAATAGATTTTCAAAAATCAAGTTTGTAGTCACTACTTCCTGAAATCAAAATCAATCAGTAGAGCTTCAAGGTCATTGACCTCTTGTTCATTTATCACATTAATACACCTGGTTGAAGTATGGAATCAATAGCTGCTTTTCACTTTACCTTTCTCTCCCTCATTAAAATCAAATCCTAATTATGCTTTGATACTCTCCACTTCTAAGGTAGAGTATCGTAGCATGATAAAGGGTTTGATTTTAATGATATTACCTTTCTCTCTGGAACCCCATGAATAAATCCTTGCTTTAAAATGTTTCTGTATTCTTACCAGTACTCTACCTCTTTTTCGGACCTTTTGTAACATTTTATCTGAACATTTGTTAGCCTTGTGGAAAGATGGCCTCAAACCTCTATAGACATAGGACGATCGAAGCAAATAAAAAGTTTTCTTCTTCTTTTCTCTAAAAGTTTTGCAATAGATAAATGTTACGTATTTACATTTATAGTGATATTTTACAAATGACATTGCACAGAATTTGTTCAGTATGTATGTCCCAGTAATCTTTGGGGCATACATTTGCATATAGTTTTCAATTGTTTTCAGAATTTCATTTTCTTATCCAAAGAATTGTACAGAGTTTACTCTGGAACATTCTTGCACAGTACACATCACTGTAAAATAATCCATATACAGTATAAATCTACTATTTAATCTTTATTTTTGCATTATTTTTATTGTACAATTATGCATCACGCATAAAAGTTCTGAATTGCTCTGTACAATCTCACAAAAAACTTTTATTTATCCATTAAATAAACCCATATTGGTTGTAAGTTTCTGAATTCACTAATAACTTGTCTTTAACTCTTCGCCTGCTAAGGGCGACTATAACAGCCTTTGCAGCCAGTGTAAACCCAAAGGGCTCCTCGTCAGTCATTTAACCAAAACACCCCTTTAAAACCTAAATGGAATGGTCCAAATTCAAAGAAAGGACAGTCCATTATACATTCATAGCGGGCTAAGGGCTAAATCCGTAATTATACCCGTAGTTTTGATAAAGGAATGTACTTTCCCACTGAGATATTGATCCTAAACTATTGTATCTTGTTCTGTATTCATATACAGTTACAATAGTTAAACATTCAGTTACAATAGTTTCACATTCAGTTACAATAGTTTCACAGTCATCAATCCAAATATGCAGGATGGAGTTGTATCCTATACTAAAAGAAATAAGTTTAGCAAGTAAATATGGATATCTAGCTTAAATAAATCTATTGTAATTTAGAAGGTGAAGTATTTGAAAACATTGGAATGACACAGGGTGATATTCTTTTTCATCTGTTATTTTGGTTCCAATGTAAGTATCAGAGTTATCTCTCATTTAGTTAAAACAGCATATTTCACATTTAAAAAATACAAATATGGTAAAGAGCTTAATTAAACTTTATTAAATAACTGTTTTGGGTCTCAAGTTATAAAAACCGCAAAACCAATAAGGCAATTGACAATAACCTAGCCATTATAAAGATATAGGGAACCAACGTTTACCATTTGTGAAATTACCTCCCTTTACATTGAAATAAGAGCAAAATTATAATTTCTGCATAGCTGGTAAATTTAAACATTCTGAGTTTTTTACCGCAGATATCGTTTGAAAACAGTGCCCTGTATATAATCCATAATTATGTTAATTATATTGTTAAGGACCTCTGCCAGGCACAGTCTAGAATATGAGCAGTGGGATTTACCATGTTATTTACTTGCTAAACTTATTTTTTTCAGTATATAAACTATGCCCTCAGTGAATTAGGCCTTGGCTTTAGAGTTACAGACCTCTGCCCCGTGTAGGTTTGCTCCCTGACTGTGCATGTCTTGATGGGAAACTTCATTTCATCTCATCTCCTTCTGAGATTACTGTCCCCATATAACCCAATATGAACCTCAGCCCCGTGTGGGTTTGCTCCCTGGCTGTGGCATGTCTGATGGGAAACTTCATTTCATCTCATCTCCTTCTGAGATTACTGTCCCCATATAACCCAATATGAACCTCAGCCCCGTGTGGGTTTGCTCCCTGGCTATGGCATGTCTGATGGGAAACTTCATCCTTCATTTCATCTCATCTCCTTTTGAGATTGCTGAGATAACCCAATATGAACCTCAGCCCCATGTGGGTTTGCTCCCTGGCTGTGGCATGTCTGATGGGAAACTTCATTTCATCTCATCTCCTTCTGAGATTACTGTCCCCATATAACCCAATATGAACCTCAGCCCCGTGTGGGTTTGCTCCCTGGCTGTGGCATGTCTGATGGGAAACTTCATTTCATCTCATCTCCTTCTGAGATTACTGTCCCCATATAACCCAATATGAACCTCTGCCCCGTGTGGGTTTGCTCCCTGGCTGTGGCATGTCTTGATGGGAAACTTCATTTCATCTCATCTCCTTCTGAGATTACTGTCCCCATATAACCCAATATGAACCTCTGCCCCGTGTGGGTTTGCTCCCTGGCTATGGCATGTCTGATGGGAAACTTCATCCTTCATCTCATCTCCTTCTGAGATTACTGTCCCCATATAACCCAATATGAACCTCTGCCCCGTGTGGGTTTGCTCCCTGGCTATGGCATGTCTGATGGGAAACTTCATCCTTCATTTCATCTCATCTCCTTCTGAGATTGCTGAGATTGCTGTTCGCGTATAACCAAATAATAATGGCATGTTGACAGAGTGTAAAATCACATTCATTTCATTGACTCATATATTTCTGAGAGATAATTCTCTACCACATTATCAGGAGTGAGATATACCAGATTTGAAGCACGGGTCCCATTTGAAATATCAGGCGTGTACAATTTTTTCCATGATTCATTCGGCACACCTTAACAATATCTAACTATTTACCTGTATATTTTAAGAGGTCTAAGTTGTGGGCATTGACTCATCTGGAATGTTTTGTGCCCGGATTCTGTCTCACCTCTCGAAGAAAGAGTAGAAGGGAGATGTGCTAGATCAATCAAACTTGAACCATACTTGTATATGGGGTATAACAGATCAGTCCAATTGGGCATTTCCACAAATTGCTTAGCCATAAATTGTACAGGTCAATATACCCCCGCTTTCACAAAGTGAAGTGGGGGCTACCCCGCTTTCACAAAGTGAAGTGGGGGCTATATAGGAATCATGCTGTCCATAACGTCGCTTTGCGTAACACATTTTTGTTCCATCGCATCCCGTAACACATTTTTATTTTATTATTAGTATTTCTCATACAGGTTTGAATGGGTTGTTCCCACACTTCATATACTCATAACAACTGATGACCTTGTGTACCTCTACATCATCCATTGTTGATTGCCTAATTTATTACAGTTATGGCCCTTTGTTTGAATTACAATAAAAAAAGAAGGGGTATTCATCACCTTCTAGTGGTTCTAGTTAACATTGTTAGTTTTGTGTTTAGTTCTGCATTTAGCTGTCTCTCAGAAACTAAGTAGACTAGACGGTGTTACTCGCGGCGAGCTGCACTCCTTTTATACCTTGATTTTGACATTTATTAGGATGGGGTAATCAGTAATCAAAATGTGTCAAAGCAGTTTTAGGGAGACATATTTTTTTGTTCTCCAGGATTTTTTGTTGAAATGGGACCTGTGTGTGTTGCATGTTTTAAATTCATTTGCTCTATATCCATTCTATTATTAACAATTTTCTTTTATTTCTATTATCATTTTACATTATGTAGTCAGTAAAATCATCTTTATTTGCTTTACTAAACACAAACTGTTTTGTTGATGTTTCTAATGAGTCGGGTAATTTGGAACTTAAATCATCATATAATTCAAACAGTGTAGGGTGTATGGGCTAATTCAAACAGTGTAGGGTGTATGGGCTAATTCAAACAGTGTAGGGTGTATGGGCTAATTCAAACAGTGTAGGGTGTATGGGCTAATTCAAACAGTGTAGGGTGTATGGGCTAATTCAAACAGTGTAGGGTGTATGGGCTAATTCAAACAGTGTAGGGTGTATGGGCTAATTCAAACAGTGTAGGGTGTATGGGCTAATTCAAACAGTGTAGGGTGTATGGGCTAATTCAAACAGTGTAGGGTGTATGGGCTAATTCAAACAGTGTAGGGTGTATGGGCTAATTCAAACAGTGTAGGGTGTATGGGCTAATTCAAACAGTGTAGGGTGTATGGGCTAATTCAAACAGTGTAGGGTGTATGGGCTAATTCAAACAGTGTAGGGTGTATGGGCTAATTCAAACAGTGTAGGGTGTATGGGCTAATTCAAACAGTGTAGGGTGTATGGGCTAATTCAAACAGTGTAGGGTGTATGGGCTAATTCAAACAGTGTAGGGTGTATGGGCTAATTCAAACAGTGTAGGGTGTATGGGCTAATTCAAACAGTGTAGGGTGTATGGGCTAATTCAAACAGTGTAGGGTGTATGGGCTAATTCAAACAGTGTAGGGTGTATGGGCTAATTCAAACAGTGTAGGGTGTATGGGCTAATTCAAACAGTGTAGGGTGTATGGGCTAATTCAAACAGTGTAGGGTGTATGGGCTAATTCAAACAGTGTAGGGTGTATGGGCTAATTCAAACAGTGTAGGGTGTATGGGCTAATTCAAACAGTGTAGGGTGTATGGGCTAATTCAAACAGTGTAGGGTGTATGGGCTAATTCAAACAGTGTAGGGTGTATGGGCTAATTCAAACAGTGTAGGGTGTATGGGCTAATTCAAACAGTGTAGGGTGTATGGGCTAATTCAAACAGTGTAGGGTGTATGGGCTAATTCAAACAGTGTAGGGTGTATGGGCTAATTCAAACAGTGTAGGGTGTATGGGCTAATTCAAACAGTGTAGGGTGTATGGGCTAATTCAAACAGTGTAGGGTGTATGGGCTAATTCAAACAGTGTAGGGTGTATGGGCTAATTCAAACAGTGTAGGGTGTATGGGCTAATTCAAACAGTGTAGGGTGTATGGGCTAATTCAAACAGTGTAGGGTGTATGGGCTAATTCAAACAGTGTAGGGTGTATGGGCTAATTCAAACAGTGTAGGGTGTATGGGCTAATTCAAACAGTGTAGAGTGTATGGGCTAATTCAAACAGTGTAGAGTGTATGGGCTAATTCAAACAGTGTAGAGTGTATGGGCTAATTCAAACAGTGTAGAGTGTATGGGCTAATTCAAACAGTGTAGGGTGTATGGGCTAATTCAAACAGTGTAGAGTGTATGGGCTAATTCAAACAGTGTAGAGTGTATGGGCTAATTCAAACAGTGTAGGGTGTATGGGCTAATTCAAACAGTGTAGGGTGTATGGGCTAATTCAAACAGTGTAGGGTGTATGGGCTAATTCAAACAGTGTAGGGTGTATGGGCTAATTCAAACAGTGTAGAGTGTATGGGCTAATTCAAACAGTGTAGGGTGTATGGGCTAATTCAAACAGTGTAGGGTGTATGGGCTAATTCAAACAGTGTAGGGTGTATGGGCTAATTCAAACAGACTAAGGTGAGGGTGAGGGGATGAACTTTGATCACGCAAAATAATTTTCTAGGATCCAGCTTCAAAGTTGATTTTGTATGTGAGCCAGTTTTATAAGGAATATTACTGAGGCTTTTCGTAAAATGATGAAGTAACTGAATAAGTAACTGAGCAGAAGCTGATATCTGGATATTGAGAGGTCACAATGTCAATACCAGTCATGTTCTAGGTTTAAAAAGTTTGCAGTAAATGATTGTGCTTTAGTAATTAACTCGCGTTTGACTTCTGCAATTATTAATTTTCTCTTTATGAAACACAATACAGTTTTAAGTGTATGTACATACCAGACTTAAGAATTATCTTTCCTAAAAAAAATTATCAGGTATATTCGAATAGACACAAACTGTTTTATTTGCTTAAGTATTTATAACTGTCCTCTCAAACAATATTTTATACTTTTCAGAGATGTCTTCAAGACAACCTGAGGTCATGTGGTCACGGGTGGATGCACAGCAGAACGCGACCAATCAAAATGATGTTGTACACTTCTCAGTCAGTCAGTGTGGAGCACAAGTAGGACCAGTATCCAATCACAACGCAGGCATTCACACAGCGGCGTACCACTATAAAGACCACCCAGCCAATCAAATGGGACGAAATCAGTCGCGCTTTATCTCAGAACAAGCTTAGCCAACGTGAACTTCTAATTGTGATAATCTCATATTAGTGCAATCGAGAGCTTAGCGTGAAACTATCGTATCTTGTTCTTTATTTATATATAGTTACGATAGTTTTCCACTCACTACTTACAATGTGAGATGGATGAATAGGTGCATTTGTTGCTCATAATTTCGTCTTTCGATATCCCGGAAGTTTGGTTTTGCCAAATTAGTAACCATTGGCAATTTAAGTGTTTGAGTATCAAGGAAGTTTGATTTTGCCATTTCGGTAACAATAAACAATTTGTGTCTTTTATCTATGGTGGTAATTACCTAAATGGTGCATTTGTTGCTCATAGTTTCGTCCTTGAGAATCAAAGAGGTTCGGTTTTGCCAATTCGGTAACCATATAAAATTAAGTGTTAAAGTATCAAGGAAATTAGTTTTTTGCCATTTGGTAACAATTAACAATTTAAGTGTTTTTTACCTGCGGTGGTAATAACATAAATGGTGTAATTTCAGATGATTTGAATGAAGATTTTGTACCTGGCTTAAAGTTGTAATTAACATTGTATTCCTTGTAGCAGCTAGAGTTGATGCTGTTCAACGTACCGGTGATATTGGATGAATTTCTGTAATATACCAACCTATCCATTAAATGGTAAAAACATTCTAAATTTATGATCGTGTTTTAAAATCATTCATTTATTATACAAAAAGGATTGTTTTACAATTTGATTTAAAAACTACACAATATGTGTTTTAATAAAAACCTGCCTCGAAATCGACAAGGTTTATAATTATGATCATTTTAATAGAATATTTTGTGGGACCAACTATCTGAAGATTCAAAAACTGCTACGTATCGAGGATGACTACAGTATGTTATGTACGACGGTAAATACATTGCTTTGATTCATATAATGTTGTACATACGTCGAATTTAGATATCAGGTTTGTTCACATGATTTGGCTGAACAGATATCTGCATGTAGTAGGCTTAATCAGGTCGCAAAATTAGTAGTGTCATATATAAATAAATTAGTAGTTCGCAGTGTGTTAGTTATTTACAGAAAGGTTGAAATGAAAATGTTTTGAATGAAAAGTTGTTGTTGTTGTTTTAATGAACATTCATAACTGAACTGAAATTGTGTGTATGCGATTATGATTTTACTGTGAATGATTGTCAGTTATATAAACTACATTCCTATCCATGTCTGTCTATATCTGTACATATTACGTATATGTTGTCTGTCAACATGTAAATATCTGTTTCGTTGGGCAGGTGGACTGGTCGTACGATCATTTGAATTGAAGATGTGAATTTAAGTGGGGTTGGGGATAACATAACGTCCCATATTAGGTTATTTCAACATCCTTGGCTATTTATGGCTAAAGAGGAATTAATAAATGACTAAATAGATAGTTCTAATGTTTTGCAGTGTCCATGAAATATTTAATGTTTCAAGGGCATTGAGTTGATCTAAAAAACAAAATGCATACCTACTAATAGGAATGCCCGTAATATAAAATTTCGAATTTCTATCAATTTTATTACATAGCCATCGGTCATTTTAATGAACAAACCAAATTGCACATACACCAAGCTTGAAAATAGCTCATCCGAAAATAAATCATTTTAATGAAAAAGTCAAATTGCACGTACACCAAGCTTGAAAATAGCTCATCCGAAAATAAAACAAAATTGTTGTGCAGTAATGCTGGAATTTTGTTCAAATTCTTGAAAATAATAAAGAAAAAATATTTGAAATATAATACAGAAAAAATATTTGAAATATAATCCGGGGGCGTTAGAAGTTCCATTTAGTATATACAAAATAGTAGTTTGTTCCCATTATTTTATGTCTGCTGTCTAAGCAGACGTCATTATCTAAGAACAATCTTGTCATTTTGGAATCTAGTCATTAAAATGAAGAAACCATATTTTGAATATCTCCCAATTAAAATGTCTGTCAGCTGTTTTTATTTATTTCTTATTTGTTTACATTTTTTATTAACAAGGTAGGATTTGAGACAACACAGGGTTTTAGGTTGTAAAACCGTTCAATGTTTAAGTCTGACAAAAGAGGTTTAATTTCTTCAAAATTATTGTCATACTTTGTAAATATTTGTAAAATGTACCATTATTACTAATTATTAGTGTTCTGTTCTGTAGTGTACATGATTGTAGATGTCTGGTTATTGTTATTGTTAAGAACTTGCATCGTGAACTTTGACTTCTACATGTATAAAATGTGTCATATTCTTAACCATTTGTTGTAACTCCCACCATAATTATCGCCAGACAAACTCTGTATATGCAGAGTTTAATGAGAGGGTCAACATTCTTTTTCATATAATAACGTTTACTTAGTTGGAATGTTTCAAGTAAAAAGTATTTTGGGGAATATTTAACTCGAATGGAAGGTATGAATGGCTGGGGTTGCTGGAAGTAAACTTGTGTAATAACGTATTGAAACCTGAATGAGGTTGTAGGCAAACTAAGATACCCAAGGAAATTGTTGTTCTTACCCTCACTGGACAGGCTTGAAACATGCATGTAGATGCAGATGATAAAAGCTTTTTCACATATCGGTTGCTAGGTTGTTAAAGGGACATGCAGTAATCTAGATATTTTAAAACCCACGCATCCCGTTAGTTTTTATGCTCCCCTCCCCCAGTCCGTCCATCCGTACAGTCGTGTGGGGTCAATAACTCTGACATTCCTGGACGGATTTTCAAATAACTTGGCACAAGTGCTCACAACAACAAGATATTGTGTTGCGCGCAAAATCCAGGTCTGTGGCATCAAGTTCAAGGTCTCAAAGGTCAATGGTAAAAAAAAATGCTTTCATGTCCAGTTAATAACTGACATTCATGTACGGATTTTTAAATAACTTGGCACAAGTGCTCATCACAACAAGACGACGTGTAGCGTACATAATCAAGGTCAGTGGCTCCAAGGTCAAGGTCACACTTAGAGGTCAAAGGTCAAAACCAGGTTGGGGGCATTTATCACTGTAATTTGTCACTGACATTTCTTGTTCTTCTTTATAACTTGCATAGTTGTAAATAATTATTACTAATTGATTGTATATATCAAAGTAATTGGTTTTATATTTCTAAATTTTGATTATATTATACCAATACTTTATTGAACTTCAGTTGCAATAATTTAATTAAGGAAAAAATGAAAATTACAAATTGTATAACATTTTAATATATGCAAGCAGATCAACAGTAAAAATGATACTGGATATATGATCTGAATACTGGATAAATGAACCGAAATGCCAACTTTAATGCTTCATGTCCAGACGTAATGCCGTGTCATAGACTGAATTTCCTCTTGCCACATATGGTAGAGGGACTTTAAACCTTAGAATTACACGTACACCTTTCAACTAATTCAAGATTGGTGTGTGTCCCTTTAATAATTACTATTGTATAGTTGATGTATTTAATTATATTACAGTTCGATAACGTAGTACAGAACTGAATGTTGAACATAATGTTGATGTATTTGCGTTTGTATACCTTTGCATAGTAATTGAAGAAGCTCCGTTTGTGTAGTAAATATATAATTAAGACAAGTTGTGATTAAAATGTTATTTGTTTTATCATTGTGATCAACTTATTTACAATTTACTTATATACAAATCATTATGTTATCTTCATGTATATGATAGATGTTGTTTTTTTCGGAAGTTTGTAATATGTATGCGTCTCGCTTTTACGCAACATGCATACGACTGTAACACATTAATGTATTAAATCTTTAGATTTTTTACCAATTTATCGTCAGGCAAATCCTTATAAAAGTGAGTATGAAAGGAGAAATTTGCAAATCGATACAATTTAATATAAAAAATATTGCGGTCTCGTTTTGATTGAGACTTCGTGAACGGTAGTGAAAAATGCTAGCTACCGCTCACGCCATCTACATTGCCAGTACAAGAATCTTGGTATAATAAAACAATACTAATTTAATGGAAACAAAGCCAAAATCAAATTTCAACAGCCTATGACTGTACAATAACTACCAGCTTTATATACATGTTTTTGTTACCTTGACTGTTACCATAGAAACGTGTTCATTTCAGGGTGATTTTTTTGTTATACTTCAAATTTTAGATTTTTAGCTTGATCATATTTTAATGATTGATAGAACGAGATCTCTCTCATATATCTATCACAGATGCCTCAATGACCAGCGTAAGAATATGAATACAGATCTCCTAATGGTAGAGTCACTGTATCAAATTACTTCTGCATATAAAGAAATGCTTCTGTGGACTAACTAAAAGATATAAGAATATTATTAAAAATGCCTTTGTTGCAAGCCTTTAATAAATACTGAAAATCAACAAACACAACCAAGAAATAAAGTAGAAGACTCGATTTTTTACTGAGTCTGTTCATGAGAGGTAATATAAGTAAATAAGCCACAAAGATTGGACTTGATGATCCCAAAGGATCAATTAGTAATAACTACTGATTTGTACACAGAAAAAATATCTAGGCATGAAATTCATATGTTTTACATATGATACATATGTATTCCACATGTGTTTCATATGAACGTAACACATGTGATACATGTTAAACTATTTTCTACAATATTATACAATTTTTTTTGTAAATACTTATGCATTTTATGTTTAATAGTTTCATATAAAATACATATGTATACATTTCATATGTGGCACGTGTATTATTTTAAACTGAAAAATATATGTGATTATATATGAAAGAAACACGCAAATAATAAGAAAGTAACACATATGTGGCACATGTCACAACATTTTTACTCTGTAGTCTGAACGACTTTCTACGGCAACCACACAGCACTGAACAAATGCTAGTGTGAATGTGAATAAATACTGAAAAAGGGATCCCTTGGAAGCAACAAACAAGAGCAAAAAAGTAGCAGTCTGCTGCTTGAAATATCCAGTATAAAACATGAGGCTGGCCAGGTTGGTTTTCTCCAAATGTTGAAAGTTTGTAGAGACTGTTGAATTTGACTTTTACTTCCGTTTTGACATGCCAAGTTGCCATAGTCTGCCTGAACGGGATGATAATAACATAGTGACTCTGTGTTTATTTTGTGCAATTCAATGTTCAGTTAAACCATGATGTCTGTGTTTTATTTGAATTATCCAATTTGTTTAATGTGGTAGATGTAATGAAATCAAATATTTGTAATATTGTGAAGTCTTTCGACTTGAAACCGAATGACATTTTCAATATGAACCAATACAACCCTGTAAAAAAAGTTTTGAATCGCCTATTTATTTCGCATTTTTGAAATTGTACAAACTTTTCAGTATTTTATTTTGCATTTTATGCCTTTATCTATTATATTTAACGTCAAAGAATAAATAAATTACACGATCCTGAGCGTAATAAGTAATAGAGTATGGTCTCATTGAGTTGGTTGATTTAAAGATCGAGATGGGCGAGATGAGACCATACTCTGTTTTGTAGCATGTCCATTTCAGTTCCCTGCCATTAACTTCCAATAACTGGTAGTTCTAGTTTTTTACTCCTGAGCTATTAAAAAGGAATTTCGGAATTTCAGTGACCCGTGTCAATAATGTTCAGTTATGTTTGTATCCTTCATTATTTAATTACCCGTTAATAACACATTAATGCTTCAGGTAATTTCTTCAATTCTTCACCGAATTAATACCGCAAACTACAGGTTGATTTCAAATACATATTTTAAAGGGATGCAAAGCAAATCTTGATTTTTAATAAACTGTGGGGTCTCGTTAGTTTTTCCCTACAACATGCATTTGTTTAATTGTCTCCGGTAATATTAACTATGATAAAATAACAAGAGAAGAATGAAAACTCAACAGTTTATTTAATGATATTCAAGCAGCTTTAAAGGGGGTACATCAGGATTTTTCTAGAAATATCTTAAATTATAAAAATGTTCCAATTCATGATAAAACACTTATATCCATCAAAATATGATGTTCGAACCATATTGCTAAGGTTTAAACTTTGAATACACCATATAGCTAGGACGGAATCGGGCATAAAATGCTGAAATTAACCCTGGTGCGTCACCTAGGATAGCACGTATTACTGTACAGAATTAATTTCCTTGTAACTAAGGGGTCATTTTTAGCATCATTCATTATGTTTAGGCGCTTTAAAATAGAAAATATCATTATTTGTCAATTTTACGTCGGACCCCTAGACCCCTTTGAAAAGCCTGATGTACTCCCTTTAACATTAAAATGCTACTGGACTAATAAATCTCGATGCTGATTTTAATGTCTATATTGCCGTGTGTCCCTTTAAGATTTTTTTCTTTTCCAATTTGATGTCATATCAAGACAAGTGGTTAAACACTTTTTTACAGAGTAATTATATGTTCATAGAACTTTGAATATGTGCCGCTTGAAGTAAGGTAAATGTGAGATATTTTTTGCATACAATATTGTGTTAAGAATGACGTCATTATTTTGTTCAATAATAACGCCCTATGCTAACACTGTTCTGTCGTTAATTTGTCGGGTTTATTTCAGATTCTTCATGCTGCATGTCTCGATTTCTTTTTAATTTATTGATCAATGGGTGTTTTCGACTGGGACTGCTCGTTAGCACATTGCTTTTCCATTTAGTGGTGTCCTCCCGCTTTCATATCATCCAGTTTGATTAAAGTAACCAATTAATTTGATTGGTCAGTCGTTTTACCGTACTCAATGCACATAAATGTTTTTACCTTGCTGTGAAAGTACTCGACACGTGAAGCAAGTTGTCAAACAGAAAACTATCTTGACGAGTAAAAGAAAACCTTCGACAAAAGCCTGTCAAATATCATCATTGATTATACAATTCATAGTCATAAAGTAATAAATCCAGACATAAACAATTTTAACCCTTAACCCGCTAAGCACAAATATAATAGCCTTTGCGTCCATTGTGAATCCAGAACTCGCAGTCTGATCAGGGTTTACCCCATTGATGATGTTTCCACAACAACAACAACCTTTCCTTGGTGGAGGTCAGCCAATGATGATGTTTCCACAACAACATCTGGCTGCTGATCAGTCAATTTCCCCAAAACACCCCTTAGTCAAATAAATGGAATGGTTCTAATTCAAAGAAAGAACAGTCCACTATATACCTAGGATAGATCCAGAGTCAGGTACCTAGCCAAGATGAAGGGTTTCTAAAGTTGGAAATTCGATACATAACCAGCTTTTTGGTATTTTTGCCATGCATGAATTTATTACTTTTTAAGAAATCTCTTTTAATACCAAACCGAATCAGATTTTGACTTGTAGCGGTTCATGTTTAAAAAAGAAAAAAAATCTACAAATTTGAAGGTTTAGTGGTCCATATGTTATGTAGTCTGTGAACTTGACTGCATGCACTACTAAAGCCTTAAACTTTGTCGGATTTAATTTGATCACAAATCTGAAATGTTAGATTCATCTTTATATTCATAATTTATTGTCGACTGAACTGCAGTAAATGAATAAAATAAAATTGTCTTGTATGATGTTTTGTTAATGCTTTGTAAAACCAGTCTGATTGTAAAGTTTTACACATCTCATCCCTTCATGAAGGAAATCTCCATCATCAATATTCGCTTTTATACTGTTTAAAAAACAGGACATAAAAGCATTGAATTTATCGTCCATAAACAATTTTGTTTCAGCACGTCCGAAAGTACTACCTGACTTCTCACAAATACTTAGTAGCAAGAGGAACACCCCTACATATTTTGGGATCGGTAGATCCAATTACCCGATGTTGACCCAAACCTGAAAACTTTCTATGCTGTAACTTGTTGACTATTAAACAGTTTACACTTACAAGCCCATGGTGAAGCCCTTATTGATTATTATGCAACCCAAAAATGTTTGGGTGCTCTCCGGAAATGTTGGGGGGAACTACTAACCATTATTTCATCTTCATTCAAAAAATTCAAGTTGCTGCCTTTTGTAATTTTAACTTTAAAGTAGCCAACAACAGCAAAATTGTACAACATTTGTACATCGTTTCTAAACCTACTGACGATGAGGTATATATATAACATATTTTGAGAATCCAAATTCTATAGACACCTCTTTAACCAGCCAAACCAATCTCAAAACTGGAGCGTTAAATTAAGCGATACCAACTCTTAATTCCTTTTTTACGCATATTCAATCGGGGTATTTTAAGAACCCGTTAGTAATATGAATCTTTACCTTTAATTGGCATATATATACATTATTATATGTCCTGAATTCCTGGATAGAGTTTTTATAAACGGTTTTGTAGTGTAATTGTGCAGTTATTTCCCAAATTAGTTTCTTTAAAAAAATACTAATGGGACTGGAATGAAACTTGACACAATGATAGAGGGCAATGAGAGGAAGTGCAAAGCACAAGAACCACAACCAAAATTAGCTTCAGTAAATACAGAATTATCCCTCTTTGTAGCCTTACATTCATTTTAAAACAAGGCAGCTCTTGTCTGGAATGTAATGGAATTAATTGGAAGGCA
This sequence comes from Cyrtodaria siliqua, assembly GCA_037043455.1. Classification (NCBI taxonomy): domain Eukaryota; kingdom Metazoa; phylum Mollusca; class Bivalvia; order Adapedonta; family Hiatellidae; genus Cyrtodaria; species Cyrtodaria siliqua. Next base: position 73,499 of record JAWPHD010003114.1, on the reverse strand, counting down.
ACAGTATGTTATTGCTTTTGACCTTAGTCTAAGAATTGAATTGAATTGGATTTTATAGTATCACCAACAGCTAAGGTCATATGGCGACTTTCCAGCTTCCACTGGTGGAGGAAGACCCCAGGTGCCCCTCCGGGCAATTTTCGTGCACGGGCGGGCACCTGGGTAGAACCACCGACGTTCCGCAAGCCAGCTGGATAGCTTCCTCACATAAAGATTCCTAGGCCCCTGAGGGATCGAACCTACAGCGGTGAGGGGCAAGTGATTGCAAGTCAGAGACTCTTAACCACTCGGCCACGGACTTAGTCTAAGAAAACTACTTGCATAATAACACATGGACCTTCGCAAGTTTATTATTGTGCATTTCTACTGATCAAAGATCAGCAGAGCTTATGCCGTGGTGCGGTGTCCTTCGTCAGTATGTCCGTAAATTTTTTTGTAGCGACTACTCCTCTGAAACTACTGTATGGATGTTCATGAAACTTTACAGAAATGTTACCCATGATGTCTAGTTGATCCTAGCAAAAATTCATGTTGATGTGATATTCAAGATGGCCACCACAGCTAAAAATAGATTTTTATAAAATAAGTTTGTAGCAACTACTTCTTGAAATCTATAAGTGATATTGATATGGGACTTTTTCTAAAATGATCAGCATGACATGATGTTGGTCCTTGTTAAAAATCATTTTGATTCAACATTAAACATGATATTGATATCGGACTTTTACTAAAATGATCAGCATGGAATGGTTTTGGTTCATCATTAAACATAGCTGCCAGCGACCGACCATCTCTGTTTACATAGAGTTATATAGTAAATACTTGTAGCAGCGACAACTCCTCTGAAACTACTCGAAGGATTTTCATGAAACTTAACGGAAATGCTGCTCTTGATGTCTAGGTGATCCTAGCAAAATTTCAGTTTGGCCGGAAATACAGGATGGTCGCTGTGGATAAAAATAGATTTTTAAAAAACAAAGGACAAGATATAAGGGGGTATTTTGTCCCCCAGTATATTCAAAATGCAAAAATATAATATTTACATATAATCTGTTTTGCATATTGAAGTAAATTGATCATATTCTATCTTCAAAATATATTTTTATTTTATTTATCTACAAGAATAAATAGGGTCTCAGAAAACGGCATTTTTGGTAATTTTGTTATATTTTGTAGATTTGGACCTTTCTGGGCAAGATTTTGATCCTAAAAATATAGAGCGCACCTCCGAGCACACAGTTTTTGGCTGATGATGTATCCCTATCAAGTACATGTTTCAACAAAAAATCAGCTGTGCTGGAGGGTGCGCACTGTATTTCCAAGACAAAAAACTGATCGAAAACTGCTGAAAATGAACAAAAATGTCATTTATTTGAAAGAAAAGGCCTTGTTTGTGAGGCTCTTAAACTCATTTAGAGCCTTCAAACATACTTGTAATCAGTTTTAATATTGATTCAGTTCATTTGTAGCTAAACTAGATATTCAAAACTTGTGCATTAAAACTTTCAATATTGGGGGCCACTTTTGTCACTTATCATACCTAGTCCTTTGCAGCGACTACTTCTTGAAAACTTTAAGTGATATTGATATGGGTCTTCTCTAAAATGATCCGCATGACATATGTTGGTCCTTGTTGAACATTATTTTGATTCGACATTAAGCATGGCTGCCAGCGCCTATCTTTGTTTACATAGAGTTATATAGTAAAAACTTCTAGCGACTACTCCTGAAACTACACAACAGATTTTCATGAAACTTCACTGGAATGCTGATCTAGCTATCAAACTTATCAGTAGAGCTTCAAGGTCATTGACCTATTGTTTCGTTTAACTATATGTCCGTTGAGATGACTTCAAACAAAGCATCTACTCTTCTAATAATTATTAATGATTGAAAAATTCAAGTTATGTAGGAAAACGGATGGGATGCTGTGAGTTTTACACAATTCAAGATTGACGTGTGTCCCTTTAAAACTATAAACAGTGCTCTTGACTAGACAACTCTCCTTGATTTTTGGGTTGGTAGGTCAAATGTCACTGACCCAATCATGGAAAGATGCTTTCCGAGCTGTATTTTGTAAACTGTTTTACCTACAATCTTGAAAAATTTATAAATAGTTCCCAAGGTTACTATCAATTTTGGGTAAGTAGGTCACGGTAGGTCACATTGACCCGATCATAAAAATGCTTTTCCTTCTGTTATTCATGCCTAGACGACCTAAAATCTAGAAACTTTATAGGTGAGGCGACCCCTATTTGTTTTAGGATCAAGAGGTCAAGGTCACAATGACCATTTTAGGTCTGTAACTTAGGTCGTGTAAGTGCAGTAAATAAAGAGATTCTCTGTTATCCGACTACCTGTTGTCGGATATAAGGTAATTCTCACCTGTAAGTGGGGTATAGAGATTTACTTGAGGTATTCCTACATACTGATTCTTGTATGGTTGATCTGTGACCCTAAAATTGGGGAACTGCCCTGTGCAATTGAGCTGTATTACCTAATATACAAGTATAATTCAAGTTTGGTTCAGATCAAGATGTTTTAGTTCCTGAAAAACAGACTTTTAACGCAAAAACTTTAATGTTAAATTCAGTGACCCGTAAAAGTCAAGGTCATTTTTGGAACACTGTTCTGCATGCATAATTAAGCTGTACCACCAACTGATGAATGTGATTCAGGTTTGGTTGTTCTAGTGCATGCAGTTCTTGAGAAACAAAGCAAATAAATAGAGGATCTTACAGGAGTACTCATTCATTATTGAATTTATTAAATGAGTTGGCAAAATAATATAATGCGAGGCTTTTGCCAAGCTATTCTACAGTTCTGCTGGTGAGAAGGTTCTAGTCCAATTCTGCATATTTTTATGTTTATCTCCGTGTAAATGGAGGTTGAGTCTGGAATGTTCATTCCTATTGATGTCACATAACTCGCTGTAAAACCGAATTTAACTTTAACTTGCGATATAAATTGATGCGATATTTTCCCTTAGGCAATGGGTTACTGGAACAGTTACAGTTACAGCTTCAATTATGTTTGTTCTACATGGGGTACGGCTTCAGCGTAAAGTTTTATCACACAACTTACGGTGTGGGAGTGGAATAACACCATTCTATATTTTCGATATACCACTAGTTATATAAGTATGCATATACTTATATAATGACCATGATCCAATTCCCACGGTTTGTGTCGGTTTCGCGTGTTAAAGCGACAGGCAAAATGCAATATTAAAAGTCGATATGTGAGTTATGTAATAAATAGAATCTAACATTCGTTCTCATTCATTATTGAACTCGTTAGCAAAAATGATAGAATCGAAAAGACAAGACAATAATTGTAAATTCATTACATACAGCCATGATGAAATGGTTACTGAAATATTAAACCAACACTGTAGTTTGTGTTTTCATCATTTTATTATAATTCATTGTGAATATAATTGATGAGCAAAAAAAATATATCATGCAATGTATAAAATTTAACAAGTCAATAAATATAGGAGTATAATAGGCTAGGACTACTTCTATATCTGGGCTAACATTTTTACTAAATAATGTACATACTTTGCAACATTTACTTTATAGTTAAAGTCACTTGGACTGTAATTTCAGGTAAGTTACATATAAATCGCAATAAAACCAGATACTTTGAGAGTGATAAACAGTTTGTTTGAATGGTGTTTAATCATTTTAAGCACATGTTAGGCCATATATGATGGTGTTTATGGTCGAGGCAGACATTCCATTTTTCCTGGGTAGAGCCAGTACTTTGTTACCTCCCACCATCTGTAAGAATCGACGTTCACTTGACAGGTCGAGCACCCAGTGAGCGAAAACAGTGACCTTTAACCTGATTATAGATCTATGTTGAGTATCACATACACAAATAAATTCACTGCTTTCAAACAAAAGGTTATTTATTTAAAGTAGCTATCCCGCCAACAACAGCCACATTTTACAACATGTGTACACGGTTTCTAAACCTACTGACAACGAGATATATATATAACTTACATATTTTGAGAATATAAACTCTATAGATACAATATAAACAGCTTTAACCAGCCAGACCAAACCCCAGAACTGGAGCATTGAATTAAGAGTTACAAACTCATAATTCATTTTACGCATATTCAAACAGAGTATTTTAAGAACTCATGAAAAAATCCTATACTTTTAATCGGCACATATACATTATTATATAACCTAAACACCTGGATAGAGTTTGATAAACAGTTTTGTACTTGTAATTTTGCCGTTATTTGGCGGGTTAGTTTCTTTAACCTAATCATAAATCTATGTTGTGTAACACACACAAATAAATTTAACACTTTCAAACAAAAGGTTGTTTGTTTAAATGACAAAATTGTAGTGTTATTGTTGTAGGGCTGGAACTGTTGGCACCGTGTCCTTCCAGTTATCTCTCCATTAACGATTAAAGGCACTATCCCGCCAAATAAGTCCAAAATTACACTACAAAACCATTTATAAAAACTCTTTCCAGGTGTTCAGGTGATATTATGATGTATATGTGGAGTTTAAAAGTATAGGTTTATTCATGGGTTCTTTAAATACATGTCCGAATATGCGTAAAATGAATTATGAGTTGGTAACTTAATTCGATGCCCCCGTTTTGGGCTTTTGCCTGGCTGGTTAAAGCCGTTTATATTGTGTCTATAGAGTTCGGATTCTCAAATTATGCAAGTTATATATATACATCATCGTTAATAGGTTTAGAAATGCTGTACATATGGTTACATAAATTGACTGTTGTTGGCGTGATATTTACTTTAATGACCCAACTAGTGTTCATGTTTTCGAAAAGACACAGTGTGAACCAATATCTGGAAAAGCTCTATCCTATTACACAATGTGGAAAGAAACATTTGGAAAATATTTCAACATCATGTATAAAGGTTAAACCGAATATGTTGGTCATTACACACCTTGTTGATCTAGTTTTAAACCCCATAAAATACATCAGTTATAACCTATACTGAGAGGAAAAAGTTTAGCAAGTTTTTGTTGCACACTGGAAATAACGAATAAATGAACGTAGTGGTCAAGCCCGTAAAGTCCCAAAATGTCAGTATATCTTGTATACAGTATTATTTCATCTAAAAAACTTGCTACACTTTTTTCCCTCAGTTTATATCAGACAATAATTATGTTACGCCCCAAGTTACAGAACATGTGCCTTTTACAGCAAGATAGGCCTTCACATTTACCTCTAAAGATTGACAGTCATAAACCAATCAAAACTAGAACTATCACTGAAGGTGGCGAATACCTCTGATTTTTTATTCTAAGTAAAACAAAGGGTCATAACTCTGTAATAAATTAGGCAATCAACCATGGGTGATGTAGAGGGACATAAGGTCATCAATTGTTATGAGTATATAACAGTTTGGGAACAACCCATTCAAAACCGTTTCAGAAATACTAGTAATAAAAAAGTGTTATGCGACACAAAGGGATGGGACGGGACAAAAATGGGTTACATGATGCAATGTTACGGACAACTTGATTCCTAGATAGCCCCCACTTCACTCTGTGAAAGTGGGGTTATAATGTCCTGAGAAACGGAAGGTATGAAAAATGTGAATCCGACCAACCTCGTCCATTTTTGGTATCAGAAAAAAATCAGGGTCACAGAATTCTGTTACTTTTCTTAGATATTACCCTATAAAACAATGTTGCTGCAAAAGGTGTAAAGCAATATATGACTCGATGTAGCCAAACACAGTGTGAAATTTGTGTTAAGAAATATAAGACATGATGAAGCCCCAACATATTGTGAAAGTTGTGAGACAATATCAATCAGACCGGACATGTGGTAAGTTCATAGCAAACAGTTTTGTTCATGATAAAACTATGATAACTGAATGTGTACCACTCTTCAAAGAAATTAAATAAAGTTTTAAATCCTGACACATCATATTAGATTATATTGGGACAGCAACCTCAGAGGGTGATGATATGAAGGATGAAATTTCCCATCTGACATGCTACCGCCAGGCAGCAAACTCATGGGGGTTGTGGGGCAGAGGTCTGTAGCTCTTAACCCAATGCCTTATCCACTGTGCTAACGAGGTTGCTAAAATTACACTGAAAATGAAATATGTATTGCTTACAATGAACATGGAAAGTACATACATCTAAAACTTGGCACTTTCTTTTCTAAATAAAATGTTATTTACAATATGGACGGATAAGTCAGAAATAAAATATCTTGTACATTTTCATAAACTAATAAACAATGTAACATACACATTCCTATGACATTAACAACATTGAAACACATGTACATGTAGACATTTTGAAATAAACATTAAATCACAGCATTTACAAAACCAGTTTGTAATTTTCCTATTAAACCAGGGCGGTAAACTGTTCCACCAGTATAGATTAACCTGTCTTATCGAAAGCATTTCAAACGTTGCTACATTTAGACTTTACGTATAAAGTAGAAAAACAGCAAAATTTCACAACAATGCTATTGTACCAGGTTTAACCAATGTGTTATAAAATAATGCATGTTCACTTATTAACCCTTAACCCGCTACATATATATAATGGACTGTTCTTTCTTTGAATTAAGACCATTCCATTTATGTGACAAAGGGATGTTTTGGCGATTAGCAGTTGGACATTGTAAACCTGATCAGCCTGCGATTTACTCGCTGGCTGTCTGGGTTTACTATGGACGTAAAGGCTATTATAGTCGTGCTTAGCGGATTAAGGGTTAAAATAATGAAATAATTAAATAAATAAAATAAGTGAATAATTAAAATATGCAAATTTGAAGATGCTTCAAACGATTTTAAGTTGGGCAACTCATTATTCAATTCAAAATGAAGGTAAGGAAGATAATGTAAACAAGTCTGCCCTTAAGTAACTTCTTGCAAGATATGTATTGAACGTTTCATACCGACAGCGTGGACAAAACAGCCTCTACAGTAGTCACAAACATACATAAATCTGATGGACTACATTACATATATACATAAACTCCTAACAAATATACGCTATATATTATCACAGTTGGGCTTTTTGAAAATGAGTTATCTCCCTAATATCAGTATACAGCTTCCAAGTTATCTTCCTTTATGAAGTGATGCAAGCGACACAGACCTAATAAGGAGATAGGAAACTTCCTGTAGTAATCAAAGTTATATATCAAACGGCACCTTCAATTTACTTCCAGCTCCTCTCTCAAAATAATATTGATTTTGATGAGAATACATTCAAAAGATGTATAATGAATAGCAGAATCATATTACCAGTTTACTAATTTATCTTTATTTTAATAAAAACCTAAAGTAAAAAGAATCATCCTTTTTGGCTTTAATCTAAAAAGTCTAGGGATTGTTACAGAGAAAATTCCATCAAACTCCTTCTTTGTACAAAATATTAGTAGTGTTTAAAGTAAAAAGTATCATTGTTTTCGGCTTAATTTCAAAATGTCATATCGTCACAGCTGAACTATATAACCAATTTCAGATTGGAAATTTTTTGAACGGTTTGAGCAGGTTAACATTTATTTTACTTGACCTTTAATCATGTGACCACTATTGCTACTGATGACCTTCACATAGGTCACGAGATATTCTCACATACTTCACGACATACTTCACGTATGTGTGGAAAACAACATCCTATTTTCAGTTCTGTTAACACGGTGGCATCGAGAGTGAGAAGTAGAAGCTCTCTAGCTTGTTTTATAATCTATGTAAAATAAAGTCTACTTTTCTACTTTTCATCTCAGCATTCACCTTCAAAACAATGATCACGGTGCCAATGAGTTTATATCTGATGACATTATAATATGTAAGCTCTTTTCTAGCAACACATTTAGTCCATTTAAATACATCTTGACTTTTTACGGTCAATCATTCACATAATCTATTTTCATATTAATACCTATATTAGCACTACTCTACTCCTTGAATGGGCAACTACACAGATTGCCCCTAATGCACGATATGGTGGATATAAAGCATTCTACGACAACAATATTCCACAACATGACTGACTCTCGCTCCATGACAACAATCCTCCAGGAGCATGACTCACTGAATCTGTTGGTAACAATAATGCAGACATGTACACAATATGCCGGCGAATGGTGGATCACACATTTTAATATGTAAGGTTTGGAATTGTTCCGAGGGATATTGAACAACCAGAATTCAAGTAACAAAGGATCGCACTGCCAACAGAAAAACAATAAGCATTTCCTTTGCAACCAAATGAGTTTTCCCCATTTATAATGTTCGTCTCTGTGGCAGAATTACTGTGTAGATGCCATTTGTATCTATAGTTTCCTTGGCAACACCAGATAAAAAATGCATCAAACCAACAGTTTCCTTGGCAACCAATATGTACACTTCATTCTAAGGATGATTTCCTTGGCAACAGTAAGTGTATATTTCTTTCCTTGTCAATGGTAACTGTACACTCCATTAAACCTATGTGTTCCTTTAATATTACCCACATGTACACTCCATTCATTGACAAATTCCTTGGCAACAATCTGTGTCCTTTTTGTTTATACCAATTTCCTTAGCAACAGAATGTATACATCTAATGCAGAGTGACAACTACATGTGTGTTCATTCTTATTGAGAAATTCCTTGGCAACAATTTGTTTATTTTTTGTTTCTACCAATTTCCTTAGCAACAGAATGTGTACATCTACTGCATGGCGATGACTGTGTGTGTTTTGATTGCACGGGACAATATTTGAGTAGTACATGCAGCAGGTGTTGTGTGTATTAATTCGCAATTCATCTCCTTCCAGACTCTACCCTTCACTACGCATCTCTACGCATCTCTACACTAACATTGTCTTTATTTCATCACAATATCGTACACGTCCGCGACTGAAATAGAAATTATAGATTTGTGTTTGAAATCACGATAGGATGTAATAAATGATTGGTTGAATTGTGGTTAATGTAATTTTCAGCACATTTTAGGCTATATATGATGGTAAATATTTTGGTTGTGGAGGCAGACCACCCACTTCTTTCTATGTATAACCAGTACTGTATACCTCCCGCCATCCGTAAGAATCGACACTTTCTCACAAGTCGAGCTCTCAGTAGGATTCGAACCCGCAGGTGAAAGGTTTCAAACTCAGCATCTTTTACATCCCGGTCACAAAGGCACAATAAATAGAGGATCTCATCATTACACAAATGATTATTTTAATGGAATTTATTGTGTATCACGATATTTATGTCATGCCTTTATTACACTTCAAGAAGCCATTTTATGCGATAACATGACATCTATCTATCATTCTACAATTTGTTTTACTTTAAGCGAACATATTTGATATTTTTGTTAACGTTACATACTCCGTTCTGAAAAACATGCCTGTAAAGATCAAAGACAATTGAGTTTTTCTGAGACATCAAAAACAAATATACTTCTCATTATGTGGTCCGAGTATTAACTTTCATACCCCATCCAGCCCCTTCTCCAAGAAGCGAAAATGGGGTTGGCTTGGGTATGAAATAAACCTTAATTTCGGCTTTAAAGGAACACACAGCCATCTTGATTTTTAAAAAGTCGCAGCATCCCGTAGTTTTTGTACATAACATGCATTACTTCAATCATTAATATTAAGAATAGTATAAGGCAATTGGTTTTTGTATATTACTGACTTTTGATAATATTGCACCAATAATATTTCTTTTTCAACATTTGGTAAAATAACGATGAAAATTGAAAACTCAAATTTTTATTTTATTTAATGGTATGCAAGCAGGTTTAAAGTCAAAATGTCAGAATTAATAGATCGAGAAGCTAATTTTGATGTTTGATAAAAACTTCAAGATTGTCATGGGTCCCTTTAAAAGTTTGCATATTGTAAAATCAAAACATTTAATAGGTAATTTTAAACAGGTTATCGCATGTTTTTCAGTAAAAAAAAATGTTGAACGCGTTTTATTGTCGAAATATCCGTTATAAAATCCTGCTAATAAAAGCTTTTCCATTGCTTAATGGAATTAAGGCGGGAACACGTAATGTATGGTGGACAAAAACAATAGTCATGCTATGATAACTTTGTCCTGATTACACAAAAGTATGTATTAAAATGAAATGTCAGTTTATGTCCAGATTATGAAATGAATAATAAGAAATAAACCATTTTTTCCCCAGACAAATAAGGGCTATTCCATTAAAACATACATGGGACCCCAGCCAGGAAGGCATTTTTGAAACTGAACACCCACCCATAGTTGCAAATTTAGTTTAAAGAATCATACCGTATAATCCCTAATAAAAGACCCCGGGGGCTTAACATTTTTGAAAAGGGGGCATTTATTTGAGACCAAAAATACATAATTCAACTTTTAATTCAGACACTATGTAATGATTTCAATATCAAGAAAACCGAAGACCGCATGTTATTAGGGGAGGGGCATTTATTATGGATTATACAGTATGTTTTAATGGAAAAGCCCTAAGCAAAGTGTAGGTAAAATTAATAATTATTGTATATTCCAAACCCTCTTACCTTTTTCTTTGGTGGTTCTGGAGCCTTCTCCTCTTCTTTGTCTTTAGTTTTATCCCCATCACCCTTCTCAGTCTCGTCCTCCGACTTCTCCCCTTCCGACTTGTCTTTGTCATCGCTTTTGTCTTTATCCTACAGAATTATGTCAATTTGCCATCAGTTATATCAGGACCGGTGATCGTGTTGTCAGCATGTGCCGAATTATATCAAGACAAACCGTGAGGAGATATATAAAGAGAATTTCTTTCATACCGGATACAGTTATCCGCCTTTTACATGGGTGACGGAGAGCCTGATCTTACACATGGGGGAAGATAAAGGTCGCGCGCTGATATCAACAATGACAGTTGCATGACATCCTTTTGTAAATAAACATGCAACACGTTAGTAGTTGATGATGTCAATGCGCAGAATGTAAATGATATGCAAGAAAAAGAATCAATCATGGGTATCCGGTTCAGATAGGGAATTTTCAACCTTTGGTATAACTGTTTTAATCGGAACCTTGGCAGAGCCTCGGTTCCAATAAAAACAACTATACATCATGTTGGAATTCCCAATCTTTCATGGGTATTTTCAAGAAAGACTCTTTTAATGCACCCTGTCAGTATCCTGAGCAGAAACTTGTAACGGAAACATGTATCATGCAGATACAAAAAGTAGTCATGCTGACGCAACAGTCTGTACAGAAGAACACTCTGTTTAAGTTTCATTCTAACGCATTTGACAAAAATCCTGCAATACAATTGGTTAACGTTAAAAAATAAGCGACTATTACATAGTGCATAACACATCGCAAATAGTCATGTGACGCTAAACTGTCAAAAATGTCAGGTCATTTGTTTCATTTGAAAGCGTTTGTGATAAATACTGTCAAAAACACTGAAATGTATTAGAAACGGGTTAACCATTAATGACAATTTGACTTTTGTGACACTATAACAGTCATTTAACGATCACAAATTAGTTTAACGGCTCCGCTAACGCGTCTCCATTAAACAAAATTTGCGACCAATAAACGACTGATATACCGTCGCAAAATTTGAAATACATTAGGTAGTGTTTGTTTTTTTACTCACATGTCTACCATATCATGAAGGATTTCCCTATAGTCGATCCTAGCAATTAAATAATCTCTATTTAATATACTCACTCATAACAGATCATGGTTAATTAGTTAAAGGGACACATGGCAATCTTGAGTTGGTTAAAACTCGCAGAGTCCCGTTAATTTTCTTCTATATAACTTCCATTTGTGTAATCATTAGTATTAATTATTAGAACAGTTCAGAAGAAAATTGTGTTGCATATTACTAACTATTAATAATATTACTAACTGTTAATACTATTACTAACTGTTAATAATATTACTAACTGTTAATAATATTACTAACTGTTAATACTATTCCACCAATAATATATTTAAACAGTTTGTAAAATAATGAGGAAAACTGAAAACTCAGTTTTTATTATCTTTTTTCATCATATGCATTGCCAAGCAGGTTTAAAGTCAAAATGATACCGGACTCATAAATCAATGTGCTAATTTACACACTTGATACAAACTTCAAGATCGCCATGTTTCCCTTTACAATAATCTTGCCTAATGTCAACCAAAGCAGCCCATCACACAAAGTTTAAAGACTTAAGTCTCTCCATATTCGACAGGCTTTGAGCAAGCTGTAAACATGGCCATGTACTATCTCTCATTTCTTACCTTATCCTTCTTCTTATCTTTATCCTTCTTCTTATCTTTATCCTTCTTCTTATCTTTTGTTTTGTCTTTCTTTTTATCATCTTTCTCCTGAGAAAAAAACGATAGGCTATATTGAAGAATGGAAGACAGTTTAAAGTTGCTATCCCGTCAACAACAGCCAAAGTTTACAACTTATGTACACCGTTTCTAACCCTACTATGATGTGTATACATAACTTACATTTTAGATCATCTTTCTTGTATAAATGAATAAAAAGCATAATAACACTGAGAAATTAACAGGTGGGAAGTGTTTTTAAGCAACAAAAAAAAAGATTTTGCCCCACCCACCCTACCGAATATTGGCCGCGATTTTTCAAAAACGGCCATGCAAAAGATGGCTGACAGTTGACTGGTTAATACACTGATGCTACCTGTTCATTGAAAAAGCATGAAAAGTTTGCGTATTTACTGCTAATATGCTACATGACATGGTGTTGCTATATAATATTTTGAACTTTACCTGCATGAAGAAAAAAAACAAGTAAATTTTTGCTATACTAAACTTTGCTGATAGTCCTTTATTGTGTTTATAACAAAAATAAAACCAAAACAAATATAAATAATAAAAAATCTGCTGCTATGTGGGGTCTCTTCACCGGACACAATTTTCAGTGAAAGAATATTCATAATAGCTAAATATTAATTACTAATTCCGAACACAAAAATAACTGTGACATTGCATCATGACGTCCGTAAAGTGTCGCTGACATCAACGTTATTCGGTGACAACGTTCAATAAAGCGAATAATTTTAATTAAAATAATACTGATACATAAACTGATTTAAAATGTAATAAATAGATTATTTAACTGCTGGGTTCGATTACAGGCCCTATTAGGGAAATCCTTCACTCGATGGTAGGTGTGCTGTTGTTTTTTTCACTCACTTGCATAAGCTCGTGCGTGAAAATAACCACACATTGACTATCTCATTAAAGATTCCCTATAATCGATCCCAGCAGTTGAATAATCTCTATTGTCTCATGCAATTGTACGTCTAACAGTGAAACAGTGAATTATACAGTTATCTGTACAAATTATATAACCCTTGCCTCCCCCTACCACCTCCCCCACCCAAATAAAACAGACTGGACACTGGTCATTAACGAGTCATCCAACTACTCTTATACCTCGTCATCTTCATCTTTCTCTTCCTTGTCTTCCTCTTCTTCTTCCTCCTCATCTTCACCCTTCTTTCCTTTCTTCTTTTTATCCTTTTTATCTGTCTTTTTATCCTTATCTTTCTTTTTACCTTTATCTTTCTTTTTATCTTTTTTTCCCTTCTTATCTTTAGCATCTTCTTTCTCTGGAATATCAAATGACAAATCCAAGATAGTGGTTTAAATTGGCTTTTAATTAAAGGGAGTACATCAGGCTTTTTATAGGGGTCTAGGTGTCAGACTTAAAATTGACAAATATTAATATTTTCTATTCTACATGGTTAAAACATAATAAATGAGCCTAAAAATTATCCCTTATTTGCAAAGAAATTCATTCAGCACAGTAATACGTGCTATCCTAGGTGACGCACCAGGGTTGATTTCAGCATTTTACGTCCGATTCCGTCCTATTATATGGTGTTTTCAAAGTTTAGACCTTAACAAAATGGTTCTAACATCATATTTTGATTGATATAAGTGTTTTATCATGAACTGGAACAATTTTATAATTTAGATGTTTCTAGAAAAATCCTGATGTACCCCCTCATCAACACCTTTTTATTATTATTTTTAGGAAATAATTCGATTTTTTTCAGCGTTAATGAGAGGCAAAGGACAAGGTATGATAAGAGGGTAGTTTGGCCCCCAAAATATTCAAAATACAAAAGACATTATTTTACTTTAATTTGGTGTGTATGGCTTAGTAAATTGTTCATATTCGAAATTCAAAAAGTCTTTTATTTATTTTTTTTATCTAGAAGATTAAACAGGGTCTCAACAAATGGCATATTTGGTAATTTGTTCATATTGTGTAGATTTTGAACTTTTCTGGGCAAATTTGTTATCCTCTAGCACCTCCGAGCACACTCAGTTTTTTCGCTGATCAAGTACATGTTTTAACAAAAAATCAGATGTGCTCGAGGGTGTTCTCTATAAAGCCAAGACCAAAAACTGCTAAAAATTAACCAAAATATCCATCTTTGAAAGAAAAGGCCTTGTTTGTGAAGCTCATAAACTAATTTAGAGCATTCAAACTTACTTTTAATGAGTTATAATAATGATTTGGTCCATTTGTAGCTAAAATAATTATTAAAAATGTGGTATACATATTCAATATGTATACTTCGTAACATGGGTTTTGGATACTACGGGCTTTAGGACTCTATACCAAACCATTTCAACACCATCCCAACACCGTGCCGACCCTCTTTGGTATACACTATTATATACACTATTACGCTATTCAATACTGGCATTAGCACTTTATAGTAAATTTGCCATTCACACCAGAGTTTAAAACCACATAAAATGTCGAAAAAATGAGATTCAATTTTCACATTGCTATAGTATCAACAAGAACATGCATTTGGAGAATATTAGTGATAAAAAATGAGCAAGGGAGACAAATACTGTCAGTTTGTTTTCCGACAGTGGAATAAAAATGTCCTATTGAGACACATTTGACGACTGTGCAGTAGCTCTGCCGAATCAAGTAAGTGTAAATATTTATTTTCGACTGAGATAGGGAGAGAATTTAAAGGAATCCAAGATCACTTTAATCTTACAAGCAAATAAAATTCCTCTGTTTCTCCTCAATGTTACAAGAACAATGAGGTATTCTAACTTTATTTAACACAGTAATTGCTCTGTTCAAATTTTAAGGTCAGGCCTTATTTTGCACTATTACATGTTTACATGGCAGCCCTGAAACTTAACCGAGGTAAATCCCTTTCTGCAGTGGTATGCACCCTGCACCCCACCCACACTCCGAATTTGTGTGTGTTTGATTTCTTCATGTGATTTCCTATGTTTTAGTGCATGTCCCTGATAAGATTTCAGTTTTAAGCAAGGCATTTTTGTAAATGATTGATAAACTGATTTATCACATAACTTACGTTGTGCGATTGGAATAACACCATATATAAGTATACAAATCAGCCTAGTATTGCACTGTCAAAAAATCATTAATGACTATGATTCACTTCCCACGGTTTATGTCGGTTTCGCATGTTAAAGCGGACAGGCAAAATGCAATAAAAATCGATATGTGAGTTATGTGATAAATAGAATCTAACATTCGTTCTCATTCATTATTGAATTTATTAAACTCGTTAGCAAAACTGATATATAGAGTTTAATAACCAGTGTTTTTGAGATACGGGAAATATTTCCCGAGGTATAGAAATGGCCTCGATATAAGAACGAGTGTGGAGCACGAGTTCTTATATCGGGGCCATTTTTCTACCGAGGGAGATATTTTCAGTATCTCAACAACACTGGTTATTAAACTATATATTACATAATTTAAAATGATATTTTATTAATATTTCTAACGATTCACTCCTTTTTACACCAGTTTGCACGAGAACGCCAAGACGACATTACGTCATACCAAGACGACGTTACGTCATACAAACAAAACAAGTGGAACCGGAACTCTTCGTTAATTTCCGTAATCGTTATTCCCTAGTGGTGGAATCTGACGACGACGTCCGTAAAGCAATCGGAACGTCATTTGGCGTTCCCGTCACTGAAGGAAAAGGCCGAGCAATGTTCCGTACTTGGAAATATCTTCCACTGGGAGATATTTCCCAGTAGAGCAAACTAGCAGATATAGCTTTTCTATTCACAATATTTCCTATACAACATGTACAAATCACAGACAAATATGTAATATAACAATGTTGTTAGGCATATTTTGTTAAAGATAGAACACATGCTTTTTTCGTTCTAGAATAAATATTTACCATCTTCTTCTTTTTCTTCCTCTTCCTCCTCCTCTTCCTCATCATCTTCACCTTTTCCTTTTTTCTTCTTTTTATCTTTCTTGTCTTTTTTATCCTTATTCTTGTCTTTTTTATCCTTGTCTTTTTTACCTTTGTCTTTCTTTCCTTTCTTATCTTTAGTTTCATCTTCTTTTTCTTCTGTTGCTTCTTTATCTTCGTCTTCATCATCTTCATCTTCTTCATCAGAAATGCCAGTACTTTTTTTACCAAATATTCCAAAGCTTTTTTTCTTCTCTTTCTTTTTCTCTGTAAAATATATCGTATCTAATTTTAGTTGCATCCTTAAAGTAGCCATACACTTAATTTTCTGTATAGAGGATCTTACATGAGTACTCATTCATTATTGAATTTATTAAACGAGTTGGCAAAATGATATAATGCGAGGCTCTTGCTGAACATTATATCATTTTTGCTAACGAGTTTAATAAATTCAATAATGAATGAGAACGAATATTAGATTCTATTTAACACATAACTCACATATTGACTTTTATTGCATTTTGCCTGTCGTTTTAACACGCAAAACTGACATAAACCATGGGAATTGGATCATAGTCATTATCAATTATTTTTGGCAGCCCATACTAGGCTCACTTGCATACTTATATAACTAGTAGTATATTGAAAATATAGAATGGTGTTATACCATCCCACACTGTAAGTTATGTGATTAATTCAGTTATGGTCCTATTATATTTGAAGTATAACTTTTGTGCTCAGGCATATAAAAATGTTAAAAGATTTACATACCTAGTTCATGTTTTTAACTTGTATAGACAATATTGATATAAAAAAAATTGATATTGTCAGTGTTAATGTAAAACCATTTGGGTTACACATATTTTGAATGCGACAGGTGTTTTTCATACCATCATGTAAGTTGACAACCTAACAAAACCTATTCTTATATAAATGCAACAAGTGCCCTTGAAGGGTACAAAGAAGGAAATGTAAATTCAGGATCGTAAACAAGTTCATATTTACCCCTTTCGCAATTTCTCAGGGAACTTATTAATTGTGAATCATTTCGCAAACAAGTGCAGAGTACGAAAATTCCACTCGTCCGCTCGCCATGATGAGTGCTCATTGATGCGGGACAAGCAGATATTCAGATAAATTCTTTAAAAATTTATCAATTTGACCATTCAAATATTACGTTGGACACAAATTTCCCTGCCCTCAAATAATTATACAATATTTACGAGCTCCGAAATTCTCTTGATTGTATATCTCACTGCACAAGTAGTTCTCAGCAAAACGTCAAAAGCAATGGTGCATTACTGAACACCTTTATTACTGTTTATTACTGAGCTTTCCAAATTTAAAGTGATACTCATCATCACTTTTATCAACAATTAGACTACTGGCCACCCAACAACAGTTAGTTGGTTGGCTGAATGAGTGGTTTACATCATTTTCAGAACATTTTCGACTTTATATAACATTCTATTTTTTCATGATGAAGGCAGACCACCCACTTTTCCTGGGTAGAACCAGTACTGTAGAACTCCCGCCGTCATTAAGAATCGACACTTTCTCACAAGTTGAGCTCCCATTGGGATTCTAACCCGCAGAGGTGAGAGGCGAGAAGGTTTTAAACACGGCGTCTTTACCATCCCGGCCACCGAAGCACTTCCACACAACAAACTGTGGGTTTCCGATTTTTAGCACTCATGTACAATGCGGATAACCTTATTTGACAATCCTCCCTTGTAAGCCATGCTGCATAAATGACACAAATAATTTACTTTTCTTCGTTTTTTTGTCTGTTTTTTTTTTCTCGCCTTCCTCCTCCTTTTCTTCATCATCAGCCTCTCCATCTTCCGACTGGGACATCTCCTCAAGTTTGGGCTGAGCTCTGGGTACGGGCATGGGTGCCATTGGAAGGGTCTGAGAAGTATACAATAAGGCATTAATCACTGAATTTGGTCATATCAGAATGATATAATACATATTTAAAACTATTAAAGTTGTCTAGAAGTTTTATTTAGCAGACAGATAACCACTTAACAGCACCAATAAAGAGAAAGTAATTTTGCGCACATTCATAAAATATTTCTTTAAACAAGAGGTCAATGACCTTGAAGCTCTACTGATTGATTTTGATTTCAGGAAGAAGTCGCTACAAACTTGTTTTTTGAGAATTTATTTTTAGCCGTGGCGGCCATCTTGAATTTCCGGCCGACCTGAAATTTTGCTAGGATCAATTAGACATCAAGAGCAACATTCCTGCGAAGTTTCATGAAAATCCGTGAAGTAGTTTCAGAGGAGTAGTCGCTACAAGTTTTCATTATATAACTCTATGTAAACAAAGATGGCCGCTGACAGTCATGTTTAACATCGAATCAAAACAATTTTTGACAAGGACCAACATCATGTCATGCTGATCATTTTAGAAAAAGTCCCATATCAATATCACTTATAGTTTTCAAGAAGTAGTCGCTACAAACTTGTATTTTGAAAATCTATTTTTAGCCATGGTGGCCATCTTGAATTTCCGGCCGACCTGAATTTTGCTAGGATCAATAAGACATCAAGAGGAACATTCGTGTGAAGTTTCATGAAAATCCGTCAAGTAGTTGCAGAGGAGTAGTCGCTACAAGTTTTCATTATATAACTCTATGTAAACAAAGATGGCCACTGGCAGCCATGTTTAACGTCGAATCAAAATAATGTTCGACTCGGATAACCATCATGTCATGCTGATCATTTTAGAAAAAGTCCCATATCAATATCACTTATAGTTTTCAAGAAGTAGTCGCTACAAACTTATTTTTTAAAAATCTATTTTTAGCTGTGGTGGCCATCTTGAATTTCTGGCCGAACTGAAATTTTGCTAGGATCAATTAGCCATTAAGAGCAACATTCCTGTAAAGTTTCATGAAAATCCGCCAAGTAGTTTCAGAGGAGTAGTCGCTACAAGTTTTTACTATATAACTCTATGTAAACAAAGATGGCCGCTAGCGGCCATGTTTAAAGTTGCATCGAAATAAATTTTGACAAGGATCAACATCATGTCATGCTGATCATTTTAGGAAATGTCCCATATCAATATCACTTACAGTTTTCAAGAAGTCGTCGCTACAAGTTTATTTATTTTAAATCTATTTTTAGCCGTGGCGGCCATCTTGAATTTCCGGCCGAACTGATATTTTGCTAGGATCAATTAGACATCAAGAGCAACATTCCTGTGAAGTTTCATGAAAATCCGTCAAGTAGTTACAGAGGTGTAGTCGCTACAAGTTTTCATTATATAACTTTATGTAAACAAAGATGGCCGCTGGCAGCCATGTTTAACGTCGAATCAAAACGATTTTCGACAAGGACCAACATCATGTCATGCTGATCATTTTAGAAAAAGTCCCATATCAATATCACTTAGAGTTTTCAAGAAGTAGTCGCTACAAACTTGTTTTTTAAAAACCTATTTTTAGATTTGGCGGCCATCTTGGATTTCACATCAACATGAATTTTTGCTAGGATCAACTAGACTTCATGGGCAACATTTCTGTAAAGTTTCATGAAAATCCATCCAGTAGTTTCAGAGGAGTAGTCGCTACAAAAAAAAAGTTAACGGACGGACGGACGGACGACGGACACCGCACCACGGCATAAGCTCTGCTGATCTCTGATCAGTAGAGCTAAAAACTGAGAATAAAATTAAAATGAACACTGTACACATATCAACATGAGAATGCAGAACTATTATAACAATATATAAATGGGCAGTATAAGTATAATTTCGCATTGACCCCTCAATATATCTTAAACTACATTCATGCATCTCTGAAAAAGATGAAATATTTCTATATTGCCGCTGCCTACAGCCCAGTTCGATAATTACATCCGAAAAAAATGTCCGCTCTAAAGCTCTTTAGCTTTTGAGATAAATAAAGGCTAATTTTCTCCCCAGAAGTCTGCTTGTACCATTAAAGGAAGCAACTAATGTTATCATTTTTCATTTATTTCATCATTCGTCAGTTTTGTGCACCGTATGACCTTTTTGTGTGTCGGTGTGCCGTAAAATACCATTCATTCCGAATTTGGTCACATCAGCATCAAATAAAACATATTTAAAACTATTAAATTTGTCTAAAAAAAAAAAATT
Source organism: Cyrtodaria siliqua (assembly GCA_037043455.1). NCBI lineage: Eukaryota > Metazoa > Mollusca > Bivalvia > Adapedonta > Hiatellidae > Cyrtodaria > Cyrtodaria siliqua. Next base: position 53,161 of record JAWPHD010003114.1, on the reverse strand, counting down.
ATCAGACAGATAACCTCTTAACATCACCTATAAAGAGAAAATAATTTTGCGCACATTCATAAAATATGCCTTTAAACAACTGAGAATAAAATTAAAATGAACACTGTACACATATCAACATGAGAATGCAGAACTATTATAATAATATATAAATGAGGCATAAGATACATTAATTTCGCATTGACCCCTCAATATATCTTGAACTATATTCATGCATCTATGAAAAAGAATAAATATTTCTACATTGCCCTTGCCTACAGGCCAGTTTGATAAGTACATCAGAAAATTATGTCCCCTTAAAACCTCTTCAATTTTTGAGTTAACAAATGGGTAATTTGCTCCACAAAAGTTGGAAATGGCAATTCTGTTTGTACCATTAAAGGGAAACAACTCATGTTATCAAACTGGGCACCTATTCATAAAGCAACTTAAGTGGAAAATATTACTTAAGTCAACATTTAAGATGTTTACATATTTTTACATCTCCTTATTAACTTCTCAGGAACACTACAAACCATCTATTTTAAGATAAATATTTAGCTGTAGGTTTTATTTATCCATAACCTTATTAACAATATTAAAACTTCTTAAATAGATATTAAAAGGTGTTTAAAAAATTGATAAAATTTGACTTTAGTTATGATTTTGCTAAGATGGACCCTGGGCTACAGAGGAACTATAATACAAACCTTTAGTTAAGATTTTGCTAAGATGGACCCTGGGCTACAGAGGAACTATAATACAAACTTTTGGATGATATCATAAGAATCTTTCATGGGTATCCGATGAAGATCGGGAATTCCAACACGAGGTATAATTATTTTTATTAGAACTGAGGCTCTGCCGAGGTTCCGATTAAAACAGTTATACCGAGTGTTGAAATTTACTATCTGAACCGGATACCCATGATTGATTCTTTTTCTTGCATATCATTTACATTCTGCGCATTGATGTCACCAACTACTAACGTGTTGCACGTTTATTTACACAATGACATCATGCAACTGTCATTGTTGATATCATCACCTATGTAAAACGCGGATAACCTTATTCAGTATGCAAGAATACACAGGCTTACCCGTTTTGAATCTGCCAACTCCTCCTGCACTTCTGTTTCCGATTCTTCTTCTGACTCCTCCTCACTGTCTGCATCTTCATGCTTCAGCTGAAAATGGAGATATATCTCTTGTAACAAAGAATAAACATTATAAGAATATTTCACGGGGATCTGGTGAAGATCGGGAATTTCAACATGACGGGTAATTGTTTATATTACATATTTGTCTGTGATTTTATAGGAAATACTGGGAATAGAAAATCTATATCTACTCGTTTGCTCTACTGGGAAATATCTCCAAGTGGGGCACATTGCTCGGCCTTTTCCGTCAGTGGCGCGAACGCCAAATGACGTTCCGATTGTTTTACGGACATCGTCGTCAGATTCCGCCACTAGGGAATACTGATTACGGAAATTAACGAAGAGTACCGGTTCCACTTGTTTTGTTTGTACGACGTAACGTCGTCTTGGCGTTTTCGTGCAAACTGGTGTAAAAAGGGGTGAATAATTAGAAATATTAATAAAATATCATTTTAAATTATGTAATATATAGTTTAATAACCAGTGTTTTTGAGATACTGAAAATATCTCCCTCGGTAGAGAAATGGCCCCGATATAAGAACTCGTGCTCCACACTCATTCTTATATCGGGACCATTTCTCTACCTCGGGAGATATTTCCTGTATCTTAAAAACACTGGCTATTAAACGTTATATATACAACATTTATACCAAGGGTTGTCATTTCCCTGGACTGGATACAGCGATTGATTCTTTCCCTTTCTTCGCCAACAATCAACATTTTGTTTACACAATGAAATTGTTCAAGGGTTGAAGTTGAATTGTTGACGCGCATGACTTTTATCTGCCCACATGCATAAGATCCGATTTTCCAGCACATTTGTAAAAGCGTGAATATCTAATAAGCAAGAATAAGCGTACAGTAAAAGCATACATCGGTGCAATATAATCTCTTATTCTATAATACTGAAACATTTTATTTTTTTAAAACTAGGAAAACAAACATTTCTTTATAAACAAGTTTTATAAAAAAACAACTAAGAAATGCTAATAAAGGCATGATTTATAACATACCCAATCTTAGCCCGATTTGACAAACCCAGTTTTATTGTTAAATACTGGTATTGCTGTAAACTCCTTTGCATGGTTAAATGCTGTCAAAGCCTGTTTAGCAGAAATACCGCATATGTTAGCTGTACGTCGACCAGTCAATAAGATTTCTATTAAAGGCGTTTCAATGTTGAATTTTCTTTAAAAATAAAAATACTATTCATGTTTGAAAAGTAAATAATATAAACAGAGGATCTGTTTAATATTGAATTTATTAAACAAAATGGATAAAGTTATATGATACTTCATTTTTCTCCGTATGACACCAAACAGAGGAAATGCCTCATCAGTTTTTGTAATTCAGTATTTTTTAGGGTAACGAAAAACAAAGAGGCAATTCTGATGCACACCGAGTTAATGGAAAAGACCGAACGGTGATGTGGCCTTCATTTGCATATTTATTACCCTATACTAGTAGGACATTTATGTGATGGATTTATTACACTCCCTTACCGCAAGTTATATAGTAAAGTGGTATAATACTAGACTGTGTCATGTAAAGTGGTATAATACTAGACTGTGTCATGTAAAGTGGTATAATACTAGACTGTGTCATAGAAACATTAGACTTTGTTCACATTCAAGAGTGTCCTACCGAGCCGTTTTACTACATTTATAAGTCTCAATACTATGGACACACACGAATGTGTGCTATACCATATGTGTATTAATCTACTTACTGGATTTGGCTGTTTTCTGGGAACTGGGCGTGGTGGAAGTTTGGGGGAAGATTTGACTTCTTCTACAGTCTCAGCCTGTAATATGCATGTACATGAAAACGTGTAAATTAACAAGGTGAAATTTTGGGGGAAGGTTTTACTTTTTCTAAAGTCTAAGCCTGTAATATTCATGTCCATGAAAACATATAAAGAAATATATTCCTACTTATTAACTGTAACCTTGAAAACATATAAAGAAATATATTCTTACTTATTAACTGTAACCTGGTTACATCAATAACAAAACAAGGGAGAGAAATAGTCAATACAGATAAAGTAAAAATAACTGTTATTTCAAACTTTTGGCTGCCATTTTCAGGAAATGGAATATAAAATCAACTCTACATGATATTTTTTTCAGGTGACCAAACGTGTTAAATAGAGTTATTTTTACTTTGTAAAGTAGTACATTCCCGAACAAAATAAACTGGAAATAATACAGATAAGTTTCAGTTCTTGCCTAGCTGTGGGAACAAATGGAGAAGCAATAAAAAACAACAATGATGTCTAACATTCTGCTACAAGCAGGTGAATCAAAAAAACAGAACTGGCTTACTTTTATTTCTTCGTGAACTTCATTTTCTTCGGACTTCATACTGTCACTTCTATCTGTAACAAAGAATAAAACGTTTTACAGATCTAGACATGTTAGACTCAAGTCATAAGGCACACCAATACAAAAATGTTATATGGCACCAACAGGAATGAACTCTCCAGGCCCCCTTCCCTTTTACATCTAGATAGAAATATGCAGAATGGGCCTAAAACCTTCTCACCAGCAGAAATGCAGAGTTACTGCAAATTCTGTTGTAAACACTCGATTCCTTGCTGGAGCCATGATCATTGTTTCTTCCAACTCTCAAATAGCACCTGAAACAATACAGGGATGATGATGACCTTTAATGAACATGGCAAAAATGACAAAATGAACTTGTATTTGGGGGGATTTTTACCTTATTCTTGTCCGGGAAACACATGGGTCATAAAATGACAAAAAAAAACAGTATTTCTTGTTTTGAAGTGAATAACATATTATTTATTTATTTAACAAATGAGAAACTAAATATATTTTCACAAGTGGATAGACCAAGTGACAACTCCGCGAGGAAACAAGAAATTCCATCAATCGGCAACAGGAGACTCACCTATAATGGCCATACTTTTCCTAAAATGAATGTCAGAGTTATGGAACATGTGTCTGATTGGCCTATATGTTATACAAAGTCTAAATGAAATAGAATAAGCAACACTGAAGATATTGGAATGTGACAAATAGTGCTGCGTGGTATTATCGTTGTATTGTGATATGGACCTCAAAATAATATGTACCATGATATTTTTTTAGCATGCCGTTTCGTACCGGTTTTCTCTACATGTGTTTTGATTTATATAGTAAATCGTAATCTGCGACTAAGATCTATTTTTAACTTTGTATGGATCCCGTGTTTGTAATACTTTCGTAAATACACATATTGGGAAGTGGGCACCATCATAGTTAAAAATAGACGCACTTCCGCCAGTTTTCGCTTATCGTAATGTGCGCATATTTAGTGCTGGGTACCATGCACTCAGATGAGCATGGCCGATTCGAGTGATTGAGAAATGTTAAAAACAAAAGAGCAAAATCGTGTGTTTGGGATCACTTTGGGCTTAAAAAGGGCGCTACAATAGCAGATCTAGGCAATGTTGCTTTTTGTAATTGCTCCGGCAGCACAACACATTTGGTAACTCACTTGCGAAAACACTACTCGACGTTGAATACAAATTCAAAACAGAAAGTTGACACTGTCAACATCGGAACTGCCATGGCATGCATGATGTTTCTCATTCACAAGCACAACCAAGATTGCATCACGTTATTGTCATCAAGGTACACCAGGAAATCGTACAAGTCTATTGAAATTATCAAGGCATTGTACCAGACAATATATTATGATAAGTATCATGATACATCTTCTGTATCGTAATATATGTGCGATACCCAGCACTAGTGAAAAATCTTAAAACATAAATCTTGATGCCGTCACTGCCGCTTCAAAGGCAAGACCATAAAAGGAAATTGTTATACAATTTCTTGTAACAGCATCATGAAAATGATATTGAAAGTCCCTATCCAGCCATTAACAAGCACATTTTACACAAAACTGGAGTGTCGAATTAAGAGTTTATAGCAAGTCATAATTCATTTTACGCATATTCGATGTATTTTAAGAACCTGAATAAACCTATAATTTTAATTGGCACATATACATTATTATATGACCTGAACACCTGGATAGAGTTTTGATAAAGGATTTTGTACTGTAATTTTGCCGTTATTTGGCGGGTTAATTTCTTTATATATCCTGTTTGAAAAAAAGACAATATACTTTAATGATAAAATACCAAAATATATATAAAACAGGTGTAGCACCAACAGTGGTGCGTACACTGGATTGCGAATTCAACATTTTAACTGAAAATCTAAGTAAAAGGGGAATAATTCAAGTAAAATGCATGATAGACAGACTCCAAAAATAGGGAGAAGTCACTTCTCCCTCCAGTCAAAACAGGGAGAAGTTTTTCAAAACAGGGAGACTTGAGGTCGGTCGACATGACACGGACGATTATATATCGAGTTAACCAATTCTTAACCAATTGCATGTTATTTTATTAATTATTTGTATTGGTATTATTTCTGTTATAATAACTAAAATAATGCATAATACTAATAAAGCATGTATTATTATTATCATTTTGTTATTATTATTATTATTATTTTCCCATGGCCTTACAAACTTCAAAGTGAACAGTGCCAAAAATCCTATCTGTCTTGAACCCCCCCCCCCCCCCCCCCACTTGGTTTCATATTTATTGAAAAATACTAATTATTCGATAATTACCCCAAACGTAGTTTTCATTCATGCCCGCATTGAGTAACATACGTTATTGATATCTATGTCTAATCGTAGAATACAATACATTTCCGCTGATTTCTCTCGTCAATAAAACAATCACAAACAAACTCTCTTTATACCAAACACATTTCTTTATTTCATAATTAGCCTCATAAAACACACAATCAAAGTTTTGCTTATTAAAGATTGTTTACAATTAACTGTGCCGATGTCAATCATATAATTTATATACACTGTCTTTTAAATTTATTTATCGTGGGAGATTTTTCAAGGTATCTTGTTGTCAATCATAATCATAACCCCGCCCTTGCGCAGTGTTTTTTAGTACGATTTTTAATTATTCATCAAACGAAAAAATACGACAGCTTTGATTGGTTTACTTAAATAGAATGCGCACATGATTCCCCACATGATCTAATCACGTGATCGCCTAATGAGCAAACATGGTGGTTGATATTCTCATCTCGCCTAAGGCAAGCCGATAAAGATGGATAATTAGGCTATTGCCCTGATTAGATAAGAGTCGCGTTGTTATTTAATGGTAATGGGATTAAATAAGGTACGTGTGATACATGCGCTGATTGTGTATTTTAGAGGCTTTTGTTTATTATGAGGTTAATCACATTTGAAATTGCCGAAATTGACCCGAATTTGCCGAAAATGACGGCGAATCAAATTTCGCCCCACATGAATAAAAAAGCGAAGTCGGCCAAACTAAAGCGAAGTTTTTAGCGACTTCGCCTTATCGCGTGACCCCTGGATAGAGTTATGGTTCTTGTCACATAACATTGTGTAATGATAATGAACATGTGTGCCAAGTTTCAAAGCTTACCGACAATTAATTTTTGCAAAATGACGATAAATTTAAACCAAAAACCTTTAACCAAAATGCCAAAACGCGTAGACGGCCAGACAGACGGAAATCATCATGCTATAAACCCGGATTTGCTACGCTTTTTACATTTACACTTACGGATTGTTGAGACGTCGTTCTGTTTTGACAGAGGTGAAGGTTCTAGTCTACGTGACTTCACTGCCGGAACAGTCATATGAAGGTGTTCTAAGGGAACATTTTTAGCACCAGCTAATGCAGGAAGAGTTCGATTTAGGTCATTTTTAAACTGAAAAGTTACAATAGATATTTCAATTAATCTATATATATATAAAACATATTTAATGATTTTAAACAAGAGGTCCACACAGAGCTTAAAGCACTCTAGTGAAATTACTGGATTTGATCACATTTTGGTTCAACTGATATGCCATGTTAATCACTTTGGTGAAGAGCTTGCATCAACGCTCGGTACCGTTCAATAAAAGCAGCAAACACAAACTTTCCTATTCTATTTATAGCTGTGGTGGCCATCTTGGATTTTACAGGAAACTGAATTTCACCATCGACAAGTCATGCAAACCACTTAAGTAAAGGCCCTGTATTAATAGCCCCTTTACAATTCATATCAAGAACAGTCGAAAGAAAAGTATTTGGTCCTTAAGTAATGAGAGTAACACACCATTTAAACATATTCGGGTAAAAATCAACTTACAGAATCATTATGTTTTCTCCGTCGATCTCTAGCTGTTACACTATTATTTAAATCTAATGACCCATCTGCCCGTAATGTATGATTCAAAATTCCATTTTGCTTTGGTTCATTTATAGCTTCATCTTCTGAACTATCCATGTCTCCATTTTCTTGCCGCAGTTTTGCCAGGGCAATCATATGGCAACCTCCACATGACACCTGTCAGAATAACATATGATATAAAACTGACAACCTAGGACATGAATCTGAAATTATGGCTCAAGGTTGTCGTCTGACAACAGGTTGTCGTCTGACAACAGGCATCACAGAAGTTCATCATTACATCGACTTGGGATTATCAGCAAGTACCTCTATGTTAATCAATGTCAAAGAGGTCATTTGCAATTTCTCAGCATCTTATGACACTACTGTCATGTGAGTTGGTACTTTTTATAACTCACCAACCACCACGATATTGGTTAGAAACATAAAAGCATTAATATTAGATAAAGAAAAATGAAATTTTCTACCCAAAACACAAGTGTGACCCAAGTTTAGCATGTCCATGTTGTGCAGTAGTAACCAGAAACTCAGAGAACATGCAAACATAACATTGTTCTCCTTTCTTGTGGTCACCAATGTTTTGTTTTCTGCTACATGTTGTTGTTTTTGTCATTTTTTTAAACCATTTGGTCTTGAACATTTGTTGTAAAGTAAACCGTACTTATAAGTCAACTTATATTTCTCTACAACATCACATATAGCGGATCTTACATGAGTATTCATTCATTATTAGATTGAATTTATTAAACTAGTTGGCAAAATTATATAATGCCAGGCGAGGCTCTTGCCGAGCATTATATCATTTTTGTTAACGAGTTTAATAAATTCAATAGTGAATGAATTGAATTGGGGTTTTAAGGCGCACCAACACATGAAAAGGTTATATGGCGCCTAAAAGGCATGAACATGCCAGGCTCATCTTCCATGTACAATAGTGAATGAGAACGAATGTTAGATTCTATTTATCACATAACTCACATATCGACTTTTATTGCATTTTGCCTGTTGCTTTAACATGCGAAACCGACATAAACCGTGGGAATTGGATCATAGTCATTATCAAATTTTTTGACAGTGCATACTATGCTTATTTGCATACTTATATAACTAGTGGTATATCGAAAATATAGAATGGTGTTATTTCACTCCCACAGCGTAAGTTATGTGATAAATATCTTTACAGCGTTCCAGTTATGATCAGATTCTACGGGTAGTAATACATCTTTTACGTGAATAGTTTCAAGAAAAGAATTGGGTTAAAAAAGGTAATGAAATGTTACAAAGCCGCCTTACCTTTTCTACAACAAATTTTGAGAATCTTTGGACTTTAGATGGAACAAACTGATTTGAGAAGCTCTCTTGTCCCAATGCTAACTTCCCGTGTCTCCCGTCACCAAATGTGTACAACTGACCTTTTTCTGCACAAAAAACAATGACCCCCAGGATAAGTATAAGCCACACATATTAAAGATGGAACATAGAGGTTGAACGTAAACTTTACTTTTTCAAAAGCAAGCTACCGTATATGGTATCCAATACACATATAAAGCAAGTGCAACATCTAATTAATTTAATCTTTAGTTCCAATCCTTTATTTTTTGTTAAGGGCTATTCCAACACCCACCCCTAGATGCAAAACTGAGTTTAAAGAACCAAATTTCAGAAAATAAGGTTCACCCATAGACATGATAGATGTTTATTAAATTGCCTTTCTGTGGTCCCGGGTATTTTTTAATGGAATAGCCCTAAACTGTACATTGATGAAAATATGTGAAATGAAGTATGTTTAAAGCTAATCCGAGCATACTCTGCCTTTTCTTCTTCTTATTTTTTGTTTTTTTGTTTGTGTGGCTTTTTAAAACTGTAAAAAGGGCTGGTAAGGTCAGAGAAGGCTCAGATTAGTTTAAACCAAGATCTAACAAAGTAATATGTATCAATATTTTATTCTGGAAAATGTATCAGTGATGCCAACATTTTACTGGATGACTTTATTTAGGCACTTGTAAGCACTTAATTATTCATCAAATAATACAATATGAAAGGAGTTTGATATTGATAGAAAATAATGGAATAATATACTTTCAAATGAACTGAAATGGTTTATTCAAGCTTTGTCTTTACAATTTGATTAGAAGACTGTTTAAATTGTATCAAAATTTACTATTTTTGTATAAGTGTAAATAATCTTAACACCTAAACATCTATATCACGAGTTACTGGTATTACTATCAATATCGGGTTATTAATTGTTATTAATGTAGCGCTTGCCTAGGATGTGTAGATGACTATGTATGTTGATATTTGGCACAGTGCTTGCCTAGGATGTATATATGACTACGTATGCTGATATTTGGCACAGTGCTTGTCTAGGATGTGTAGATGACTATGTATGTTGATATTTGGCGCAGCGCTTGCCTAGGATGTGTAGATGACTATGTATGTTGATATTTGGCACACTGCTTGCCCAGGATGTGAAGATGACTACGTATGTTGATATTTGGCAAAGTGCTTGCCTAGGATGTGTAGATGACTATGTATATTGATATTTGGCACACTGCTTGCCTAGGATGTGTAGATGACTATGTATGTTGATATTTGGCACAGTGCTTGCCTAGGGTGAGTAGATGAAAATGTATGTTGATATTTGGCACAGCGCTTGCCTAGGATGTGTAGATGACTACATATGTTGATATTTGGCACAGCGCTTGCCTAGGATGTGTAGATGACTACATATGTTGATATTTGGCACAGTGCTTGCCTAGGATGTGTAGATGACTACATATGTTGATATTTGGCACAGTGCTTGCCTGGGATGTGTAGATGACAATGTATGTTGATATTTGGCAAAGTGCTTGCCTTGGATGTGTAGATGACTATATTTGGCACAGTGCTTGCCTAGGGTGAGTAGATGAAAATGTATATTGATATTTGGCACAGTGCTTGCCTAGGATGTGTAGATGACTACATATGTTGATATTTGGCACAGCGCTTGCCTAGGATCTGTAGATGACTACATATATTGATATTTGGCACAGTGCTTGCCTAGGATGTGTAGATGACTATGTATGTTGATATTTGGCACAGTGCTTGCCTACAATATTTGGCACAGTGCTTGCCTAGGATGTGTAGATGACTAGGTATGTTGATATTTGGCACAGCGCTTGCCTAGGATGTGTAGATGACTACGTATGTTGATATTTGGCAAAGTGCTTGCCTAGGATGTGTAGATGACTACGTATGTTGATATTTGGCACAGTGCTTGCCTAGGATGTGTAGATGACTACGTATGTTGATATTTGGCAAAGTGCTTGCCTAGGATGTGTAGAAGACTACGTATGTTGATATTTGGCACAGTGCTTGCCTAGGGTGAGTAGATGACTATGTATGTTGATATATGGCACAGTGCTTGCCTAGGATGTGTAGATGACTACGTATGTTGATATTTGGCAAAGTGCTTGTCTAGGATGTGTAGATGACTAGGTATGTTTCAGATCCAGGGTCTGACACAGGAGACCAGATGTTGAGTCCAAAAGGTTAATTTCGCCAAAATTTTAAAAAATTACCGGTAATCCACAGTTTTTAATATATTTAACGAAATTTATTTGCATTCTTGTTATTTCCTCAAACACCTAAACTTGTTCTACATCTTTGCCAGCTGAATACATATTTGACATAGTGGTTGCCTATGATGTGTAGATCAGAGATATGGGAGGTTGGTTGTTTGAATGGTGTTTTCGTAATTTTCAGCACATTTTAGGCTATATAAGACGGTTGATTTTTTTTTTGTGGTGCAGATAGACCAACTTCTTTTTTCCTGTTTTCCTCCTGCAATCTGTTATCAACGACACTTTCTCACTTACAAGCTGAGCTCTCAGTGTGATTGGAACCTGCAGCTGTGAGAAGATTTCAAACCCAGCGTCTTTACCATCCCAGCCACAGAGATACTTAGATATGGCAGGTATTAATAAAATACACGTACCTGAGATAAGTGAGGTAATATTCTCTCCACACGCAACTCCTGTGACTTTAAAATTGATATTGAGTTTTCTTGGCGTAGCTATTTGCAGACAATGTGTACCATGACCCAGCTGTCCACTCGACCCCTCTCCAAATGTGTATACACTACCCGACTCTGTGAAACAAAAAACATATATACGCCATAATGAAGTAATTACATACACTGTCAAGCCAATAAAATGACATTTTATTGAATTTGGGGATTTGATGTTAACTATCTGTCTTAACTATATCTTGAGGTCATTAAATAATACATATGTGCCAATTAAAAGTCTAGACTTATTCACGGGTACTTAAAATACCCATAATTGAATTCGCATAAAAAATGAATTGGAGCTCATAATTCGACGCTTTGGCAGTGATAACAACAAGGTATGAATTGATAACAATAAGGTATGATAACAATAAGGTACGGTTAAGGCATTTATAACGCAGATAAAGAGTTCGGATTTGCAACATATGTCAGGCTTGAAACGGTGTACAACTGTTATACAAGACCTCGGTCTGAGGGTGTCTGGCCCACCGCGGCAAATGGCATATGAAATAATCTATTAAATCTGTGCTTAAATGATGTCCACCAAAGACATCACTTCATATGACCAAGTATCAAACAATTTAAACAATTAACTGAGGTTAAGTTACCTAACCAGGGTTACGTTTGGGAAAATAACGCAAAATATGACCTTGACCTTGGTAATTTTGGCATTATGAGATGTCGCTTGACCCAATAAAGCATCTGAAAAAGTTTCAGAAAAATTCGAGTAGCAGTTTTTGAGATATAGTTGATTTAAAATATGGCCACCGCCAGAAAAATGACTACTAGGTCTCGCTACCCACTATCGTGGGCGACAAAAATGTGCCTGTTATTGGCATGATAGTGGCTTTAATGAACAGCATGGGCAACTGCGGATCTGTGCTAATCATTTATAATAAATAAGTCTGATAATGAACATTTAAATAATAATGGACCTGTTTTGTGTTATGTGAGCAAGTTAAATGCAGATGTAAATAATGTTTTCATTTAAGACTTGGAACGGTACTGTGATATTAATACCATGAAAAACAAGTCATTTGTAAAGTATATGCGTTACGTTTTATACCTGTTAAGGCCACAGTATGAGAGCCACCACAGGATACCACCACAACTTTGTCTGGTATGTCCACCCTTTGGGGTGTGTCTGTGTCATCAGGGTCCTCCCCTAGACCCAATTTGCCCCCTTCGCGCTCTCCAAATGTGAACAAATCACCGGACTCTGTAGCAAAACATAAATACAGTCAAACAATATTTAAAACATGGTCAGAACCCAGGTTTGATCGATTACATTATCACTCCATTAAATGGAGTGAGTGAACGTAATCAAACAAACATGGGTTCGGATGATGTATTCAGTAACACTTCATCAAGGGCCTTCTTTCGACAAATAATGCAAGTAGAGTACAAAGAACTTTCTTAAGAGGTCATCCGACTATGGGGACACACTTCAATCTTGTGAGTTGTTTTTTCACATTTTCATTCATCAAAACAAACTAAGAAAGCCCAAAAGTAATTTTTTTGGGGTAAACATTATCCCAATATACGATTAGTTTTATTTTTAAATTTGAGCTTGTAATATCATGTCACAATAAGTCCAATTGCAAACAGATGCTTGTTTTAGAATAAACGTATTTTGGTCTGTAAGATGTGCTAAAACATACTGACAAAATGTGTAAAATGTCAAGGACATTAGTTCTCAGAGTTACTTCCCTTCCTGTATTTTCCGTAAATGACATCTTAACATAACAGCATTGGGTTTAAATAATATGTTGAACTAAATGAAATCGCAATGTGTACATTTCGGGGGCAATTACTACTCCTTTTCTTGGGTGACCTGTTGAATTTAGGCAACTCTTGAGTCATACTTAAATCAGAATTAGACATTTAAAATGTAAACACAAAACTTACACCAGTAAAGAAAATGTTTGAGAAATAAAAGTGAATATATTCATTTCATAAAATAATGTTTAAACCATTCTTAATCTATTATGCAGACTGTAGATGCTGTATGTTACTCACTGGAGAACTAATGGCTAAACACCTTAATTACTTAGTACACATACAAGTTATTGCATACTTCAACACTTTTTTTTCAAAATGTGTTATTGAGCGAGACTTATTGTCGTAACTGAAACCAGATGTGATAGAAATTCATGGTTGCTCTCTTTTACTGTAATATTTTACAGATATTATATTAAAACTTAAACAGACAAATATTTCAATGTCATTCCTATCATCATATTACAAATTGTTGATTAAATAGTACCTGTTACTAATGCTGTGTGATAATACCGCACGATATACAGATCACTTTGTCTTCTATACGTAATTCTTCAGGTTCAAGACACTCTGTTCTCCCTCCTAACCAAGCTGTCCCTCACTGCCTGAGCCCCAGACATACACAGCAGCCATCCTCTGATGGAATACAAGAACATCAACAGTCAATTCTCTTGCAAAATGCATGAAGTTGAAAATTTTGCATACAAATGAATATATGAAAACAGTCATAATTTAATGCTGGTTTTCTGGATTTTTATGAATATCAAAAGTTTAACTTCCTCTCATACATAAAGTAAGGATGAACACATTTATTACGTAAAGATTTCCAGTAATGTAATATTCAGGTTTCCAGTAATGTAATATTCAGGTTTCCAGTAATGTAATATTCCAGTTTCCAGTAATGTAATATTCGGGTTTCCAGTAATGTAATATTCAGGTTTCTAGTAATGTAATATTCCGGTTTCCAGTAATGTAATATTCGGGTTTCCAGTAATGTAATATTCGGGTAATATTCGGGTTTCCAGTAATGTAATATTCGGGTTTCCAGTAATGGTAATATTTGGGTTTCCAGTAATGGTAATATTCGGGATTCCAGTAATGTAATTATCGGGATTTGGGTTTCCAGTAATGTAATATTTGGGATTCGGGTTTCCAGTAATGTAATATTCGGGTTTCCAGTAATGTGATATTTGGGTTTCCAGTAATATAATATTCAGGTTTCCAGTAATGTAATATTTGGGTTTCCAGTAATGTAATATTTGGGTTTCCAGTAATATAATATTTGGGTTTCCAATAATGTAATAATCAGGTTTCCAGTAATGTAATATTTGGGTTTCCAATAATGTAATATTCAGGTTTCCAGTAATGTAATATTCAGGTTTCCAGTAATGTAATATTCAGGTTTCCAGTAATGTAATATTCAGGTTTCCAGTAATGTAATATTCAGGTTTCCAGTAATGTAATATTCGGGTTTCCAGTAATGATATATTCGGGTTTCCAGTAATGTAATATTCAGGTTTTCAGTAATGTAATATTCAGGTTTCCAGTACCTAATGTAATATTCGGGTTTCCAGTAATGTAATATTCAGGATTCTAGTAATGTAATATTCAGGTTTCCATTAATGTAATATTCGGGTTTCCAGTAATGTAATATTTGGGTTTCCAGTAATGTAATATTCAGGTTTCCAGTTATGTAATATTTGGGTTTCCAGTAATGTAATATTCAGGTTTCCAGTAATGTAATATTTGGGTTTCCAGTAATGTAATATTCGGGTTTCCAGTAATGTAATATTCGGGTTTCCAGTAATGTAATATTCGGGGTTCCAGTAATGTAATATTCGGGATTCGGGTTTCCAGTAATGTAATATTCGGGTTTCCAGTAATGTGATATTTGGGTTTCCAGTAATATAATATTCAGGTTTCCAGTAATGTAATATTTGGGTTTCCAGTAATATAATATTTGGGTTTCCAGTAATGTAATAATCAGGTTTCCAGTAATGTAATATTTGGGTTTCCAGCAATGTAATATTCAGGTTTCCAGTAATGTAATGTTCAGGTTTCCAGTAATGTAATATTCAGGTTTCCAGTAATGTAATATTCCAGTAATGTAATATTCGGGTTTCCAGTAATGTAATATTCAGGTTTCCAGTAATGTAATATTCAGGTTTCCAGTAATGCAATATTCGGGTTTCCAGTACCTAATGTAATATTCGGGTTTCCAGTAATGTAATATTCAGGTTTCCAGTAATGTAATATTCCAGTAATGTAATATTCGGGTTTCCAGTAATGTAATATGTAATATTCGGGTTTCCAGTAATGTAATATGTAATATTCGGGTTTCCAGTAATGTAATATTCGGGTTTCCAGTAATGTAATATTCAGGTTTCCAGTACCTAATGTAATATTCGGGTTTCCAGTAATGTAATATTCAGGTTTCCAGTAATGTAATATTCGGGTTTCCAGTAATGTAATATTCAGGTTTCCAGTAATGTAATATTCAGGTTTCCAGTAATGTAATATTCAGGTTTCCAGTAATGTAATATTCAGGATTCTAGTAATGTAATATTCAGGTTTCCTTTAATGTAATATTCGGGTTTCCAGTAATGTAATATTCAGGTTTCCAGTAATGTAATGTTCAGGTTTCCAGTAATGTAATATTCAGGTTTCCAGTAATGTAATATTCCAGTAATGTAATATTCGGGTTTCCAGTAATGTAATATTCAGGTTTCCAGTAATGTAATATTCAGGTTTCCAGTAATGCAATATTCGGGTTTCCAGTACCTAATGTAATATTCGGGTTTCCAGTAATGTAATATTCAGGTTTCCAGTAATGTAATATTCAGGTTTCCAGTAATGTAATATTCCAGTAATGTAATATTCGGGTTTCCAGTAATGTAATATGTAATATTCAGGTTTCCAGTAATGTAATATTCGGGTTTCCAGTAATGTAATATTCAGGTTTCCAGTACCTAATGTAATATTCGGGTTTCCAGTAATGTAATATTCAGGTTTCCAGTAATGTAATATTCAGGTTTCCAGTAATGTAATATTCCAGTAATGTAATATTCGGGTTTCCAGTAATGTAATATGTAATATTCGGGTTTCCAGTAATGTAATATTCGGGTTTCCAGTAATGTAATATTCAGGTTTCCAGTACCTAATGTAATATTCGGGTTTCCAGTAATGTAATATTCAGGTTTCCAGTAATGTAATATTCGGGTTTCCAGTAATGTAATATTCAGGTTTCCAGTAATGTAATATTCCAGTAATGTAATATTCGGGTTTCCAGTAATGTAATATGTAATATTCGGGTTTCCAGTAATGTAATATTCGGGTTTCCAGTAATGTAATATTCAGGTTTCCAGTACCTAATGTAATATTCGGGTTTCCAGTAATGTAATATTCAGGTTTCCAGTAATGTAATATTCGGGTTTCCAGTAATGTAATATTCAGGTTTCCAGTAATGTAATATTCAGGATTCTAGTAATGTAATATTCAGGTTTCCAGTAATGTAATATTCGGGTTTCCAGTAATGTAATATTCAGGTTTCCAGTAATGTAATATTTGGGTTTCCAGTAATGTAATATTCAGGTTTCCAGTAATGTAATATTCGGGTTTCCAGTAATGTAATATTCGGGTTTCCAGTTCTGTAATATTCGGGTTTCCAGTAATGTAATATTCAGGTTTCCACTAATGTAATATTCGGGTTTCCAGTAATGTAATATTCGGGTTTCCAGTACTGTAATATTCGGGTTTCCAGTAATGTAATATTCAGGTTTCCAGGAATGTAATATTCGGGTTTCCAGTAATGTAATATTTGGGTTTCCAGTAATGTAATATTCGGGTTTCCAGTAATGTAATATTCGAGTTTCCAGTAATGTAATATTCAGGTTTCCAGTAATGCAATATTCGGGTTTCCAGTAATGTAATATTCCGGTTTGAGGTAATGTAATATTTGAGTTTCCAGTAATGCAATATTCGGGTTTCCAGTAATGTAATATTCGGGTTTCCAGTAATGCAATATTCGGGTTTCCAGTAATGTAATATTCGTAACTAATCAGGTTGATTATGCATTTGATTGTACACTTTCTTTTTTGACTCAGTATAAATCGCATACGAGAAAAACATGCTATAAATGTTTTGTACCATAGCCATTCAATGCCGGTAATTGATATTTTGATTGACAGGTTGTGTGTAAACATTACAACTACGATGGTGTAAAATTCAGTAGAACATGGTATAACTGCCGAATCTGTCATTTACAGCAAGGCTGAAGTATACCGGCATTTATAGCATGGATTAGGCTCAGACCTTCAGGTTTATGAAAATTATATCATAAGCAAGAACAAAGGAAAACCATTAGAGCTATGGTACAAATATATATATATCAGAACTGCAGTCAATTTTTGATGTCATGGAAATGGAAGAATTATATTACAAAAGACATATTACTCTGGTCCCAATATGGCCAGTTTCATTCATTTTAAGAAGATTTTCAATTTCAAGTAACATTGGAATAGTCGAAGTATAGATAATATGTCTTGTTTATTATTGCTGTAATAGACAATTACAGAAAAAAAAGTCAACGATTTTTTTTTAAAAGGGACACATAGCAACATTGTTTTTTTTTAACTTGTGGCATCCCATTTGTTTTTCTAAATAACCTGCATAATTGTAAATCATTATTAATAATAATTTCAGTAGTTTAAACAAATTGTTTTGTATATAACTAATTGTTGGTTTATACAGCACAATATATAATATCTAAACTTGTGGTAAAATAACAAGGAAAGACTGTGTAACCATTTATTCTAACACGACCTGCGAAGTCTTTCATATATATACACAAAGAAGAGAGACAACTGTATGTTATTCTACGATAAAATACAGCTGTTCCAATAATTCCCTGCATATATTTCATCCGTTTGAAGCGCCACGTTACATGACGTCTCTTGGTAAATATACGTCAACCTCAACAGTAATTTTAATGAAATGTTAATTACAACAATCTTGCCATGCTCCCAAACCGTGCACACCCCCGATATAAACCCATAATATGCATCAGTACATATAACATCAATAAGCATCTTGAACAAGCTGAGAACGTTTGACCTCATACCACGCAAGCTATATGACGTAAGCAATGACTTAATTGTTTGTCACGTGACTACTAGTGTGTACCGCGCAGAACTTTGCATACAGGGGCGCCCAATGGAACAGCCTGTAAACATAGCAGCCTGATTACCTTGACCTCCGAGATAATATATAGTGCCCCCACAATAGCGTAAACAATGGGGTTATTGTTGTGTTAGAATCAAAATAATAAATATGTATCTGTATTTTATCGTTGAATAAAATACAGTTAGTCGTTCGGATGCGAGTAATTAAATCACTCGTGCTAATGCACTCGTGCTTTAATTGCATCCAAACTCCTAACTGTATTTTATTGACCGATAAAACACAGGTAGCCGTACATTTTTATTATTTCTTAATTTAAGTGTATGCAAGCAGGTAGAAAGTCTAAATGACACTATATTAATTAATCAGAGTGCTAATTTTAAGGCTTGATAAAAGATTGCTATGTGTGCCTTTAAATGAACTAAGTCAATGAACCTGATGACCTAAGTGAACCTACCTGTGACAGCTACAGAGTGGTCTGCCCCTGCAGCCAGCATGGTGTACTGTTGTGTGACTATACTGTCTATACATTTTGGTACATTACTGGCCGGTGAATCCTCTACCCCCAGCTGACCCTCCCCATTGGCACCAAACGCATACAATTTACCAGACTCTGAAAGAAGCATTCTATACAATGAGCATTGATAATTAAAAAATTGAGAAAGCATTTAAAGACCAATAATGATCTTATTTTCTTTTCAAATCCTTCAAAAACAAAAAATACTTTAAAAAAAACGTCCGCTTGTGGTTTTTTTTAAAAACAGTTTTTGAAATCCATAATGAAAGGCAGATAACGATCAATTAAGAATTAAATTATTAAACAGTACTGTAGCTTTCATGCAAATGAGGTCATTTGGTTGCCTCTGACCTCTAGGTACCTAGATATATTTCATGAATAATGAGAAAGTGTCTGGTTAATTTACATTTTTACCATTGTCAAGGCCAGTTTACATGGTTTTAGTCTGTTTTGACAGAAATCTTTATGAAATGTTTTCTTCTGTTATTACCATATACATAAAAATTGTGACATGGGTGTTAAGTTAATAACACAATTTTTTAAAGTACGATTCATTAACTGACAAGAGAAGGGGATAAATTAAATACTTGAATTCTTCTTTTTTAGATTTCACTTCATTGCAGCTTTTAATTATCTCTTTAATTAAAATTAGATCAAGATGTTTTTCACAAAACCTTCTTGCTGGCATGGATCAAGATAAATCAAAGAGACATTAATTAACAGCATGGTCATGCAAATATATCAGGGAAACAAACTCATACTTCTGATATCTGTAGTTATAAATCAACCTTTTGGAACAAAATGATTAAGAAGCCAAAAACAAGAATAAAGTTGCAATTAAACCCATAAAAGTATAATGTCGCTTATGAGAGAAAAAGCACCTCCGTTGTAGAGGGGGTTAACCACGTTGTGTTGTAAACTTTTCGCCTCCAACCACTGTGGGTTCGAATCCCTCTGGGAGCTCAACTTGTGAGAAAGTGTCGATTCTTACAAAAGTACTGGTTCTCAGGGCTGTACAAATATTTCTTTTAGCCACTAGTCCGGGACTAGTCACTCTGTCAAAAGTGACTAGTCCCAAAAAATGGACACAAGTCCTGAATTCTTTTGATTTCTCAATATGTTAACTGCATCTTGCATACTTATTACAATTCTTTATACACAGTAAAGGAAACAATCCTTAAGTTATTTACTCTTCAAACAATTAATGTATGTTTCAGTGGTTTAGATTGTAGACTGCCATTGGTTGAAACAGTAGCAATAGTAAGAATCACATCTGCATTTTTAAATTTCAATATAGATATTGAGTTTCATATTACAGTTCAGATAATCATTTAATGGAGAGAAAAAAGTCATGACTTTATCAAATTATGTAGGTAAGGGGCTACAGATAAGATTCTTAACTTTATTACCATTTTACCTAATGCAAAAAATAAATAACATGTGAATCAATATAAACATTTTATTTTTATGTTTTTGTCTACTACACCAGATGATTTTTACAATTACGCTCAACAATATACTGAGAAACAATAAAAAATCACACCTACCGTTTCATATCAGACATGCTTCCATTATCAAACGTCCTTAGTTTCTTTACTCATCGAAAGATTGCCGACAAATAGGCCTGATTGCTAATTAATCAACATGTTAGTGTTATTGTTTCAATGTATCACCATTTTCAGCTCCCCACGTGACGAACAGGTAATCACGTGACGAACATGTGATTTACCTGTAGAATTCGTTTCATTGGCTAGCGGGTCTGGATAAAAATAGATCGGGTCAATTGATTGGATAATGTCGACAATGCCGACTGTCAATTAAAGTAATTTGGAGGCGGGACTTCCGGCATTGTTGATTGTTGCTAAAATTGCCCGGGGTATTAAATCGCTGATCGCCACTGTGGATGCTAATTGCATTACATAAGCGAGTGCAATTAAAGGATTACATTGAGAAGTGTGCTGGGGTTGTTTTATGACAGGTGGCCGACATTGTTAATTGGACAAATCTGGGACTGAAATCTTTCAAACAGTGACAGCCCGACTTTTTCTTTTTTTAAAATTGGACTAGTCCGGGACTGAAATCTTTGAAAAATGGACACGCCCGACTTTGGTTTTGGACTAGTCCCGGGCGTCAGGCTATAGGATTTGTACAGCCCTGGTTCTACCCAGGAATAAGTGGGTGGTCTGCCTCCACCACAAAAAATCTACTGTCATATATAGCCTAAAATGTGCTGGAAAATGAAGTTAAACACCAAACAAACGAATGAGAGAAAAATAGGTTTTACCTGTTGCTACAATAGTGTGTACTCTTCCACATGCTACCAGCTTTACTTTCTCTGTTTTCAGGGCTTTAAATACAAGAAAACATGTTTTAGTTAAAATATTATACTCAACAATCAAAATTCATTATGTCACTGAGGGTGTAAATCAATGCCATTTAATGAACAGCAACATGCATATAAAGTGATTGCTTTAAGTTGATTCGATCTTTAAGAACGTCCAGAAAGCACAGTTAATACTTTATTCAGACAAATTCAACCCAAGTTTTCTCAGTTTAAGCTTTGTGTCGAGAGGTGACGGTGGAAACATACTTGACAGGGCTATAAATTAACACGTTTAGTTCGCGAGACCACCAGTCTAGTAGTTCGGTAAAATCACTAGACCTGCAGAGTGCTCAAAATTTACTTGCCCAATATACTATTCAATAGAAAAGTTTATTTTAATTACAGTTTCTGTTTCTTTTCATGAGTTTTAAATGCATTTTGAAGGTAACTGCACATTTCTTATGTATGCAAGGTTATCCAAGCACATAAAAGCATCTCGATCAAGAATTTGCCATAAAAAGAAATACGGAAAAACACTCATTTTAATTTACTGAGGCGTATTGAAACTATGGAAATAACAGGTTTTTAAAAGATTATGTTAGAAAGAGCTGTCACTAAACAACGTATTGATTTATAATTTATTTCTTATTTGAACACTTTTTTACTAGCCCATCGGATTACCCAGACACAAACAGACGTCCTAATTTGAAGCCCTGAGTTGAACCTGCAAAATTACCAAGATTCCTTCTATATCAGGACAACTTGAAAATGCTGGCATCTGCGAAATCAAGAACAAGTTGTATATACTGTATATCACACAAGTCAAGGTAAATGCTGTTGCTTTTATATTTAAAATAAAGCTCTTAATTTTATATACTTACATTTAATGCAGCTAGGTCTGTCTGCTACTGTACTTGTGCCTAGCCCCAGTTGGCCCCAATCATTGGACCCAAACGTAAACACTCGTCCGCTCTCTGTCAATAATAAAGATGTATATTGTATGTCTCTCATTGTTGGAATATTGGAGATATAGTAATGGTTAAAGGGATTTTTCATTTTTTATTGATTTTTATAATTTTTCCATTTAATATTCACTTTCTTTAGTTAAAATGTCCATTATATTTTGCAAGCTATTTTAAAACCACATCGCAGAAATAAAAACATCATTTCTCAAATGACTGTAACTAATGCCTTGGTAAGTCTCCCTTGATAATCAGTATTTTACAACTTAATCAATAGGATTTGTAATGCACTTGACAAAAATACTCCAATCCGATTGGTTGACGTAAAAAAAACGTTAAACCGTCAAAAACGTGACGTCATTTAGTTTTATTTGAAAGCTTTTGTTAGAAAAACTTGAAAGTTTTATTATCTGTTCTTTCAAATGTCTCACCTGCAACAAGTACTGTATGTTCATCACCACACGCCACATCTCGAACACGGTCATTCCTCACCCAGAACTTGTTTGGCAAGTTGTCAGCAAATCTGCTTTTTCCAAATGTGAACACGGCTCCAGTACCTGTCGAACAGTTACACAAACATTAGCTCATACTCCATCTGCTGAAAGTCCCTCTATACAATTATGTTAAACTAACTATTGGTCCTAGTTTACGTTCATACTACACGTGTGTCCGTGATGTAACTGGTTACACATACTGATTGCACTTTCCCGGCAAGGTTTCTGAATACATCATGCAATGCTTCACTGCCACGCAGCATAAACAACCGCCGTATTAAACAAACTTTAAATATCACACATGCATAAAACTCACCAAAGAGAAGAATTTGCCCCGATCTAGTCTGTTTTTATTCCCACTGCATAATTTCAGACATGTTCAGTGTTTACTTTAAAATATCTTGCACTCTCATGTGGTATCTCACGTACAAAACAGTCAAACAAAAACTGAATTGGGGTTTTAAGGTGCACCAACACATGAAAGGTTATATGGCGCCTAACAGGAATGAACATGCCAGGCTCATCCTCCATGTACATCGAGATAAAATATGGAGAACGGGCCTAGAACCTTCTCACCCTGAACTGCAGAGTTGCTGCAAATTCTATTGTAGACACTCCATTTACGCTGGAGCCTCGTTATAGTTTTTCTGCCACTGCTCTAGTGATACGAGCGCGATGGCACCTGAAACAATGCAGGGGCCATGATGAAGACCTTTAATGAGCATGAACAAAAAATGATAGAATGAACATGAATTTGGGGGAGTTCTACCTCTCTGCCTTCCCCTCCAACGGGATCTGCAGTGGCCCTATTCTTTGCTCTGCAGTCAAACATGATAATCAGAAATTGTCACGTGTGTTGAGTTGGGCAGGGAAAAGTTTCCAAAAATGTAACAAAATTTCAGACCAGAGCACGAGATATTTTACGAAAGTAAACACCAGTCTGAAATGATACAGTCGGTCAGTCTTTGGTGAGTTTTATGCATGCATGTGTGGTATTTAGGGATTAGCCAATTGAAATTAAAAATATAGCCGTTGTTTATGCAGGCATTGCGTGATGTCTTCAGAAACCTCTCTGTGAAAGTGTGGATGGGTTCATTCCAGATACTTACCTATATGACCATGAATTCATGTCTCTATGGTAGGTACATACATGTACATGTACTACTATAATAAGAGCAATGAGTAGCATGGCTAGCCACCACCTCCACCTTATGGAGAGAACTGTAACTTAAGTTATAATAACTTGTAGTTCAATCCATTTGCATATGTTTCTATGAATATTGTGATGTTGAACTGATGTATTGTTAAACATATCTGCAATACTAAGCCACCACCTAGACCTGAAATTCATGGTGTTTGCCTATAAGTAGTGCTTTAACATTTTCTGATTTTTCCCTACTCTGATGACATAAAGTCGTCCATAGACAAAACTAGCAAAAATAGTTTTCGACCTTGGCACAACATATTTCCCAGATTTTTCCATCAATACTCAGAATGGATCTTATTCCCTCAGCATATTTGTTATAACGTGAACATATAACAAAACTGCAACTATTATATATCACAACTCACCCAGAACCTGTATTATATTAAACATTGCTAGTTGAACCAATTGTTTGATCTAGTCTCATTTACTTGACGTCAGGGGGTGCTTTTTTTACATACAGACATTTATAGATGCACCCCGTGATGTCTCATTGCGTTTGACCAAAAAACATAAGGACAATTTCAGACCGTGCACCTTACTCATTTAAAAAACTAATCTCAAATAAAACATAACAAAACTATAAATAAACACACTTACCTAACCAATAAATAATTAATCTTCAAAAGAATATCACATTTATGGCAAATTTAGACATATTTACATTAATAAAAATAAAAATTTCAAAATATATGCGCATATGACATGGCCGAGTGCAAATATGACATCACTGCGCAAGACACCTATGTTTTTCTGTACAAACAATGCATAGTACCTAGATATAAACTAATGTATGAAACTCTGCGCTAAGTCCACACATAAAAAGTCAAGAGCGTATGCACCATACATGCCAAATTTTCCAGCATCACATCAGGGAGATTGGACTTCCAAATCAAGAAGATTTGGTCAAAATCAGGGAGATTAACGAAACGCCAAGAAACCATCGCATTTTTTCAAAAATGAAATAGAAATGTTGAAACTGTTACTTTATTTTTATTTATTTTTTGTATTTCATAATCTATATATATAAAATAGATGAAAACAGTACACTGCATTACATACAACTTTCATTTTTGGCAGAAAATTAATACTGCTTACAGTCAAAGAAATCAGGAGTTTTGTTCTCTAGCTCGAATTATTATACAATCATTTGGACTATTACAATTTTCATAAGCCTGACTATATAAAATTTCTAGATTTTACTAGCCCTAATTAATATTTACTAGTTTCTCACCTTCGGGCTAGAGCTAATTTCGACCACAACTATTACAAATTAAGTGTCTCCGTGGTCGAATGGTTAACGACATTGCGTTGTAAACCGTCGCGTCTCACCGCTTCGGGTTCGAATCCCACTGGGAGCTCAGGGCTTGTGAGAAAATGTTGATTATTATGGATGGTGGGAGGTATACAGTTACTGGTTCTACCCAGGAAAAGTGGGTGGTCTGCCTCCACCACAAAAAAAATTACCATCATATATAACCTTACATGTGTTGAAAATGACATGAAACACCATACAAACTATCAAATTGTCTCCTTACTTCATCACACAACATCTTACACTGTCACACAACTATAATTCTCCGTTTAGCCATGGTGCTTTTACGAACACCAAAACACGTTTGCAGACAGAACATTCTTAAAATGCAACTATATATTGCCTGACATGCACTCGCTAAGCAATTAAAATCAATTAATAAAATAATTAAACACTGAAAACAGTCGACAAAACATTTTCAACTTGATCGATTTGAAATGTGACAGCTGTGTATGACACAGCTCATGCGGTGTATTACAAATTACAGGCAATCAACGATACTCGATAAATAATTGATTTCCATGAGATTTTGAGCGGCTTCCGTGTGATCGGTAGATCAAAAGCAAATCCGGTAGTCTACTGGAGAATGCGGGAGATTTGGCATGTATGATGTACGTCGGAGGACGACTCATATCAAAAATGACGTGAAACACCATACAAACTATCACAAATTATCTCCTTACTTCATCA
Organism: Cyrtodaria siliqua; assembly: GCA_037043455.1. Classification (NCBI taxonomy): domain Eukaryota; kingdom Metazoa; phylum Mollusca; class Bivalvia; order Adapedonta; family Hiatellidae; genus Cyrtodaria; species Cyrtodaria siliqua. Next base: position 27,256 of record JAWPHD010003114.1, on the reverse strand, counting down.
CACAACATCTTCTTACACTGTCACACAACTACAAATCTCCATTTAGCCATGGTGCTTTAACGAACACCGAAACACGTTTGCAGACAGAACATGCTTAAAATGCAACTATATATTGCCTGACATGCACTCGCTAAGCAATTAAAAGCAATCAATAAAATAATTAAACACTGAAAACAATCGACAAAACATGTTAAACTTGATCGATTTGATATGTGACAGCTGTCAGGGCTGTCTCTAATTTTTTAAACATGTTGCTACTTTGATTTGACAGGCGGCTACCATTAGTAATCGAGCAAAGCGAGAGAGGTTGTTAGGGAGTCCCTGGGAATTCTCCCCCGCAGATAAGCATGAGGTCTAATTACATGGAATCTCCTGTTTTTGGTGCTGATTAAGGTCAGGATTTTTAGTTATTTCATGATTCTTTCAGATGATGAAATAATTTCATAATATTTTATAAAGATTTAAAAAAAAAAAAATTGTTTACAGCCAGCTCCAAATTCAAAACAGACGGCGAATATAGCCGGCGGTCGGCTATTAGAGACAGCCCTCGCTGTGTATGACACAGATCGTGTTGTGTATTACAAATTACAGACAGTCAACGATACTCGCCAAAAAACTGATTTCCGTGAGATTTGAGCGGCTTCTGTGTGCTCAGTAGATCATGCGGGAGATTTGGTATACATGTATGATGTACGTCTCGCCATTTGTTGACTTGAGTTTATGCACTACTGTTTGGTTATGCTCACCATTACTATTCGCATTACTGCACCTGCTTGAAACTGCTATAAACTCTCCTATACATGCCATGAAACTGATAATGTAAAGTCACACCTATGTTTCCTGGCTGGCATCATCACTTGGGCGATGTCAATCTCAAAACAGAGTTGGAACATAACATTTTGCACCCTGACACCTGTAAATAACTGGTAATAATGACTTTGACCCCTTTTAAAGATTGTCAGGTAACTACGACTTGCCTCCTATTTACGACTTTCCCAAATATTAAAACGAAGACAAAAGATGAAAAATAATAAAGCCAATCTGACGCGTAAAAAGATAATTGCCACTACAAATATCTTGTCTTATTTAGACACTTTCCAAATAGGATCGCATCATGGCTCATTGGAGTGAAAAGTCAAAAATCATAAAAAAACATAGGTCTAGACACCAACATACTCTCTGATACTCATTCATCTCTGACATTTTGAGTTGTGAGAAGTCCAGACATGATTTTTTACAAAATATAACGTTTTCATCAACACCACACACCACAAACCACTCAACAATAACCCAGATACAAACTGGTGATATTTTTCTTAAATGGTACGTGTCTGAATTAGTGAAATCTCATGCCATACAGCTGTAGTTCTGCTTTATAAATATACCTGGGATATCCGAGTCGTCTTCAGCCGCCATATTTGTTACCTGCACAACAACAATGCTGCAGGTGCGCGTGATGTAACTTCCGGTAACCAGTATCTGGCGAAATAGTAAAACAACAGGGTCAAATCTGATTTCTCTTGAAAATCTTATAACAGCACCATGTTGTCATCTCCTGCTGCCGTGATCACAAGGTAATTCAGTAGCAGTCGAAAGTGAAAATTAAGGCAGTTTGTCTTTGAACTAATGCTTCAATGAATAAACAGCTTAGTCAAAGTGGGGTCAGGGTCACAGTTGCTGAAATTGTTATTTTTGCCCTCTATTCTACAAAATAAGACAGTGACACAATATATTACTATCTTGAAATAAACGTACGTTCAATATATAACCAAGAACCCCTAACTTTAACTGACAGTGCAGGAAAAAATGTCCACTAACAAATTATTATCTTGACCTTTTGGCTTTGCTTCATGTACACTGATGTGGATCAAGGCATTCCTATCGAAAAGAGAGCAACAGGTCCTAGTAGATGGCGCCACTTCAGACAGTGTGCCAGTTATTAGCGGAGTACCTCAAGGCACGGTATTAGGACCACTGTTGTTCCTCATTTTTATAAATGACCTTCCAGATAGCGTACATTCAAGAGTTTGCCTCTTTGCTGACGACTGTATCTTGTACAGACCGATCAGAACAAGACAAGACAGCGTTGACCTCCAAGATGATCGACTCGCCGAATGGGAAAGGAAGTGGGGCATGGATTTCCACCCAGACAAATGCAGCACCCTCAGAGTCTCTAGATCAAGATCTAACTACACACTGAAGGGTCACGTCCTAGAGACCACGGATTCGGCTAAGTATCTCGGGGTAGAACTACAAAAAGACATGAATTGGAGCCTCCACATCGACAAAACGGTCAAGAAGGCGAACAGTACACTAGGATTCTTGAGAAGGAACCTGAGGATTTCCAACGAACAAAGTCCTCGGCATACTTCAGCACTACTTTAGCAGGGAGTAAGTATACAGGGAGGAGTAACGGATTCAATAATTGTAATAATTTTTAAGAATTTGCTGTTTTTCACACATGCGCACAACAACCAGAAGTAGTCATTTTCATGAAGTAGAGAAACACGCGCGACAACATAAAACGGTCCGTGTCTCCTCCCTGTTTACTTACTCCCTGTCATTAGTAAGACCCACCCTAGAGTACTGTTCTACTATTTGGAGCCCTCACACCCAAGAGCACATCAAGAAGGTAGAGATGGTTCCGCGTCGGGCAGCACGGTACATCACTAACCGCTACAGGAACACTAGCAGTGTCACATCTATGTTGAAGCACCTAGAATGGGAGACCCTGGAGTCAAGGCGTACTAAGAGCCAAATCACCATGCTCTTTAAGATTATCCACGGGCTAGTGGGCATAACAGCATCCGAGTTCCTGACACCTGCATCATCTCGCACCAGGTCCAATCACTCTTTGAAATTTAGACAGTTATCTTCTTCCAGCGACTATCTCAAAAAAAAATTCCCCCATGAACACTTTGTCGTTGGAATAGTCTACCAGCCACTGTGGCTGAGGCTCCTGATTTGGTATCTTACAAACAAGAGCTTTCAAAACTTTCATTCTAAACCCTATCCCAGTTGATTGTTTGTTAGGTTCTAGTGATTCTCAGTACTATGCTGGTTGGGTGAATTCCCAGGGGTCGCTATGGTAGCCAGACAGGACTGATGATGAAGGCCTATCACGCAATTAGCGACTAAGAATATCTTCCTTCTACCTTTCCTATCCATTTTTACTAAATAGCTCTACTGATCAGAGATCAGCAGAGCTTATTCCGTGGTGCGGCTTCTGTCTGTCAGTCCGCATGTCCGTCTGTAAACTTTTATTTGTAGCGACTACTCCTCTGAAACTACTGGAGATATATTCATGAAACTTTACAGAAATGTTGCCCATGAAGTCTAGTTGATCCTAGCAAAAATTCATGTTGATGTGAAATCCAAGATGGCCACCAAATCTAAAAATAGGTTTTTAAAAAACAAGTTTGTAGCGACTACTTCTTGAAAACTCTAAGGGATATTGATATGGGACTTTTTCTAAAATGTTCAGCATGACATGATGTTGGTCCTTGTCGAAAATCGTTTTGATTCGACGTTAAACATGACTGCCAGCGGCCATCTTTGTTTACATAGAGTTATATAATGAAAACTTGTAGCGACTACTCCTCTGAAACTACTTGACGGATTTTCATGAAATTTCACAGGAATGATGTCTCTTGATGTTTTAATTGATCCTAGCAAAATTTCAGATCGGCCGGAAATTCAAGATGGCCACCACGGCTAAAAATAGATTTTCAAAAAACAAGTTTGTAGCGACTACTTCTTGAAAAATATAAGTGATATTGATACTGGACTTTTTCTAAAATGATCAGCATGACATGACGGTTATTCGAGCCAAACATTATTTTTATTCGACGTTTACACGAATGTTGCTGTTGCTTATTGATCTTAACAAAATTTCAGGTCAGCCGGAAATTCAAGATGGCCGCTATGGCTAAAAATAGATTTTTAAAAAATAAGTTTTGTAGCGACTACTTCTTGAAAACTATAAGAGATATTGATATGGCACTTTTTCTAAAATGATCAGCATGACATGATGGTTATCCGAGTCGAACAATATTTTGATTCAATGTTAAACATGGCTGTCAGCGGCCATCTTTGTTTACATAGAGTTATATAATGAAAACTTGTAGCGACTACTCCTCTGAAACTACTTGACGGATTTTCATGAAATTTCACAGGAATGATGTCTCTTGATGTCTAATTGATCCTAGCAAAATTTCAGATCGGCCGGAAATTCAAGATGGCCACCACGGCTAAAAATAGATTTTCAAAAAACAAGTTTGTAGCGACTACTTCTTGAAAAATATAAGTGATATTGATACGGGACTTTTTCTAAAATGATCAGCATGACATGACGGTTATTCGAGCCAAACATTATTTTTATTCGGCGTTTACACGAATGTTGCTGTTGCTTATTGATCTTAACAAAATTTCAGGTCAGCCTGAAATTCAAGATGGCCGCTATGGCTAAAAATAGATTTTTAAAAAATAAGTTTTGTAGCGACTACTTCTTGAAAACTATAAGAGATATTGATATGGCACTTTTTCTAAAATGATCAGCATGACATGATGGTTATCCGAGTCGAACAATATTTTGATTCAATGTTAAACATGGCTGTCAGCGGCCATCTTTGTTTACATAGAGTTATATAATGAAAACTTGTAGCGACTACTCCTCTGAAACTACTTGACGGATTTTCATGAAACTTCACAGGAATGTTGCTCTTGATGTCTAATTGATCCTAGAAAAATTTCAGGTCGGCCAGAAATTCAAGATGGCCGTCACAGCTAAAAATAGATTTTTAAAAAATAAGTTTGTAGAGACTACTTCTTGAAAACTATAAGTGATATTGATATGGGACTTTTTCTAAAATGATCAGCATGACATGATGTAGATCCTTGTGGAAAATTATTTTGATTCGACATTAAACATGGCTGCCAGTGGCCATCTTTGGTTACATAGAGTTATATAGTAAAAACTTGTAGCGACTACTCCTCTGAAACTACTTGACGGATTGTCATGAAACTTTACAGGAATGTTGCTCTTGATGTCTAATTGATCCTAGAAAAATTTCAGGTCGGCCGGAAATTCAAGATGGCCGTCACAGCTAAAAATAGATTTTTAAAAAATAAGTTTGTAGCGACTACTTCTTGAAAACTATAAGTGATATTGATATGGGACTTTTTCTAAAATGATCAGTATGACATGATGTTGGTCCTTGTCGAAAATCGTTTTGATTTGACGTTAAACATGGCTGCCAGCGGCCATTTTTGTTTACATAGAGTTATATAATGAAAACATGTAGCGACTTCTTCTCTGAAACTACTTGACGGATTTTCATGAAACTTCACAGGAATGTTGCTCTTAATGTCTTATTGATCTTAGCAAAATTTCAGGTCTGCCGGAAATTCAAGATGGCAGCCACGGTTAAAAATAGATTTTCAAAAAACAAGTCTGTAGCGACTACTTCCTGAAATCAAAATTAATCAGTAGAGCTTCAAGGTCATTGACCTCTTGTTTGTTTTTCAAATTAAAAAAAAATCAGTTTCCACCCTCCCCACCCCCCTTTCCACCCGCCTCCCTCCACCCTCACAAGGTCAGCCCCCCCCCCCCCCCCCCCCCTTATTTTGGGAAGTTTCATAATGCTCTGAAAAATTGGACGCTTGGAAATAATCTCTGCTGCTATAGTAAATTGAAAGCGTCTACATGACTGACCTTGTGAGTGAGAAAAATGTGAGGATGGTGTCTGCAAAAAGGACACTTGAAGAGAATATTGTTCTTTGCAGTAACGTAAACTGAGAAGTGAAATTGACACAAGAGTTCAATGTTTATACTTTAACAGGGCTTGACATTAACTTTTTTTTCTACTTGCCAGAACTTGAAAATTTTATGCGTGGGAACAATATTTTCGGGAAAGTGTATATCTCTACAAATTAATAATGTTATTTTCGGGCAAATCATTGTCTAATCCATTGTCTAATCAAATTTGACCATATTTTTCAAATATTTCTAATGATGATGTGCGAATATTCAATTTATATGTTTTAGATGAAATATAAAAAGAGTGTAGATAATGATTGTATGCACTGGATTTGATATCTTGTACCAAACAAAAGATTTTGTCATTTGAAACATTACTTCGAAAAAGTTAGCGTCGCGCACTGTTTAATGGTTTCTAAGTCTGTTTCATTAGTCCATAAATGAACATTTGATCAATGTTTTGCATGTTCTGTTTATATTTAAAGGGACGATGTCCATAACTTATAGCTTATAAAACACACACTAATTATGTTCGCAAACATTACCCACCAAACATTATTCAATATTTACTAATTAAAAGCAGGATTGTTTGACGGAATTCAATCGCGGTACAAAAAAAAGAGAAACCGCTTCGGGCGTTTGAACTCGCAGCTTAAACTAAAATTACACTCGCGGTAATAATAGTCAACGTGAGCGTAAAGTAGTCGGCATAGCTCCCGACTGAGCTAACCGGGCTATACATATTACTCAATACATACTATGGTGAAAACCTAATGCACTAATGGAAGTCACGTGATCGCAGAAAAGGTAAATATGGTGGGTCCCACTTTATTTACAAATTATAATTAAAGTGGTTTTTTTCTCAAACTCACGAATGTATTACTACAGACTTCTTAGGGTCTATGCTCATGTTTTTATGTATACATTTCACTGAATAAAAGTCAGACGGTTACAATGTATTTGGTTATGCTCAATATCTGCTTAACTTACGGACAATGTCCCTTTTACTAAAACTTTTAAAAAAAATAAAATATGGATAATACTAGTGAAGCACATGACCAAAATGACTGGTGCGACATGTTCTTTGTCTTCACTAAGATTCATTTTGATTCTATGTCAAATATGGCCGTCAGTGGCCATCTTTGTTTACATAGAGTTATATAGGAAAAACTTGTGGCGAGTACTCCCGTGAAACTGTTTGACGGATTTTCATGAAACTTGACAGGAAGGTTGCTCTTGATGTCTAGTTGATCCTGGCAAAATTTCAAGTTGGCAGGAAATTCAAGATTCTAAAGATAGATTTTAAAAATGTGATTTTGTGGTGACAACTTCTCAAAAAAACAGGAGTGATATTGATTTGGAACCTTTACCAAAAAGACTGCCACGACATGTAGTTGGTCCTAATCAAAGATCATTTTAATTTGGATGTCAAACATAGCGACCAGCTGCCATCTTTGTTTACATAGAATTATATAGGAAAAAATGGTGGTGACTACTCCTGTGAAACTACTTGAAAGATTTTCATGAAACTTAACAGAAATGTTGCTCTTGATGTCTAGTCGATCCTAGCAAAATTTCAGATCAGACGGAAATTCAAGATGGCCGCCATGTCTAATAACAATTTTTTAAAAAACTAATTTGTAGCAACTACTTCTTGAAAACTATAAGTGATATTGATAGGGGACTTTTTCTAAAATGATCAGCATGACATGATGTTGGTCCTTTAAAAGAATTATTTTGTTTCGATATTAAACATGGCTGCCAGCGGCCATCTTTGTTTACATAGAGTTATATAGTAAAAAGTTGTAGCGACTACTCCTCTTAAACTGTTGACAGATTTTCATGAAACTTCACAGGAATGCTGATTAAGCTATCAAAACCTATCAGTAGAGCTCAAGGTCATTGACCTCTTGTTTACTAAGTAGGGCTTATTTCATGGTCTGTTGTCCGTCATCTGTCTGTTAACTTTTTGGTGTCTGCACTCTAGCACCTTTATTTTTCATCCTATCTTTACAAAACTTTACCAGATTGTTAATATCAATCACGAATGAAAGCTTAGACAAGTTCGAGAACCAGCAAGATCAGACCAGTAACACGGGAGTTATGGCCCTTGAATTTATGAAAATTGGTGTATTTTGTCTTGTCTGCACTCTAGTGCCTCCATTATGCATTCTATCTTTACCAAGCTTTGGCAGATTGTTGATATCAATGAAAGCTTGGAAAACAAGCCTGATCGGATCAGTAACACTGAAGTTAATGACCCTTGAATTATGTTAACTTTTTTATGTCTAAGCTCTATCACCTTTAATTTTCATCGGATCTTTACCAAACCTTACCAGATTGTTTATACCAATAAAAGCTTGGACAAGTTCGAAAAACAGCAAGGTCGGACCAGTAACGACGGAGCTATGGCCTTTGGATTAACGAAAATTGTCTTTTTTTGCATTATTGCGCCTTCATTTTGCATGGGTGTGCCACAGGGCAGCATACTCTCTGTCACCCTTTTTAATATAAAAATTAATAGTATACATGTAGTTAAATGCATCAATCCTGGTGTGGATTGCTCTCTATATGTTGACGACTTTGTTATATGTTGTGCAAAAAACATGAACACTATTGAGAGACAACTTCAACAATGTCTCAATAAACTTCAGACCTGATCTGATGAAAATGGTTTTAAATTTTCTAAATCTTAAACTAATTGTATGCATTTTTGTCAACTACGTAAACATCATGAAGACCCTCATCTAACACTGGATGGCTCACCAATACCAGTAGTGGATGAGACAAAATTCCTTGGTCTTATTTTCGACCGTAAATTAACGTTTATACCACACCTTAAATACTTGAAGGCCAAGTGCCTTAAAGCCCTTAATTTACTTAAAGTTGTTGCAAACACTAACTGGGGAGCGGCTCGTAAAGTCCTCTTGCGACTTTACAGATCTCTTATCAGATCCAAGCTGGACTACGGCTCGATAGTATATGGATCGACTCGCAAGTCGTACTTGCAGATGCTCGATCCTATACATAATCAAGGATTACGACTCGCCTTAAGTGCCTTTCGTACATCAACAGCCGTAAGTCTATATGTTGAAGCTAATGAACCATCACTGTCTCATAGACGGGACAAATTAGCCCTTCACTACGCCATTAAATTAAAGTCTAACCCTTCAAACCCAACTTTCGATAATGTTTTTAATCCAAGCAATGAACCTCTTTTTGATCGAAAACCGAAGGCCATTCGATCATTTGGTCTTCGTATTAAACCAAAATTAAGAGCCAAGTACAAAGTACCACAAATTCCACCGTGGACTTTGGAAACACCAACAATTATTTTTGATCTTTGTAATAGTAACAAATTTCAATGGTGAAATATAAAAAGGGGACGTAACTCAGCACAACATACGATTGTTATTAAAACGTGTCTTTCTCTGTACTGTACAGTCGGAATGAAGGTTCACACGAGCCTATATTCACGTTTCCCTACGGTTGGTGGGTTTTCTTAAACGTTTATGGAAGGACCGAAGATGTATATAATTCTATATACAGTACTTCTTCATTAGTGTTTTCTAAATTACACCACTATACCAAAGGAGAAAAGACTTTAGCGTCCGTTGATTTTGGAACTGTATCATACGCCTGCCATTTTTCGGAACTGTACTAGCTACCTGCCAATAAATAATGGAATTGTACCGTACTCCTGCCATTTTTAGCTCTACTGGCCAAGGGCCAGCAGAGCTTATGGGATCGTGTGTTGTCCGTCTTCCGTCGTCCGTCGTCCGTCCGTCGTCCGTCTGTCGTCCGTCCGTCGTCCGTTAACTTTTCTTGTGTACACTCTAGAGGCCACATTTCTAATGCAATCATCATGAAACTTTGTCAGAATGTTTGTCTCAATGAAATCTCGGTCAAGTTCGAAAATGGGTCATGTGGGGTCAAAACTAGGTCACTAGGTCAAATACTTGAAAAACCTTGTGTACACTCTAGAAGCCGTATTTCTGACCCAATCTTGATGAAACTTTGTCAAAATGTTTGTCTTAATTATATCTTGGTCAAGTTCAAAAATGGGTCACATGGTATTAAAAACTAGGTCACTAGGTCAAACTTTGGAAAAACAGTGTGTACACTCTAGAGGCCATATTTTTGACCCGATCTTGATGAAACTTTGTCAGAATGTTTGTCTCAATGAAATCTCGGTAGTGTTTAAAAATGGGTCATGTGGGGTCAAAAACTAGGTCACTAGGTCAAATACTTGAAAAAACTTGTGTACACTCTAGAGGCCACATTTCTGATGCAATCATCATGAAACTTTGTCAGAATGTTTGTCTCAATGAAATCTCGGTCAAGTTCGAAAATGGGTCATGTGGGGTCAAAAACTAGGTCACTAGGTCAAATACTTGAAAAACCTTGTGTACACTCTAGAAGCCGTATTTCTGACCCAATTTTGATAAAACTTTGTCAAAATGTTTGTCTTAATTATATCTTGGTCAAGTTCAAAAATGGGTCACATGGTGTTAAAAACTAGGTCACTAGGTCAAACTTTGGAAAAACCGTGTGTACACTCTAGAGGCCATATTTTTGACCCGATCTTGATGAAACTTTGTCAGAATGTTTGTCTCAATGAAATCTCGGTCATGTTCAAAAATGGTCATGTGGGGTCAAAAACTAGGTCACTAGGTCAAATACTTGAAAAAACTTGTGTACACTCTAGAGGTCATATTTGTTACCCAATCTTGATGAAACTTTGTCAAATTGTTTATCTTAATTATATCTTGATCAAGTTCGGAAATGGGTCACATGAAGTTAAAAACTAGGTCACTAGGTCAAATATTGGAAAAACCTTGTGTACACTCTAGAGGCCATATTTTTGACTCGATCTTGATGCAATTTTGTCAGAATATTTGTCTCAATTATAGCTTGCTAAAGTTCGAAAATGGGTCACACAGGGTCAAAAACTAGGTCACTAGGTCAAATACTTGAAAAACCTTGTGTACACTCTAGAGGCCATATTTCTGACCCGATCTTGATGAAACTTTGTCGAAATGATGTCTTAATTATATTTTGGTCAAGTTCGAAAATGGGTCCCATGGGGTCGAAAACTAGGTCACTAGGTCAAATACTTGAAAAACCTTGTGTACACTCTAGACACCATGTAGTACGACTCGATTCATCAATGGTATAACAGCCAGTAGAGCGTTCACAGGCCCTCTTGGGCCTCTTGTTCAATACCCGGTCGTGTTTAAAAACCTACAATTATTTTAATAAAATGTTCTGTGGGCTAAAATTTGGACTGTTTATTCAGGAAAGATTATATTTTATGGCAGTATGTCTGAAACCTCTTAAACTTGACTATTTACCGAGTACCAGGTCTCTAACTTTCTACAATCACATTTTTTAGCTTAATTTCAACATTTAACCTACCGTAACTCGCATAATATAGGTTCGAATTTCACGGGAATCAGGTGACATACACACCATTCCTTCCAACTTAAAGTGGCCGATTCACTTTTCTAATAGTTAAAGGCTAACAAGTCATAAAACTAGATTTATTTACCCTTTTGAAACTTGTTTTTTTTTTACCGGGAACTGTGCCTACGGCTGCCGGTAATCGGGTGTGTTTTTAGCTGAACTTAAGGCAATTGAACTTGCCTTAAATTATATTCAGGAATCTAATGATGACCATTTTGTAATATTTTCTAATTCCCTTTCATCTCTTCAAGCACTGGGTAATATGAAACATGATAACCCAGTTGTGCTTCAACTTTTAGAAAAGTACAATTCTCTTATAATTGATAATGTTATTATTTTCTGCTGGCTTCCAAGCCATGTAGGAATACGTGGTAATGATAGAGCTGATAATGCTGCTAAGGCAGCATTATATTTACATATATCTAATACCAATTTACCTTATACTGATTTTAAAAGTTGTATTAACACATATATTCGTAACTCTTGGCAAACCGCTTGGGATTTGTCAGTTAACAATAAACTCCATTCAATTAAACCGTTACTCGGAGAATGGCGTTCTTCTAGTAGACCCAGTCATCGAGAGGAAGTTGTCCTAGCCCGGTGCAGAATAGGGCATACACGTTATACTCATTCATATTTATTACAAGGTGAGCAATTACCAGAATGTATACCCTGCTTTGCACCGTTAACGGTCAAACACATATTGCTGGAATGTGTAGACTTTGATCCTATGCGCACAATATGACCTATTTATGTGTCGACGTGCCGTAAAACACCATTCATTCATTCATTTTTCATCCTATCTTTACCAATCTTTACCATATTGTTAATATAAGTGAAAGCTTGGAAAACCAGCAAGATCGGATTAACGAAAACTACTTCAATTTTCTTCCAATCTTTACCAAACTTTATCAGATTGTTAATATCAATGAAAGCTCGGACGAGTTCGAAAATCAGCCAGCTTGGATCAGTAACACCAGAGTTATGGCCCTTGTTTTACTGAAAAATGCCATGTTCTTCCTTGTGACCACTCTAGCACCTTCGTTTATTTATATTTGATCTTTACCAAATTTGCACAGATTGTTAATATCAATGAAAGCTTTGAAAGTTTAAAACCAGCCAGATCAGATTAGTTTCACCGGAGTTATGGTACTTGATTTGCTGAAAAATGTTGTATTCTGCCTTGTGAACACTCTAGCACCTTCTTTTATTATTTGATCTTTACCAAGCTTGCACAGATTGTTAATATCGATGAAAGCTCAGACAAGTTCTAAAACCAGCCAGATCGGATCTGTAACACAAGAGTTACGGCCCTTGATTTGCTGAAAAATGCCATATTTTGCCTTGTGAACACTCTAGCACCTTTATTTATTATTTGATCTTTACCAAACTTGCACAGGTTGTTGATATCGATAAAAGCGCAGACAAGTTCGAAATCCAGCCAGATCGGATTAGATTCACCGGAGTTATGGCCCTTGATTTGCTGAAAAATGCCATATTTTGCCTTGTGAATGCTCTAGCACCTTAATTTATTATTTGATCTTTACCAAACTTGCACAGATTGTTAATATCAATGAAAGCTCAGACAAGTTCGAAAACCAGCCAGATCGGTTAAGTAACAGCAGAGTTATGGCCCTTGTTTTGCTAAAATATGCCATTTTCTACCTTGTGACCTGGCTCAAGCACCTTTTATTATTTGATCTTTACCAAACTTGCACAGATTGTTAATTAATTTCAACAAAAGCTTGGAAAGTTCAAAAACCAGCCAGATCGGATTAGTAACACGATAGTTATGGTCCTTGATTTAGTTAAAAATGCTGTATTTTGCCTCGTTAAGACGGACCTAGGGGCTTCATTTGGCCGGATTTCAGTGAAATTTTGCAGGGATGATCAGTATCATGCCTAGTTGCGCATATTTTCACCGTGTTCCGGTTGAATGATTTTTGCAGAAGTATGACCCTTTAAAGGTACACAAACTTTGTCCAGACTTAAAGTTCTCCTGAACCCCTGGCTGAATTTTGTACCAAGCCTATTTGTGCATATCATCACCGTGTTCCGGTTGTAAGATTTTTGGCGAAGATATGACCCTTTATAGGATTTCAAGATTTCAGCGAAACTTGAAAAGGTTGATTAATTTCAAGCCTAGTTGTGCATACCGTCGCCGTGTTCCAGTTGAAATATTTTTGACAGAGTTATGGCCCTTTAAAGGTTTTAATAAACAAAATTTGTCGAGATTAGTGTCGCAAGATGACCCTAGTGGTTGGGGCTAACTCAGGAAAGAATCAATGACGGTGAATGCATTTACATAATAGTGTATTGAAGGTTCAATAGCAGTATATGTTACGACAGTGTAGTGTACAATTGTAGAATATTGTTGAAATTTGAATGTTGCTTATTATGCAACCATGTCTTTTGCTAGGACTAATTAATGAGAGATAATTTTGTTGAATTTTAAAAAGTGTAGCACTTTCTTTAAATGGGGAGATGGTGTCACAAAATAATCATGAGGAGAGCGTATTGGTCGTACACAGCTCTTGTAAGCACCTGTCAGTCACACGCTAATCCATTGTTCAGTTGAAACCAATTCACAATGTCCATGATATATTCAGGTAACACGGAAAAGCGTGCACATTTTAAGTGGCCGCCAGAGGGCGTCCGGAAGGGCAGTTTAATAAGTTTAGTTTTGTGCTAATGCATGTAAGAGTATAGGTCTATCTCTCTAAAAGGCAAAATTGTGTAAAGGTCCTTTCCTGTAGATTTAATATTGCGGATTTAGCCACGTGTATCACGGAATTAACATGGGAAATAATGTTTTGGGCAGAACGTCGGTTATAAAATGCATTGGTCTCAAGTCTTGGCCGGGATTGATTGAAAGTTACTTTGTGTGAGCAGTGGCTGGAACCGGCGAAATTCACAGGTAATATATGGTCAGTAATTATTTTATGAACTTTTATCGTACATTTGTAATCAGTGGGCGGCGCCATCTTGGTTGGCGGTTACGACATCCGGTTAGCTTTTATGTTTCGCAAACATTAACTCGAGACTAGCATACGATTTTGAAGTTACTTTATTTTTAGATGTAATTATTGTAATTGATCATTAAGTGTAAAACAATATTAATTTGATAACGTTGTATAATAGGTACATTAGATAACGTTGGCGTATAACTCAGTGATTGTAATATACGAGTGATTTGATAACGTAGTATATTACATGTATTAGGCGCATTGGTTAACAGCGACGTACATGGCGTTGTAGAATATGTGTACATTGCTACTCATCATTAGTACAGCTTACATATATTTATAAGATAATGATTTGTTGGTGTAATGATAATTATATAAGATAGGTGGGTTTATGAACCGACATCTAAAACGTATGTATTATTACAGCCTAACCCGTCCGGTGCAGATAAGCCATCCAGGTTTGGATATAAGCCTCCAGGAGTGGAGCTAAGCCTTTAGGGTGTGTAAGCCCTTTAGGTGATTCAACACTATAATCAACATATAACGTTACGAGCGGTGGAGACGGTCCCCATACCTGTGCAACATGGCCAGGTTAAAGAAACGACAACCCCTGGGACACGAGGTGGGCCCGTTATCAGTCCTCACTGGAGGAATATCATCCACAACCTCAGTGGAGGTTAATCGTCATTATATCGCGTCATCAACCCTTCTAGAAGGCATTTGATGACAATCACCCATTGGATTCATCAGCTCTTGCGCATCACAGTTACCACGCTAGGTCATAATTCGTGTGAACACCAACATTGTTATAACTTTAACAACACTTTAGGGTCGTATATATATATAGTCAGTCGACACATTCAGTATTTGTGATAATACTAAGAAGTCTTAAACGTTCATGAGAACAGTCTTTTCATATTTCATCTGTGTATTCGCTTGTTTTTTTTTGATAATTGTATATATATTTAACATATTTTAACAGTTGCATTAAACTTAAGTAAATGCATTCACCGTCATTGATTCTTTCCAGAGTTAGTCCCAACCTCTAGGGTCATCTTGCGACAACTAGCCTCTTTTGAACTCTAAAGCCGGATTTCAGCAAAACTTTTTAGGGATGATCAGTACCAGGCCTAGTTGTGCATATCATCGCCGTGTAACGGTTGAATGATTTTTGGCGGAGTTATGGCACTTTAAAGGTTTTAGTACACAAACTTTGTCTAGACAAGTTCTCCTGAACCTGTGGCCGGATTTCAACAAAACTTTGCAGGGATGATCAGTACCAAGCCTAGTTGCACATGCAATCGCCGTGTTCCGGTTGAAATATTTTTTATAAGAGTTATGGCCCCTTATATACAAACTTTATCAGGATTAATTTTCCTGAACCTCTGGCTAGATTTCAGTGAAACTTGGCAGGAATGATCATTACAGGGTTCTGGAAATATTTTGATTTTCAAAAGTCACTTGCCCTGCCCATAATGTCACTTGCCCCACATTTAAGAAAACTTAATTGCCCGAAAAATTGGCGCTTTACGATTATTCGTGTTAAACGGGACGGACCGCCGCATAATTTGGACCATTATTCTTAGTTGAAAAAGAAAGGGAGAATGTATTTAATTGTATTAGTTAAAACATTGTATTTATTCATATAAAAAAATCAAACGGTTCTTCTTTGTGTCTATTACATTTTGGTGTTACTTCAATCATAAAATGATGAATGTGACAGTATACAAACTAATTTTATTCCCCCCTCCCACCCCACCAAGCATCACACACACACTACCCCATTATTTTTGATGACCATCCAAAAAAATTGCTTGGCAGCTAGTATATGGAACTTTTAATGTCACAGTGTGTACAATTAACCAGTTGACAGAAAAAAAAGAAGCTATTGTGTTCATTTAAATGTATGACAAGCAAAGAAACAAGACAAAAACGTTATTAAAAATATTCACTTGGCCCCCAATATCTGTAACCATGGTAACGTTCCTACGCTTTTGTCTTTGAACTTAAGTGAATTAGATGAAAGCAAGAGGCATGAATAGGGTTTTCCCTAGGAATTGTTTAAGAAGTAGTAGCAGTAACCTTATTTATCAAAAGCGAAAGTTCAGAACTTGAGAAAAAGGTTCCGTGATTGTTTTGAAATCGCGAAAACCCATGACATGCGCATATTGCTAAGTTATGCAACTAATTTGTCTAGTATGCACTTCCATATACGTTTAATTACAGAGTACACCAAATACCTCATGAAATCGCATTGATAAACGAGTGCTTCGAGTAATAGAAAATGCATCACATGGGTCTGTCAATCATTATTTTGACACATTAAATTTGCAAATTAAGGAATTTCTGTATTTGATTGATGGAAGGTCCAAATGACTTTCAGGGAAATGATTTCTGCTAGTAGCTATGTTTATGGTTGGGAGGTCATGCACATGATTGGAAAATGCATCACATGGGTCTGTCAATCATTATTTTGACACATAAAATTTGCAAATTAAGGAATTTCTGTATTTGATTGATGGAAGGTCCAAATGACTTTCAGGGAAATGATTTCTGCTAGTAGCTATGTTTATGGTTGGGAGGTCATGCACATGATTGCCGCGATTTCATTGGACGATGGACACACATCTGACGGTCGTGTCAGGATAAATTGTGAAATGCGTTTGTGGGTTAATTAGTTGTTTATTGAAATAATGCCACAAATTGGAATGGAAACGTCCAGTCGGGCAAGTGGCGGGCAACCAGATTTGCGAAGGTCACTTGCCCGCACCCAAAATCCACTTGCCCGGGGCGTCGGGCAACCGTATTTCCGTAACTCTGCAGTACCAGGCCTAGTTGCGCATATTGATGTCTTGTTCCCCCCCACAGACTCCATATAGCCAGTAGAGCGATACAGGCCCTTTTGTTGTGCAATTTCCACGTTTCTTGTTAAATTACTTATTTATATTTCAGACTGGTGGTCTCCAAGATTGGGTCATTGGGTGCAGTTGGTACACGACTAGCACACACTCTTCCAGATCTCCCGTATGAATACCATGCACTGGAGCCGTATATCTCTAAAGACATCATGCACATTCACCACGAAAAACATCACAATACTTATGTGACCAATCTCAATGCCACAGAGGAGAAACTGACCGCTGCTGTTGCAGAGAGTAAGTGATTCTTATATATATATACATTAATATTTGCCTACTTATCCATCATGTGATCGGGTATCATGTTTTTTTTCAAATTTTCGTGGTTTTCACTTCTGATCAGTCGCATGTTTCAAACTTTAAACTACCCTGCATTACCAACAGCCACCAGTGGCAGCATATGGTTACCATTGGGTACTGATGTTACAATGGCAACCAATAAACTCTGAATGGATATGGGTATATATATATATATATAAATATTATATGGTATCAGTGGGAACGCAAGGTTATCATTGGCTACAGTACTGATATATAAGCAAAATGGCAAGGCAGGGGAAACCTGTCATTTATATTCTTCAAAACCGAACATTTGAGTTCGTAGACTATGTTCGTCCTCATTTTGAACTTCGTCATAGCAAAGTCAGCGATGCTAGCCTAGGTATAGAGTTATGGCAAGATTGGTTACCCACATCTTACCCATCGGCAATCCCACAATTAACGAAGGCATCTGATGGTTACCTATGGCTGCCTACATGGCTACCCACTTTCGGGAACCGATGGGAGAACCCTGGACGCACTTGGTTACTTGTCCAGCCTTAGCTGTTAGATTTGTTGGTGTTTTACGTCGTTTTCAACACATATTATTGTAAGGTTATATATGACGGTCGATTTTAAGCTCTACTGGCCAAAGGCCAGGAGGGCTTATGCGATCACTTTTCGTCCGTCTGTCTGTCTGTCTGTCTTGTCTGTTCGTCTGTCCGTCTGTAAGCAATTTTATAAAATCGACATCTCCTCTGAAACCGCTTTAAGGATTTTGATGAAACTTCATCACAATGTTAGTTGGGAGGGCCCCTCTCAGATTTATGTTTTTCGCGGCTGCCATTCATCCAAGATGGTCGCCATGTCTAAAATTAGGCCAAATTTAAGGAAATTTCAAATGACATCTCCTCCGAAACCACTGATTCCATTCTACTGAAATATCATATACATGTTCCTTGGGTTGGCCTCTATGAAGTTTGTGTTTTTTGTTATCGTCAAATAATCAAAATGGCTGCCAAGGCGACCGAAAGTTTACATAGAGTTATATTGGAAAAGGTTAAAAATTACATCTTCTCTGAAACCACCTGAAAGATTTTGATTAATCTTAAGGACAATGATATTTGGGATAGTCCCTCTCAGATTTGTGTTTTTCGCGGCCGCCAGTCATCCAAGATGGCCGCCATGGCTAAAACTAGGCCAAATTTAAGGAAATTTCAAACGACATCTCCGAAACCACTGATTCCATTCTACTGAAATATCATATACATGTTCCTTGGGTTGGCCTTTATCAAGTTTGTGTTTTTTGTTATCGTCAAATAATCAAAATGGCCGCCAAGGCGACCCAAAGTTTACATAGAGTTATATAGGAAAAGGTTAAAAATTACATTTTCTCTGAAACCACTTGAAAGATTTTGATGAAACTTAAGGACAATGATATTTGGGATAGCCCTCTCAGATTTGTGTTTTTCGCGGCCGCCAGTCATCCAAGATGGCCACCATAGATAAAACTAGGTCAAATTTAAGTAAATTTCAAACGACGTCTCCTCCGAAACCACTTATTCCATTCTTGTGAAATATCATATACATGTTCCTTGGGTTGGCCTCTATCAAGTTTGTGTTTTTCGTTATCGTCGAATAATCAAAATGGTCACCACAGTGAACCAAAGTTTACATAGAGTTATATAGGAAAAGGTTAAAAATTACATCTTTTCTGAAACCGCCTGAAAGATTTTGATGAAATTTAAGCACAATGATATTTGGGATAGTCCCTCTCAGATTTGTGTTTTTTGCGGCCGCCAGTCATCAAAGATGGCCGCCATGGCTAAAACTAGGTAAAATTTAAGTAAATTTCAAACAACATCTCCGAAACCACTGATCCCATTCTACTGAAATATCATATACATGTTCCTTGGGTTGGTGTCTTTTAAGTTCATGTTTTTTCGTTATTGTCGAATAATCCAAATGGCCGCCACGGCGACCCAAAATTTACCTAGAGTTATATAGGAAAAGTTTAAAAATGATATCTTCTCTGAAACCGCTTGAAGAATTTCGATGAAACTTAATCAAAATGATATTTGGGATAGTCCCTCTCAGATATGTGTTTTTCACGGCCGCCAGTCATCCAAGATGGCCGCCATGGCTAAAACTAGGCCAAATTTAAGGAAATTTCAAACGACATCTCCTCGAAAACCACTGATACCATTCTACTGAAATATCATATACATGTTCCTTGGGTTGGCCTCTATCAAGTTTATGTTTTTCGTTATCGTCAAATAATAAAAATGGCCACCACGGCGACTCAAACTTTACCTAGAGTTATATAGGAAAAGGTTAAAAATGACATCTCTGAAACCTCTTGAAGGATTTTGATGAAACGTAATGATTAATCACCATGATATTTGGGATAGTTCCTCACAGGTTTTTGTTTTTCGCGGCTGCCATTCATCCAAGATGGTCGCCATGTCTAAAATTAGGTCAAATTTAAGGAAATTTCAAACAACATCTCCTCCGAAACCACTTACTGCATTCTTGTAAAATGTCATAAACATGTTCCTTAGGTTAGCCTCTATCAAGTTTGTGTTTTTCGTTTTCGTCGAATAATCAAAATGGCCGCCACAGCGACCCAAAGTTTACATAGAGTTATATAGGAAAAGGTTAAAAATGACATCTTCTCTGCAACTGCTTGAAGGATTTTGATGAAACTTAATCACAATGATCTTTGGGTTAGTCCCCCTCAGATTTGGGGCCTCCAGTCATCCATGATGGCCACCATGGCTAAACTTAGGTCAAATTTAAGGACATTTATCAAACGACATATTACCACTTATTCCATTCTAGTTAAATATCATATGCTTGTTCCTGTTGTTGGCCTCTATCAAGTTTGTGTTTCTCGTTGTCGTCAAATATTCAAAATGGCCGCCACGATAACCCAAAGTTTACATAGAGTTATATATAGGAAACATGTTTCTTGGGTTGGCCTCTATCATGTTTATGTTTTTGAATCACATCATACAAGTAGAGCGTCTACAGGCCCTCTTGGGCCTCTTGTTTGTGGTGGAGGCAGACCACCCACTGTACCTTGGTAGAACCAGTACTATACAGTACACCTCCCGCCATCCGTAAGAATGGACACTACTCACTTACAAGTCGAGCTCCCAGTGGGATTCGAACCCGCAGCAATGAGAGGCGAAACTTAGCTGTTAGAATCAGGCATCTTAGCTGTTAGAATCAGGCTGTTGTGGTTTTATGTTCTCTGCCTACCGTAGCACTATGACATGGCCTATAGGGAATAATATCCTTAGGAAAAATAGCACTTTTCGGCGAAGACATAACATAATGCTGGCATAAAAAATGCTGTCTTAGTTGACTAAATCCTAAATATCACATGTCCATTCATAAAACTCACCAACAATAAGATTATCACACCAATCTGAGTGATTTTTGTATTCGATCAGAAAAAATGAGATTACAGTATAATGGAATAGCTCCACCCATCTCTAGTGGAGCAGACGATTCAGAGAACTACAGCTCAGAGAACCAGACTAGAAGTGGGAGGAGCTAAGTTTCAATATATGTTCATCCCGAGAGGTAAACAGTAGCTGCACAAATGATGAACAAAAGGTAGAGGTTCTGCTAGATAGGATCTGATAGATCGACCTTTCATCTAATCAATATTCATGAGAAGATCAACTAAATTTAACCAATGAAATCACGCGTTTCATATGCACTTCAGATGATGTTCAATACTGAACAAACAGAAATCCACATAAAACAGATCTATTTCCGAAAAAAGATAAAATCTTCATGTGTAATTGTCGTGGATTGCACGAAAAATTCATAAAAAATGCACTAAATGGCATGTTTTACATTAAATACGAAGAAAATCATGGTCGCAGCATGTTTTTTGAAAACATTCGGAACAGTACCTGAAAAATATATATTCTACCGAGATTTTTGCGACTTAAAGGTTTTTAAATAGTACGTCTTAGTACTCTGGTCCACTTAGCTCAGTTCGTAGTGAGATGGACTATTGCGACGTTATATTATTATTACCCGTGAGTGTAATTTTAGTGTGGGTTCAACACCACCAAGCAGTACATCTTTTTTTTGTACCGCTATTGAATTTCGTCAAACATTCTTGTTTTATTTTCGGTAAATATTCAATAATGGTTCGTTTGTTATGCTTGTCAACGCAATTATTTTGTGTTTTTTTCAGCTAAAATTTATGAACATCGTCTCTTTCAATACTGAGCATAGATTGCTCCACAGTATTTTACTGAAACGCGACATGTGCAGTGAAGCCGTCTATACTGAGCGATTTTGTAGGCTGAAATCTCATTGGCTAAGCGTAAGGTCAATCTGATGTGACCTCCAATGCATTATGCAATGTTGTCAGATCCTTAGTAGTGTACACAGAGCTACAGATAAGCTTAAATACCCAATAAAAAATGCCAAAATACCCAAATAAAATAAAAAGCATGGGTACCAATAAGTAATCGAAGTTGTCAAATGATAAAACAGCCTATGCAAATTGAGTAATATTTGGGTTGTTGAAGGGACACCCAGTCACCTTGTATAAAGCGTATTGTAAATGAAGTTGATTTTATAAGATTTTATGTATACAAAATTAGTGGAATGCCACCCCAGAACAATGTCGCAAACTTTCGTTGTTTTATTTTACCCAATTGAAATCATGAAATACCCAATTAAATAAATACCGATGGTTAAATACTTAATTGTTTGTTATTTCTTGCTAAACTTGTAATGTTTTGGATGAAGTTCCCAGCTCTAAATTTGAAAATATAACCGTCATTTTTAGCTCGACTGATCAGAGATCAGCAGAGCTTAAGCCGCGGTGCGGCGTCCATCGTCCGTCTGTCCGTCTGTCTGTCCGTAAACATTTATTTGTAGCGACAACTCCTACAAGAAACTTTACAGAAATGTTGCCCATAAAGTCTAGTTGATCCTAGCAAAAAATCAGGTTGATGTGAAATCCAAGATTGCCGCCAAAGCTAAAAATACAAGTTTGTAGCGACTACTTCTTGAAAAGTATAAGTGATATTGATATGGGACTTTTTCTAAAATGATCAGCATGTCATGATGTTGGTCCTTGTCAAAAATTATTTTGATTTGACATTAAACATGGCCGCCAGTGGCCATCTTTGTTTACATAGAGTTATATAATGAAAACTTGTAGCGACTACTCCTATGAAACTACTTGATGGATTTTCATGAAACTTCACAGGAATGTTGCTCTTGATGTCAAAAATCTATCAGTAGAGCTTCAAGGTCATTGACCTCTTGTTATTTATTACAAACAATCTTTCCTAGGAGAAGAATTCTTTAAGCAGTTTGTTTTCGTTCTAATCCTTTAATATGATCGTACAATGTATAAATGAAATGTTGTAAACCATTGAAAAATAAAATATGTTTAAACCAAGTACTCAATTGATCAAAAAGCTTATCTGTAGCTCTGGTGTGGAGTATCGTAGCATGATAAAGTGTCTGATTTTAATGAGATTGTATTCATATATTTCAGACTATTTTAAATTTCTTTCTTTTCAGAAAATATTTCGAAGATAATTACGCTGCAGCCAGCCCTCAGGTTTAATGGTGGTGGTCACATCAACCATTCCATCTTCTGGAAGGTGCTCAGCCCCGACGGTGGTGGCGTGCCTAAGGGAGATCTCATGGAGCTTATCATTAACAACTTCGGGTCATTCGATAATATGAAGTCGGAGTTAACAAGTGCTTCGGTGGCAATACAAGGCTCTGGCTGGGGCTGGTTGGGATGGAATCCCATCAGTGGGAGACTGAGAATTGCAACGTGTGCCAATCAGGACCCCTTAGAGGCAACAACAGGTAGGTGCATAGTCATGCAGTCATGAGTGTGATTTTGGGTACCATTAGTCTAATACACCGTACCGGGTACCAGTCTACTGGGTACAGGGTTCTCAATAGACTTTAAAGGTGAAGAGTCATATGACCCTTGACTCAAAAATCCCAAGGGTCAAAATTGAAACGTCAAAAGTCAAATATAAATCAAACAAATCGAAGCGCTGTTTTATAAAACATCCTTTAATAACTTTAATGAATTCTGTACATATTTTATTGCCAAGAAAGGTTTGCAAGGAACTTAAAAAAACTACTATTCCATTTTACAATAATGTGTCATTATGTCAAAGATTCAAAGTTATGTAAGGCTGTTTAATAAATTGGGGTCCACATTGGTTAATATTATAAGTTATTGGTGTTGTTATAAGACAAGCTGAGCTCTCTTATTTTCTGCTTCTTCGGGGTCAGACAGTGCAACCTCAGACAGTGCACCTTCATACAGTGCATCCCAAACAGGACGTTTCGTAGACTGCGATGACGTAAACGGAAATAAACTTCTTTGCGCCATTTGTGTATAGGCCTACATGAAGACTGTTACGCGATAGCACAAAAATAGTACGTAAAAACAAAATATCACAATGCGTAATGTCCGTTAAGTTTTGACTGAACGATAACCCAGGTTAAAAAACGCATTGTTTATGTACATTTAGCCGATTTATAAATATTTAAATTATCCTCATTAAAACTATTTCGTTGTTCTTTAAAACATGCGCAAAACAAAATTAACAAACCACGAACACAAATAAAGTCTATTTTATTTTCGCCGATTTTATCTTTTCACATGCTTGACCGCTAGCATTTGTTTTTATCTCAGTGCGGTCTAAATAACCGGTAATCAATCAGAAGCCAGTAGCAATCAATTAAACAGTTAATCCAATCAACTCATAAAAGTCTTCACCCGCAAAAATCATCATAAATTTCAAAGATAATCGTAAAATTATTAACACAATAGCAGCGATTAGATTACACAGTGACACCATTTACAGACAGGTTATTTCCGCCTCTGTACATAAGCTGCGACAGCAGCGAATTTGATTGGTTGAGAGGCGATCAAGGTCGTCAGGCAAGGTGTCAATCACTGTTATGCAGCGCGTACTCATTGTTTGGATGTTTTGACTATCGAAAATAGGTACATGTGTGTATTGGATTGATGATTGGAAGCAAATACACGCGCGTCATAAAAACGCACAGGTGGTAAATTAGCTGCGTCAGAATTGGGTCAAATTGAATTTCCATGCGTCAAAACGCGTGTGTACGCGTCTATTGAGAACCCTGGGGTATAAGGTTAACCTGAATATAATTTGGAAATTGATTACCGAGGGAGGGTTGCTGGACTAGTAGGTGAATGGTTCTCTATGTAGATGGTTGG
This sequence comes from Cyrtodaria siliqua, assembly GCA_037043455.1. Classification (NCBI taxonomy): domain Eukaryota; kingdom Metazoa; phylum Mollusca; class Bivalvia; order Adapedonta; family Hiatellidae; genus Cyrtodaria; species Cyrtodaria siliqua. The sequence goes on along the minus strand of JAWPHD010003114.1, from coordinate 2,623 downwards.
TTGGTTGGGAGAATGGTGTTTTACATCAGTTGCAGCACGTCTTAGGCTATATATGATATTCGGTTTTTAGTGATGGAGGCAGACTTTTTCCTGTATACCTCCTGCCATCCGTAAGAATCAACACTGTAGATCATGTAGTGGAAAGTAGGAGTTAAAACATCGATAACGTGAGTTTCTTGTTTGAGCACCAACTCTTCAATGTGTATTATCTGTTATGGCATGATTGGCTGCCCATAATTATGCCTGGGGAATGGTAGAGGGTGGCAAAATTAAAAGTTTTGAAAGTAGCATTTCAAGCAATTGAAGGAATGCTAATTGGCTAATACTTGTCAGCAGATGTGTTGCAAGGAATTAAAAATTATTCATTATTGCCTATTAGACTCTGAGTTTCTGGATGGTCTGATGGCTTATCCGGGGTTAGCGCAAAACTTATCTGAATAATGGACCTATCAAAAGTGTCCATTTCGTGTGGATACGAAAAAATAAACGAGGCAATGTTTGGTTGTTCCCGGATAATTAAACTCTTATTTAAAACATGATCACTTGCTTGCTGATAATTGTAGGGTTTATATCATATATAATATAACTGTACTGAACTTTTGAATCTTGCAACGATGTATCAGTCATTTAATGATCGCAATTTGTGTTTAAAGGACGATCACATTAGAGGAGCTGTTAAACACAATTTGCAATTTTTAAATGACCAATAAACTGTCACAAAGTCAACAATACTTGTTGACCCGTTTCTAACGCAGTTCATTGTTTTTGTAAGTTTTGCTTATTTACAAACGCATCGAAATGAAACCAAATGACTTCATTTTTTTGATGGTTTAACATCAATTACATGACTTGATTTGTGACGGGTTATGCACTATTTAATATTGCAAATTTGTGAACGTCAACCAATCAGATTACAGAATTTTTGTCAAATGTGTTAGAAAATTAATTTATAGCTTTTATATTGATAAGTTCTTATATCGTTAAAGATCAATAAACAGTTTCATTGTTTTATAAATATTCATTAGGCCAAACAAAAAAATAGGTGTGAATAACAAAATATTGTGAGATTCTACATATATTTATCTCATAAAGCCCATACATGATGATAGAGCTGAATGTCAGTTTACCTCGATATATTGTGATAAATCATTGTTCAGAACAAAAAAAAAAAAGGTTTTAGGGTCGGCCCCTTAAAAAAAAGGGTCGGTCGAGCCACCGGAAACACAGGTATTTTTTTGTTTGGCCTTAGCTAGATTCTACTGTGAATGCACAAGCCTTTTGTGAATGGGTATGACTGGTGTTCGTTCATCACACTGTTTGTTTCTTGATCAAAACCATTTAAGGAATCCACCTATCGACCTAATGGTCTTGTGGTGCCTTTCCATGGAAATAAGTTGTCTAAGCAGAGCAGGGAACCGTATTCCATGAACACATCTTCTAGTTTGAAATTATTTCTGTATATATATATGCTATTTCTTACATCAGATAGGTTTGTATCACTGGTTATTGACGCCCGTCTTCTTGTCGTTCTTTGTAAACAAAATAATCCAAAATAAAAATCAACCCATAAAACTCATTGTCTGCTGTGTTTTTTTCTACTTTCAGGTTTGGTGCCGTTGTTCGGGATTGACGTGTGGGAGCATGCATATTACCTACAGTATAAAAATGTGCGACCTGACTATGTTAAAGCTATATTTGATATCGCGAACTGGGAGGAAGTGAGCAAAAACTTAGCCGCAGCCAGAATGAGTGCCTAAATGGTACACACCATTTGTGAGTTTGTGGATAATACATTATATGTGTGTAGTAATACATTCTATGACTTAGACAGTATTTATAAAGAGACATTATTAATGGTTGATGTATTCGGTGTATTTTTTGGGAAAAGTTTAAAGTAATTAAACTGTTAAATTTAACAACAACACTATACTACCCCACACTTATCCCAGATGTTGTGTCTGTATTATAATGCTTATATACGAATTAAAAACATAGTTTTACTTAAATGCAATCACAATGGCTTTTGTGGAGTGCGTGGTCCAGTGGTAGAGCGCCAAACTCCTGATCGAGAGGTCGTGGGTTCGATCCTACGTCGCGGCAACGTTATTCATCCTTGGGCAAGATAATTAATCCACATTGCTTAGTACTGGTTCTACCCAGGAAGCCATCGAGAATAATCTAAGTTGCAAGAACTTGTTTCGCAATCTATGTAAAATAAATATGTTTAAAACAAAAAGTTAAATTTTAATTCCTCTAATTACTTTTTGATGTGGAAGTGCATAAATTAAATTCTAAATAGTGCAATAACAAAACATAGACGCATTACCGAATCTTTATGCTGTTATAATAGTTAACAGAGTGTTACTATGTCTCCCCTACTTCGTGGAGGGGAGAAGTATTGTTTTTATCCTGGTTGTCGTCGTCTGTATGTCACAAACTTTTTCCGGACTAGTTCTTTTAAACCTGGCTGCATTCCAATGAAACTTTGCAAGGATGATCAGAACCAAGCCTAGTTATGCATGTCTTTGCCTTGTTCCAGTTGAATTATTTTGGTGGAGTTATGGCCCTTTAAAGGTTTTAATACACAAACTTTGTCTGGACTAGTTTTGCTAAACCCCTGACC
>JAWPHD010003113.1:0-228380 GCA_037043455.1 Cyrtodaria siliqua | reverse complement strand
AGAAGAAACAATGCAATAAAATAAAATGTATGTATGAATATATTTTGGGCATACAAGCCAACATAAACTGTTGGAAAATGCCTTCTTTTCCCCGTTGATATTCTGTTCAATACTTACTTGATTGCATATGGCCGACAAATAGTACTACGCATGCGCGTTCTATTCTATTCTATTATATGTTCTGCCTCCAAAACCTTACCAAGAACAGGGACCGTTGATCTGATCGGAATTCACTTTACTGATGCAAAAAAGTGTCCGTTGTTGAGAATTGCGATTTTACATTGGCAAGATGGCACATTGGCAAGATGGCAATTTTTAATTTGTAAATATTATTTTGTTGATTTCCTGATTATATGATGTATAAATAAGATTTTGTTGCTTTGCTGATTGTTTTTCTGGTTCAATGAGCAATAGGTTTTGTGTACACTCAAGATCTTTCCAGTGCAATGCTTATAAAACATTGCAATACATATGTACAAAATAACAATGCATTGTGATCGTTTTGCAATTTTAACCTTTAAAATAAATATAATACCCCCACATGAACACACACATGATGCCCACTTTGGTAAAGATCACATGAAAAATGAAGATAGACCCCTTCGTTTGAACAAGACAAAATATAGCCTATTTAAGAAAGTCTAGGGCCATAATTGCAGTGTTACTGGTCTGATCTGACGGGTATTTGAATGTCCATGCTTTCACTGATATAAATTATCTGGCGAGTTTGCTAAAGATTAGATGGAAAAAAAGGCGAAATTCTGGCCAGGTAAAGATCAGATGAAAAACAAAGGCCCTATCCTGTTAAAGAGACGAAATATAGCATATTTAACTAAATCAGGCACCATATAACTTCTGTGTTACTGGTCCAAGTTGGCTATCTTTCGAACCAGGAACAAAATAAACCAGAGATGATAGAGATAGATAGAGATTTGCAATGAGGCTTTCAGATAAAAAAAAATACTTACAATTTCACGTTAAAATACACTTTCATTGGTAATTCTATAGAAATTGTCAGATTTCGACTGATGCTTTCAGATAGAAAATACACTCAAAATTTCATGTACAGGTATGCACTTCCGTTGGTAATTCTATAGAAATTGACATTTCTTAAAGCAACAGTCTGCAAATGGTCTCAAATGAAAGACAATTATGTTTAGAATGTACTGGTATTTTCAGAATATTCCTGTTTTCTAAAAATGTCAATCAATGTTATTTGAAAAGTCTGACGATGGCCTATTTTATGCTACTTCCTGATGTTGTAGTTTTGCTCAAATCTGAACCTGCACCATTTTTCACAGCAGTCTGCGAGTAGTCTCAAATTAAAGAGAATTATATCCTGTGTGTAGGGATATCATTATATTCTTTCTGCCTTAAATATAAGAAGAGAAACTCAAGAACGAGATTTGGAAGTTTAACAATAAACCGCAAAAAGTAATTTTGTACAAATGTATAACAACGCCCGGTGTGTTACATTTATTTCGAGCAGTACAATAGTATGGCGATGGAACGAAAGACATGAAATAAATCAAACGTGGTATCAATATAAACGTCCCTCTTGTAAAATAAACTCCTTCACGGCTACTGTCGCCGAACGGTGACTTGCAATTGACTGTCAATGTCCAGGATTAGGGACCGCATATAGTATCTTGGAATCCGCACAATAAACTTTCATTTAATAACCATTGTACGGGAGATAACTTTATCAATACTACATCTGGTGGTAAACAAATCCGGAAATGTTTATATGTAATCTTGACCAAAATAAACTTGGAAAACACAGAAACATTACCCAGAAAATCGGCAGTGAAAGAGTAACATCCGGTAACGGGTAATAAATTTGTACCCGGGTACCCGAGAGATCGGACCCGACCCGCGGGTACCCGGGGACTCGTTTCAGCACTGGGTGGGGGCGTTTACTTACGGTGCCTGGGTGGGGGCGTTTATTAGGGAGGGGGCGTTAAAAAGGAACAATACGGTATGCATAGGAGAACAACAAACTGCAACTCTCCCATCAAAAATGTTATGCACTTGCAATCGTAGCTAATAAATTTGCTCCTATGCAGTTTTATTTATTATTCTGACGTTCTATGTAACTGCATATATGTTGATGCTCGCCAATACGAACAATTACAAAAGAGCATTAAACGTGTGTTTTAACACACTATTGCAATCGCAAATATTTAACAGCTATTTCTCAAGTTCATTTATCGTTTCATTGCAAATTTTACAGTCGCCACCAAAGATTAATATCAAAACTACTTACAATGGCAATCAAGTGAAATTTTCTTGAAAACTTCCTCGAATACGACCATACAAACACAACTGACAGGGCAAACTTCCACGCATGCTCACTCACACAAACTAACAAAACGTAAACAATCTTCAAAGGTAGCCGAAATTCTCGCTCATTACTAAATTTACAACGGTCACAATAACAGAATATCACATCTTCTTACCTCAACTGAAACCGCCTTGAATAGTTATATTTCCTGAAACACGACAAAACAATGCAGCTTTCAGGATGGCTTCCAAAACAAAACTGACAAGGTCAAGGTCGACTGACGCTCGCATGCGCACGCACACAAAAAAACAAAAACACATCAACAATTTCATAAGTAGATCAGAAATTCACCTCACTGTTATAAAACAAATCTTTATACACACCAACCGCATCAAACATTCCCGAAAAACATCTAAGCAGATTTCTTAAAACTGCACGCAACATTCTGAATTTTGAAGTTCATCGCGACTGACCACATGGAGTCGAGAGCGCTTGAGACAAAATACATTTATCCAATACGGGCAATACATGAACTCAGAACTTACAACATATACACGTACCTACATTTCGCCTTGAACTTTTGGACAATAGTTACTCACGAACTTTAATGCAATACGTTTAATATGCTCAATCGAAATGCTCACGATCCTCAACTGTGCTGCAAACAAAATGGCGTCCTCCAATTTTTTCTTTAAAATTGTCTGCGCAAGCGCGGTAAAAATAAAACGGACGCTTCCACACCAGATTTATAGAGTCGATCCGGGTAATTACGTTCAGACGCCAAATCCGTACACTTGAATAAATGACATCATAACCTTGTGCGAAACTTTATTTATCACTAAATATAGCACCTACGTCATAAAGACATAATATGAAATAGGTTAAACCTATAGGGCGAGCACAGTTCATGTTTGATTGTGCCGCTGCGTATGTATGCACCGGTATGCAAGTCTAGCTGCGAGAATCGTAGCTCTTACGGCGTGTACCTATACCATGGTAGGTACATACCACCATAAGAGCCATGATTCTCACGTCCAATGCAAGTATACCTGTACGTGTCTTATGAATCGTGACATCCCACCCCAACAAATTTCAATTTGTGTGTGTGTGTGTGTGTGTGTGTGTGTGTGTGTATTTCTAAGGATTATAATCCGTCCGCCTACGACAGGCGTCCTACCCGACGATTATAGGAACAATGGAGTCTGGACTTTTATCTGTGTGTTTGTATGTGATGTGATGATATGTCTACTTGAAGCAGCGAACTCAATGGTTTCTTTATAGTGCTGGCACACTGGAATACCACACCGTAGTAGACATGATACCCCCATTCACATTATTCTGACACTGGTCAATCAGTCGTAGCACTACCCATTATTTGCTCGTCAGGCAGGGGTTACAATTGACTACTCTATTTTAAAAGTCTTTGGTATGACGCGGTCTGGGGACTCATACTCACGACCTCCCGAATGCAAGGCAGACACTCTAACCAGTACACCACAATGCTTCGGTCAAATTTCAATTCGTTCCCAGACAGGACAGATCTATCTAGTCATGATCCAGTCTGGATCGACATTGACTGAATCACCAACCGTCATAAAAGCTGATACTACATCAGTGTATGTAAGATATATATACATAAACCGTTATGCACGCGTATACTTTTTTGCCGAACAACATGTAATTACGGTTTCAAGGTTATGTCATTACGAAAAATGTATATATATGATTTAAGCTTTTTTCATTCTTCAACGTGTGTTAAATTGATTCATACGAATTGTCTAATCATTATGATGATGTATGTTTGAGAAAGGTACAATGATTTTAAAACATAGGAATTTATTGTTTCCTACTTGATAAATGTTGGTCCATTTTCAGAATATTAGTTAAATCAAATTTAGTTGAGTATTTCTGGGTGTGGATGACACCGGGTCCGACGTTTTTCATCAATATATTCTGAAAATGCACCAAATTCATCAAATGCTATGTAGAAAAGACGTTGGTTTGTTTCACTGTTCTTGATGTTTAGCACTAGCTGTGCTCAAAATACTTATTAGTTTCTACATCTACATTTTAAGAAACTGAGTGTCCTATTTGACCCTATGTTTCTGTCGGTGGTAGAAAAACAAAAATAGTGAAATGATAGGACAGAGAAAAGCATAGATCGACTGAAGCAGAAGACAGGTAATGTTTCCAAACCGTGTTTTCACCTTCACCTTCAAATTTGAACTACTCCGTAGCATAAGACCAAACCGGATGACCGGTTACAGGTACACTGGCATAGGCACGTTTCATTTATATTGGGGTCCAGTGGAAACCTCAAACTTTGTTAAAAGTAACAAAAAAAAGGCGAAGCACTAATAGTGGTGCGAACGCCGGATTGCGAATTTAACATTTTAAGTGAAAAATCTGTGTGAAAAGGGGAGTAGTCCAGGTAAAATACATGACATAGTTAGGGTTATTTTCATATAACATTTGTAATGATGTTGAACAAGTGTCTAGTTTCAAAGCTTTTCGACAATTAATTTTTGAGAAATGAGGGAAAAACGCAATCCAGCCAAAAATAAAAAAAAATCTGTACATTATGGTGGAGTCTAAACCCGACTTTGCTATTATTTCGGGCGTTTGTTTAAGCTAAAGGTTTTTCAGCTATGTGAGTGAGTAATTTTAACAAAATGTAAATACATTATATATAATTGGAACTGGCAATTTTAGTGGTAAATAAAAACACCTTAGTTTGGATATTCGGTTAAAAAATAAATATTTTACAGCCATCAATTTAGCTGAGGCTTTTTGTATGTAAATTCCTATCTATCTGTCTACATCCTGCATTAGCCTCTTCCGGGTATTATACACATCTGCCGTGTTGCTGGGATAGCAAAAAAATAAGAAATCTCAAATATAACTCGTTAGCCTCAATAGTTTGGTATCAATTTTTCAGGATGTCTTAATTTCGGTTTGCCAAACTCATTAAAACCATTTCTGGATAAAAGGTCGAAGCGCCCCAAAATATGCAACAGGGTAAAAATACCTTTTGAACTTTCCCTACCCCAACACGCCAGTCAAATTATTGGGATCTCGGGAAGGAGGCTGTTCCTACCCCTGTCAGTGTGAGTAAATCTTGGGGCCTAACCATCGTTTAGTCACTCTGGACCTGGTGTTTTCTAAATACTAATAGTTAAATTTGTTCATATAAATGGACCATAATGTTACTGTGCGGTAAAAAAAAGAAGCGATGACAGAGTGGTTAGTTTACTTGCCTCTGGATATAGAAGTCTGGGGTTCGACTCCCGGAGGTTTACGTCTCGAGAATTGAAAACGCACTCCCTTAGATCTAGAACTATTCGTATAAGATAGTTAAAGTTACTGTGAAAGTATGTGATGTAAAGCCGTTGGTCTCTTGTGCAGGGAGAGACATACCCTATTCAGGTTAAAAATCTCGCTGAACTTCTTTGATTATCAGAAAAAAAGCCTGCAGGTAATCTCATCCACAGAAACTAAACTGTGATAATCATTAGTATGTGTTCACTACGTCAATAGTAAAGAAAGAAAGAAAGAAAGAAAGAAAGAAAGAAAGAAAGAAAGAAAGATGATCCATCGGTAATAAGCACCTTGCTCACTAATTGTTTACTAACAGACCATACGTCATAATGTGATGATGACGTAAATCAATGACGTCTTGTCATTGTATTATAATTTCCGTAACATTTCCGGAAATTGCCAGATTGTTCGGGTTTGGCACGAATGAAAACGGAATAACCTCGTCGATTTCCGTCAATGGCTAACAATAGTTAACGACCGAATACGGAAATCTGCGAAGAATTCCGATTGCATTTATGGTTTTACGGGAAAACGAGATGGCGATAATGATAAACACATGAAAGATGGTTTTTAACGGTAGTAATCGAATCATTTGTTTATCCTAATCGGTTAGCAAGACATATACATTTCTGCGACACGAAATCTACTTTTATTAAATTGTGAAATGTATTGACGAATTTTCGCCAATGAACAACGCGCAAGGTAACACTTTGGGCTACGCTTCCGGTTAATGGCCGTTTTGGCGACATAGGTAAAAATGCAATTTCATTGTCATTTTTGGATGGGTTCGGGAAAAGTTTTTAATGTTTTTTCACCTCATTCTGCTAGGAAACCACCATTCTTAATGATTTCTACAAATGCTTATCTTGTTAATTTTGTAAAGAAATATGCTACTTTACGGTTGAAGTCGCCCATAAACTGCCGTAAATGACCCAAGACTTTTCAAAAGGATGGATTGGTATGTTTACTTTTCGCCTGCATGATACCATAGGAGCTCGCTTGCGCTCGCTAATATGAAATAGGTTAAACCTATAGGGCGAGCACAGTTCATGTTTGATTGTGCCGCTGCGTATGTATGTACCGGTATGTGCATGTCTAGCTGCGAGAATCGTAGCTCTTATGGCGTGTACCTATACCATGGTAGGTACATACCACCATAAGAGCCATGATTCTCACGTCTAGTGCAAGTCTACCTGTACGTGTCTTATGAATCGTGACATCCCACCCCAACAAATTTCAATTCGTGTGTGTGTGTGTATTTCTAAGGATTATAATCCGTCCGCCTACGTCAGGCGTCGTACCCGACGATTATAGGCACAATGGAGTCTGGACTTTTATCTGTGTGTTTGTGTGTGATGTGATGATATGTCTACTTGAAGCAGCGAACTCAATGGTTTCTTTATAGTGCTGCCACACTGGAATACCACACAGTAGTAGACATGATACCCCCAGTCACATTATTCTGACACTGGTCAATCAGTCGTAGCACTACCCATTATTTGCTCGTCAGGCAAGGGTTCCATTTTTAAAGTATCTGGTATGACGCGGTCAGGGGACTCGAACCCACGACCTCCCGAATGCAAGGCAGACGCTCTAACCAGTACAACACAATGCTTCGGTCAAATTTCAATTCGTTCCCAGACAGGACAGATATGGCATGGAACGAACTTCGAACGGCTATCTAGTCATGATCCAGTCTGGATCGACATTGGCTGAATCACCAACCGTCATAAAAGCTGCTACTACATCAGTGTATGAAAGCTATATACATAAACTGTGATGCACGCGTATACATGTAATTGATGCTTCAACGTTATGTCATTACGAAAAATGTATATATATGATTTAAGCTTTTTTTTATTTGAATATACGTCTAATATACGTCTTGTCTTCAACGTGTGTTAAATTGATTCATACGTATTGTCTAATCATTATGATGATGTATGTTTGAGAAAAGTACAATGATTTTAAAACATAGGAATTTGTTGTTTCCTACTTGACATTTAATAAATGGTGGTCCATTTTCAGAATATTAGTTCAATATTTAGTTGACTATGTCTGGGGGTGGAGGACACCGGGTCTGACGTTTTTCATCAATATATTCTTAAAATGCACCAAATTCATCAAATGCTATGTAGAAAAGATGTTGGTTTGTTTCACTGTTCTTGACGTTTAGCACTAGCTGTGCTCAAGATACTTATTAGTTTCTACATCTACATTTTAAGAAACTGAGTGTCCTATTTGACCCTAATGTTTCTGTCGGTGGTAGAAAAACAAAAATAGTGAAATGATAGGACAGAGAAAAGCATAGATCGATTGAAGCAGAAGACAGGTAAAGTTTCCAAACCGTGTTTTCAACACCTTCAAATTTGAACTACTCCTTAGCATCAGACCAAACCGGATGACCGGTTACAGGTACACTGGCATAGGAACGTTTCATTTATATGGGGGTCCAGTGGAAACATCAAACTTTGTTAAAAGTAACAACAAAAAAAAAGAAGTGAAGCACCAATAGTGGCGCGAAAGCCGGATTGCGAATTTAGCATTTTAAGTGAAAAATCTGTGTGAAAAGTGGGGTAGTCCAGGTAAAATACATGACATAGTTAGGGTTATTTTCATATAACATTTGTAATGATGTTAAACAAGTGTCAAGTTTCAAAGCTTTTCGACAATTCATTTTTGAGAAATGAGGAAAAAACAAAAACTTTAACGAAAACTTCAAAACTCGTAGACGGACGAACGGATAGACGGACAGACACATGGAAATCGCCAAACTGTAAGCCTGGATTTGCTACTCAATCCAGCCAAAAATAAAAAATACAAATTCTGTACATTATTATGGTGGAGTCTAAACCCGACAAATTTGCTATTATTTCGGGCGTTTGTTTAAGCTAAAGGTTTTTCAGCTATGTGAGTGAGTAGTTTTAACAAAATGTAAATATATTATATATAATTGGAACTGGCAATCTTAGTGGTAAATAAAAACACCTTAGTTTGGAAATTCGGTTAAAAAATAAATATTTTACAGCCATCAGTTCAGATGAGGCTTTTTGTATGTAAATTCCTATCTATATGTCTACATCCTGCATTAGCCTCCTTCGGGTGTACATCTGCCGTGTTGCTGGGACAGCAAAAAAATAAGAAATCTCAAATATAACTTCAGTTAGCCTCAATAGTTTCAGAATGTCTTAATTTCGGTTTGCCCAACTCATTAAAACCATTTTTGGATAAAAGGTCGAAGCGCCCCAAAATATGCAACATAGGGTAAAAATACCATTTGAACTTCCCCTACCCAAACACGCCAGTCAAATTATTGAGATCTCGGGAAGGAGGCTGTTCCTACCCCTGTCAGTGTGAGTAACATCTTGGGCCTAACCATCGTTTAGTCACTCTAGACCTGGTGTTGTTCTAAATACTAGTAGTTATATTTTTTCATAATGGACCATAATGTTACTGTGCGGTAAAAAAAGATGCGATGACAGAGTGGTTAGCTTACCTGCCTCTGGATATAGAAGTCTGGGGTTCGACTCCCGGAGGTTCACGTCTCGAGAATTGATAACGCACTCTCTTAGATCTAGAACTATTCGTGTAAGACAGTTAAAGTTACTGTGAAAGTATGTCATTCTTCCCTACTGATGTAAAGCCGTTGGTCTCCTTTGCAGGGAGAGACATACCCTATTCAGGTTAAAAATCTCGCTGAACTTCTGTGGTTATCATAAAAAAGCCTGCAGGTAAACTCATCCACATAAACGAAACTGTGATAATCATAAGTATGTGTATAATACGTCAATAGTATTGGAAGAAAGAAAGAAAGAAAAAAGAAACAAAGAAAGATGGATCGGTAATAAGCACCTTGCTCACTAATTGTTTACTAACAGACCATACGTCATAATGTGACGACATACGATGATGACGTAAATCAATGACGTCTTGTCATTGTATTATCATTTCCGTAACATTTCCGGAAATTGCCAGATTGTTCGGGTTTGACACGAATGAACACGGAATAACCTCGTCGATTTCCGTCAATGGCTAACAATAGTAGACGACTGAATACGGAAATCTGCGAAGAATTCCGATTGCATTTATGGTTTTACGGGAAAATAAACAAATGAAAGATAGTTTTTAACCAAATCATTTGTTTATCCTAATCGGTTAGCAAGACATATACATTTCTGCGACACGAAATCTACTTTTATTAAATTGTGAAATGTGTTGACGAATTTTCGCCAATGAACAACGCGCAAGGTAACACTTTGGGCTATGCTTCCGGTTAATGGCCGTTTTGGCGACATTGGTAAAAATGCAATTTCATTGTCATTTTTGGATGGGTTCGAGAAAGGTTTTAATGTTTTTTTCACCTCATTCTGCTTGGAAACCACCATTCTTAATGATTTCTACGAATGCTTATCTTGTTAATTTCGTAACGAAATATGCTACTTTACGGTTGAAGTCGCCCATAAACTGCCGTAAATGACCCAAGACTTTTCAAACGATGGATGGCTATGTTTACTTTTCGCCTGCATGATACCATAGGAGCTCGCTTGCGCTCGCGTCGCTTCGCGACGCGAGCTGTGCTCGCTATTATCGGAAAACCCCAACACGGTTTATTTATATCTCGCATGACGCGATTTTTCTTGAAGCTGATTGGTTGTGAGTGCATAGCCGCGCGCAATTTAAATTTGAAACCTTGGCGAGATTTTCAGCAGAGGTCAACAAGTGTAGTGTCAGCAGGTTTGAGATGTTTACATATATCTACTCGGTTGAAATTCAGTTTACAACGGTGTCAAATAATTCACTAATTCTTCTAGAAATGAAACAATATTAAAAATAATAAAAACATTAACAGAAACATAGTTTATTTAGATTTTTAAAGTGTACGGAATTAAACGGCAACATTAAAATTGTAGAAAATCAAAAGCGTTTAAATGCGTACACCAGTGTTGATGAAGAAAATTACTAGCGATAATGATTTCTACGTAAACTTGACGTTTTATTGAAAAAATGTTATCAAGATCTATTCAGCTTAACAAGTTTATTGTTATTATATAGTTAAATAAGTTATTTACTTCAATAAAATAGTCACTTACTTGTTCATTCAATCAGTAGTTTACTTGTTCGTTCGTGTGATATGACATTGTCCGTTCGTTTGTCCGCATGTCCTGTCCATAATGTGTTTGCAATTGTATTAAGATGTTTGTTAATTAAGTATGTTTAAAAAAGATCTTTTTAAATTTACAGATAAACAATTATGGCAAACCAAAAAAGCTCAATGAAGAACCTCATACTTAGAGAATATGGTTGAGTTAAAAGGGAAGATCTCGAAATGATATATTTACAGCGGCAGTTAATGTATAGTTTTGTGACATTGGCCAAGATGCTATCAAAAATATTATTATGCAAATGGTGAATGATGAAGTTCTATGTCGTACCACACGGCTTGAGGTGATGAAGGCCTTCAGCTAAAGAAGTCTTGACTTTGAACACTTGGCATTGTTAGACATGTGCAGACATTTGCAGAGCACCCGTTTGTAAAATTATTACAAGAAGCTGTTAGTGAGTGTAGCAACTGACATGTAAAATTATTATAAACATATTCTATTGCAAATAAAACCAGAAAAAAACTATCTTTGTTTATTTATTTTTTCAGTTATGCCGAAAAATATACAACAAAACAACTGTTGGACGCAGTTGCGGAGGTCAGAAGTAAGGCTTTATCCGTAAGGAAAGCCGCTGTGAAGTACGGTGTACCCGTGATGACCATTCAGGACCGGGTATCCGGAAAAGTTAGTGATGTTGTTAGTCCTGGGCGGCCGACTGTGTTGCCTCCGGAGGTAGAGGACCATTTAGCGTGAAAACTTAAAGACGCCGCAGTCAAGGTGAATACACATATAACTAATAAATAAATAATTATGTTAAGTTTTAATTAAACTGCAGTTAACAAATATTGGATATGCTCAACCTATCAATGGACCCCCGATTGGCTTGTTTTTATTCCGTGTACGGTATGAAGACATCGATTAATCAATTTTCAATAGTGTCAGTTTAAATCAATTAACTTAGGTGACATAGACGGGACATCACAAAATAAAATACGAGCGTCTGCAGCGACCTTTAATCTATATTGATCGATGATGTTTTAATCTTAGTTTGATGAATGAATAAGGTTAATAGCCCTGTTTAACGGCAATGTCTTCTTGTGACGGAGGCTTCGTTTTAAATTCACATTCTCAATAACTACTGTAGAAAAATGAATGAAATGATTTTTTTTCTTGACATGCCTATAACTATTTTCAGGGGTTCGGGATAACTAGGAGAATGCTCGCGGTGAAAGTAGGTCGCATTGCCAGGCGCCTAAAGCTGAAAACTCCTTTCAGTAACTGGGTGCCTGGAAAGGACTGGGTTTCTGGATTTCTGAAAAGGCACCCAGACTTAACAATCAGATCACCGACAGCGCTCTCAACCGTAGGTGCACGGATGTTAAACGAGACTGTGACTGGCAATTACTTTTCAACATTAATTGATCTTGTACAGTCACTACATTTAGATGACAAACCAAAGCAGATCTGGAATATTGATGAAACCAGTGTGCCACTATTACACAAACCATCAAAGGTTATTGCCGAGACCGGCGTTAAAAATATACCAGGTCGAGTTGATAACAACAGGGATAATGTGTCCGTCTTGGCATCCATAAACGCTTCTGGCTCCGAAATCCCTCCTTTTGTAATTGTCAAGGGTAAAACGTATAAGAGTATGTATGCGTACAATACAAAGGAGGGAGTTCCCGGAAGTGTTTATACGTTCCAAGAGCGTGGATGGAAGATGCTCTTGGTGAGCTTTGGTTTACTAACCACTTTCTTAAGTATTGTGGAGAGGAAATACCCCCAATTAATAATTCTGGACTCTCACCCGTCACACGAGACACTAGGTCTTATTGATGCTGCCCGTGCTAATGGGATTACTTTGTTGGCGTTCCCTCTGCATACTACTCAGTGATTGTGTCTACTAGACAAGACTGTGTTTGGTCCGTTGTCCAGAGAATACAGTCGGGTTTGTTCAGAGTTTATGGCCGACAACCCGAACAATCTAGTTACGAAGTGGGAATGGCCCAGGCTTTTTAGCAAGGCATATGCTAAAGCATTTTCTCATGGACATATAGTTAGTGGTTTTAAGAAATGTGGAATTTTTCCACTCAGTCCCAGTGGTGTGCCCAGGCAAGCGTTTGCTCCGTCACATCCTTTTGATAAAGGTTCTGTGAGTGTCCCCCTTAAGATGAACAAGCATAATGAGGAGAACACTCTGTCTGATTCCATCGCTGGACCGAGTGGTGATATTGCACCTGTCCTGATTGAGACGCACATTGTTGGCCCCAGTGGTGATAGTGCACCTGTCCTGGCTGAGGCGGATTTGTCTGAGGCGCCCATTGCTGGGCCGAGTGATAACATCGCACCATATCAGGTCCTATCAGAGGCAGAATTTATTAACTCTGTGTTATGTGTGGGGGGTGTACTCGGTAGATGCTACTGGTACCATACAGGTAGAGGTCCCTGTGGTGGACATGCTAACTGAAGTCAGCTCGGAATTTGCCACGTCCGCTGTCTGGTGGTGACGAGATATATGAAAAAAAAACAGAAATAAAAGTAAAAAAAGAACAAGAAATAAAGAAAAAGGAAGGCAAAAAGCAGCTTCGTCTTGCAAAAAAAGAAAGTAGAAAAGAAATAAAGAAAGTAGAAAAGAAATCAAATTAAGTATATATATATAAATGTGAACATACAGGTCTTCAGTTTTTAATCAAAACCATACTGTCACGGAATTATTTGATAAATTATAAATTTCCAAATTATCATTTATTAATGCTCTGTGCTTCAGGGTCAATATGTATGTTTATATATGCGGACTATGTTTATAATTTCTATAAATGAAATGTCAATTTAGCGATTTACAAGAAGAACGAGATGTCATACCTCTTGTATATCTATGTACAACGCTTTGTGAAAAATGAAAATAAAAGATGTTAACCACGAACATTGTTTGAATGCCTAATATTTCAAGGACTGATTTCAATATTTTTAGCTCAGTTGATAAACAATCTAAAAAGGTCAGAGCTCAGATAAAACTAATAAAACTCAAGTATTGTATCGAGCCACACAGGTGACGCATTTTTGTACTCAGTAGTAGTACTAATTGAGGAATAAAATCGTTAATCAAATGTGTACGGAATTACCCGAACGTCTGTACGGACTTACCCGACTTCTGTACGGAATTAGGCGGCCATACCATATTGCTATCAATACGTATTTTACTTAAAATAACATATGACCAACCAGCATTGAGCATTAGAAAACGAAAGTAGAAGATGTATTTTTCACGGCTATTAAGATAATTTGATCACCGTACTGCTTTGTTCAAACCGATACGCATCATTGTCCAAAGGTGTACGTAATTATCCGGATCGACTATATATACAAATTAGTATTCATCCAAGAGATAGCAACTTATGTAATGACCAAATTTAACGTCCCGTTCATGAATCTTTATCCACTACTGCCTTTCCATACTAGAAATTGATTTGAATTGAATTAAGTCTGATTGTAATTGTTTTCATTCACTACACTGTTATCAGTGTTTGTGTATAATAAAGTATTATCCTCTTTATTTAGGCCGAATAAAGACATCTATTATTTCTTACACGCTTTTGAAATACTTTTCTCACATTTTGTCAAACATGTAGTTAGATTATTCGCCGATTACTTTGATTAAAACGAAGAATGAATCATTTGTTTACGGTGTCTTTGTGTTGCCATATTAGTTTGGCGTAATCAATTAGCACCATCATGATTAAATAATACCTCTGCCATGTTTGTAATTGGCCAAAGTAAGTATACCCATTTAAAATTGTCGTGTTTTTTTATATTTGAAAGATCGCGAACAATTTTATTCTTCATGTGAATGTTATTCGTTTTAAAAAGTTTCAGTTTAATTTTTTAGCTTCCGGGTCAACTCGTACTTAAGTCAACTCGTACTCATTTTGGTCAACTCGTACTCATGTATTGGTCAACTCGTGCTCATTTTGAAAAAACTCGTACTCATTTATTTTTTCGTTGTTTGTTTATAGTTTTTTATAATGAAATTATAATTTATTATAATGAATGATGTTGTAATATTTAGTTGTACTATTTTTTAAAACATTTGTTCATGATTTTGATTACGATCCCTATATTTTGTATGGATTTCATGTGTCTGATAAATACATGTACTATGTTCAACGCACCTACCTAGTTTAAATTAATTTGATACGCTGGGATGTATAAAATTAAAAGAATATGAATTTGAAATTGTAACTGTAATTAAATCTAAACACTTATGTACGTTATACATCGATGGTCAAGACTTATAAGGTCGTGAGTGAAAAGTCATAGTTTTCCGCAAAGTGAAACAAACTGACTGACATTATAAAGTGTGTTAATACTGTGAATAATCATATTGTGACATAAGCTGTAGTTTGCTCGCTTTTAAAATATAGTATTTCTTATTACCAAATTTCAATTTTTACTTTATGATCAGAGAAATTGCACTTACGACCTTATGTTATTAAGTAATCGGAATGGAATATTTTCATCAAAAATGTTGTATCTGGCAGTTACGACCTTTTGAAATGTTATAAAAGTGAATATTAGACCACTGTAAGTGTCTTTTATTTTACCAGTAATGGATAATGTGACATCCAACGAGGTGCAAAAGATATGTTTTATACTTTAATTTTAACAAAATAACATTTAATAACAGAGAACTTT
Organism: Cyrtodaria siliqua; assembly: GCA_037043455.1. Lineage (NCBI taxonomy): Eukaryota > Metazoa > Mollusca > Bivalvia > Adapedonta > Hiatellidae > Cyrtodaria > Cyrtodaria siliqua. The sequence goes on along the minus strand of JAWPHD010003113.1, from coordinate 212,981 downwards.
AATCCATATTAACTAATGAACAGAAAATTATATTATATTGCTATGACTTGTACATATAATTCAATATATATGTACTTCGATCTAAAAAATAATAAAAATGACATATAAACATTTTCATCGACAATGCAGTTGGCGGCAACAGTTACACACATATACTATGAGAAGAGTATGATAACAAGTTTTTTTGACAGATATACATATAGTTCATTAGTAATAATGATACATTCACGTGATACGGTAAACGGACATTAGCCCCTAGGACAATAGCCTCAAAGCTCAAATTTGCAAAAGCGGACAAGAGCCCCTTCATGATATTGCACATGCGGACAATAGCCCCTTAATTATTTTGCATATGCGGACAAAAGCCCCTTCGCACTAGGACAATAGCCCCTTCATGGTTTTGTTAAGGAGGACAATATCCCCTTCCCTAGAACTTGTAAGTAATTAGGAATTGTTGAGATTATTGAAGAGCACCAATATTTATTCATTCTTCATCTTTCTTCAAAACTTAATAAATAGATAGAAGTTGTGATTGACAAAAAGGGAACATCAAAGAAGTTTGGATTGACAGTTTTTATTGATAATTAGTGTTGAATATATTTCTATAGATTTATTCATTTTGCATGAACAATGCCTTAATACAAATACTTTAACAAGTATTTCATAAAAAAGGAACATCAAAGAAGTTTGGATTGACAGTTTTTATTGATAATTTTATTGATAATTAGTTTTAAGTTTGTATTGACAATTTTTGTGATAATTAGTGTTAATTGATAATGAATAAATTGGTATTTTATATAATTGTGTTTTTAACAAATGTGTAAAGTTAAGCTTTAATTATGGACACTGTTTACTCATTTTACTGCTATGCCAAAGCATATATAATGTTGGGAAAATGAAAGTTCCATCATTACAATCTGTAAAGTTCCATCATTACATTCTGTAAAACTCCAACTGAAAAAATAACACCATATACAGACTGATTATTTCATGCTTTCAAAAAAACATTATTAAGGGGCTAATTCAAAAAAACATTATTAAGGGGCTAATGTCCTATGTTGAAGGGGCTTTTGTCCGCATGTGCAATATCAAGAATGGGCTTTTGTCCGCCTGTGCAAAATCATGAAGGGGATAATGTCCTAGGGTGAAGGGGCTATTGTCCGAATGTGCAATATTATGAAGGGGCTATTGTCCGCTTATGCAAATTTGAGCTTAGGGGCTATTGTCCTAGGGGCTAATGTCCTACGTAATTCATATACTGGTAACTACAGTAATAACATACTTCTAAATAATTACTCATTATGCATATTTATTAATAATATAGTTAAATCTATAGATAAACGTAATTAATAATGTTAAGTACAGTATACTATAAATATGTCATTATGTAAATATTTAAATCAAATAGGAACACTTTTCCTTTTGAAAACAATACATCATTCGCATAATGGTGTTTCTTCAAAACATGTAAATATATTAATCTTTTTCACACACAAACTATTTCAGTTTTTGTATTTGGCCTCTTTAAAAACCTTATAGCATCATGTGAATTAATATTAATGATTTTTACAGACAAACTAGTTCATTACAGAGAATACAATAAGAATATCGAACAAATCAAGTGACCTAGTCAAGAGCACATTAGCAGATAAGATTAGGTTTATTCAGATTGAGAATGTCATTCATAGAAGCGGGTCGTTAGCATAAACCACAGAATAAATGTAGTATATGTGAAGTCCTAGAAGTCAAATACAATTTTCTATTGGCATGTTCTGTATATAATGAACTAAGATCAAAGCTTACAAATCAATGAGTGAGTGAGTGAGTGAGTGAGTGAGTGAGTGAGTGAGTGAGTGAGTGAGTGAGTGAGTGAGTGAGTGAGTGAGTGAGTGAGTGAGTGAGTGAGTGAGTGAGTGAGTGAGTGAGTGAGTGAGTGAGTGAGTGAGTGAGTGAGTGAGTGAGTGAGTGAGTGAGTGAGTGAGTGAGTGAGTGAGTGAGTGAGTGAGTGAGTGAGTGAGTGAGTGAGTGAGTGAGTGAGTGAGTGAGTGAGTGAGTGAGTGAGTGAGTGAGTGAGTGAGTGAGTGAGTGAGTGAGTGAGTGAGTGAGTGAGTGAGTGAGTGAGTGAGTGAGTGAGTGAGTGAGTGAGTGAGTGAGTGAGTGAGTGAGTGAGTGAGTGAGTGAGTGAGTGAGTGAGTGAGTGAGTGAGTGAGTGAGTGAGTGAGTGAGTGAGTGAGTGAGTGAGTGAGTGAGTGAGTGAGTGAGTGAGTGAGTGAGTGAGTGAGTGAGTGAGTGAGTGAGTGAGTGAGTGAGTGAGTGAGTGAGTGAGTGAGTGAGTGAGTGAGTGAGTGAGTGAGTGAGTGAGTGAGTGAGTGAGTGAGTGAGTGAGTGAGTGAGTGAGTGAGTGAGTGAGTGAGTGAGTGAGTGAGTGAGTGAGTGAGTGAGTGAGTGAGTGAGTGAGTGAGTGAGTGAGTGAGTGAGTGAGTGAGTGAGTGAGTGAGTGAGTGAGTGAGTGAGTGAGTGAGTGAGTGAGTGAGTGAGTGAGTGAGTGAGTGAGTGAGTGAGTGAGTGAGTGAGTGAGTGAGTGAGTGAGTGAGTGAGTGAGTGAGTGAGTGAGTGAGTGAGTGAGTGAGTGAGTGAGTGAGTGAGTGAGTGAGTGAGTGAGTGAGTGAGTGAGTGAGTGAGTGAGTGAGTGAGTGAGTGAGTGAGTGAGTGAGTGAGTGAGTGAGTGAGTGAGTGAGTGAGTGAGTGAGTGAGTGAGTGAGTGAGTGAGTGAGTGAGTGAGTGAGTGAGTGAGTGAGTGAGTGAGTGAGTGAGTGAGTGAGTGAGTGAGTGAGTGAGTGAGTGAGTGAGTGAGTGAGTGAGTGAGTGAGTGAGTGAGTGAGTGAGTGAGTGAGTGAGTGAGTGAGTGAGTGAGTGAGTGAGTGAGTGAGTGAGTGAGTGAGTGAGTGAGTGAGTGAGTGAGTGAGTGAGTGAGTGAGTGAGTGAGTGAGTGAGTGAGTGAGTGAGTGAGTGAGTGAGTGAGTGAGTGAGTGAGTGAGTGAGTGAGTGAGTGAGTGAGTGAGTGAGTGAGTGAGTGAGTGAGTGAGTGAGTGGAGTATGACCTAATTAGCCAACACTAATCTCACTGGGGCCCTCTATAAAGTCATACATATACAATGCAAAACATATATATAAAAAAAAAGTGATATTTACTTTAAACTAGCGTGCACACATACACATATACACGCACGCACACACACATTCACATCCATGTACACATTCATTCTTATTATATAACGGAAGAAGAAGCACTTTTTTTCAAAATCAGTTAGCCATAGGCCCACATGATCATACAATATATACAGATACACTTTTTAACAGACGTAGCAAGATTTGTACATACGTGTATTAACAAATATCATACGCAAAAATAACAATAGATATACTATATGGATGTTTTGTTTTATTTGCACGTGCTACACAGGAAATGCATTGTGCAGTACATCTACAAACACACAATTATCGGTGTTACACAGATATTGTACCTGTATTTGAAGAAAGCGTAAAATTTCGACAGATTTCTTCTACTGTTATGCCGAGTCTAAATCAAAATCAACGTACGTCACGCTGATGTGGCCACTCACTTTGGGGTGTCTAGAATCACTATAACTCGTTTATTAGGTCGTTACCGAGCACATGGTACGGTTGATGAACTCCCTCTATCCGACAGGCCACTTGAGACGACCCCTGCACAGGCCCGTCACATTTACGTGACCGTTTTCTGCCGGCTACTAATACTGCCGCCGTAACACCTGGACGAACCAACAAAGAATCAGTGTTCAGACCGTCCGAAACAGACTTGCAGAGAGAGGATTGAGAGCCAGGCGTGCATACCACGGACCGATCTTGACTCAACGTCACCACGCGTTAAGGCGTCAGTGGGCAAGTAGGCATCTCAATAGGACAAGGAACCAATGGAATACCATACTTTTTACGCATCTTGATTCTGTTTGAGGCGTGGGGACGGGAGAGCTAGGGTGTACCGGAGGCGCGGTGAACGCTATGCTCACGCCTGTGTACACGAGGAACATGAATCCTTCTTCCCACGAACCATCCAAGATTGCCTCCAGACATTGTGTCGCTAGGGTCACTTGAAGCCTTTAAGACTCAAGTGTCCAAGATCTCTATCTAAGCTCATAAACAGACTTTTATTTTTAACCTTTCACTATATATAAGTTCTCTCTTTATTTTTCTTCTTCTTACTTCTAGCGCAACCCTCTCATATACTTGGCAATATCATCAGTTAGTTGATGGTGGCCAATATCTGGCAGAAGCAGAAGAGGTTGACCGTTATGGTGGCGAAAGCGTAATGGTGTGGGGTGGCATATCATTCCACAACCGATCCCCATTGATAATAGTGCGTGTAACTTGACAGGGCAGCGTTATCGCGATGAACTTTTAGTCCAATTGTAATACCATTCTTTAACGTTCACAGAAACTTTACGTTGTTGCAACAATACAATGCTAGGTGTCACACAGCTTGTACATGTCGTGATATCACATGTCCTACCATGGCCAGCACTCTCCCCAGACTTGTCCCCAATCGAGCATTTCTGGGACGCACTGGACCGTCGGATTAGACGAGGTCAACCACAGACGTTAGCACAGTCGGAGACCTTCTTACTTCAGGAATGGAACGCTGTACCCCAACGTCAAATCCGAAACCTAATAAACTCATTGCGGAAGAGATGTACCGTAGTATTTAACGCGCGCGGGGGCATACCCGATATTGAATATCTTGAAGGCTTCAGAACTTGCAACTCTGACCATATGATTTAACAAACGATTAAGCACTGTTCGAAGTAAATGAACATTGTTCAGTTTAAATGATGTCGTACATCCTATACTTTTATAATTTCAGTAAAAATAATAAAATAGTGTCAATAAAATAATACATAATTGAATATTTATGTATCTTTACTTGTTTTGTTCAGATTCCTGTGTCGCGTTTCTTTTTCCTTTCAGTATAGCTACGGAGAGAATCCTTTCCAGGAATCCCGATTGTTCTTTGTCACTAATACATCATACCGATCCATTCCTTTGGGTAGTATTCGGTCATATTCATGCCCGTAGCAATACGAGACGCCGGCCTTGGATAACCCTTAAAATAAACAACAGAACCACCCCTAAACCAAGCACCGATCCAGCCGAATGTGCCGCTCGTAATAATAGTATGGTTGCACCCACTCATTAATGCTAAATCCTTAGCGACGTTGGAACCAAACGGACTAAAGTATATATTGGAACCATTCTTCTGTTTAAAATTATGTTTGCACCATCCAATATCGTCACTTAAGTAAATAAATGTTGTATTACTTCCGGTGACGTTATTGACGTAATACTTCATAGCCTTATTCAAATAATCTACTCCAGCGACTGCAAATCCTGCATGCTGTAGCTGTAACATGTCACCCCGTCGGACATGAACACATACGTAAATCCGATTATGTTTGGCGTCTGTTATATTTGCAAGAAAGTCGTCTGCTTCTTTCAGTAGATGCGATCTGAATGTTAATTTTGATTTTATATATTCTTTCTGATGACTGAAAAAACGCAAGTTTTGAAAATATCCTTCCAAATACCAGTTGAAAGATATATCGAGTTTTTCAATCTTAGAATCATATTTCCCGTTATACTGGAGCTTAAAAGTTCTCCATTCATGAACATTATGTTTTGCAACATCTTTAGGGTATTTTTTGATGAAGTCAAGACCAAAGACGTCATCGAGTCGTTCCCTGAACGTGTCAGTCAACACAGGCGTGTAGCAGTTATCATTCGCAGTTGCCAGAAGAGCTAGTAGTCGAAATATGTCATTTCCAGACCGACCAAATTGCCCACCTTTAATTGTCATTAAATGATTTTCTTTAAACGTTGCTGTACATGTTTGTTTGTAGTTTGTGTTCAGAACAAACGTCGTGCGTTCAACACGATTTGTTGTCTGGGTGAAATTGGGTTTGTCGTTTGAGCTCGTAACAAACCTCTTGCTTGGAACACGGCTTGTTGACTGGGTGACATTGGATACCACGTGGGCGCCTCGGCTAGTTTGTATGCTCGTGCTGTATATAACATTTACTGTTTCGCCATTAACCAGGCTGGGGCGAAGTTGTGCAGAAACAATCGCTGTCGTCTGACTATAGTTATAACATATAACGATAAGTCCAAGTACACTTAATGTAACCACAAATAAAACACGTTTTCTCCCCAAGACAGGCATTTTATCTGGAAAACAAGAAAGAAAGTAAATTGAGAGAAAAATATAGGTTGATGATAATTATAAATGAAATTTAAATATTGGAGTTTCATGAAGGTATACATAAAACTACAGTATCGTGTCTTATGGTGGTGCATTTGATTGCGTGTGGGACACTCAGTTTAACCATGTCTTATGGTGATTCACTCGATTGTGTGTGGGATGTTTAACCATGTATTATGGTGATACATTGGTTGTGTGTGGGACCCTCTGTTTAACGATGTCCTATGGTGAGCAATTTGATTGCGTGTGGGTCCCTCTGTTTAACCATGTCTTATGCTGATACATTCGATTGCGTGTGAGACCCTGTGTTTAACCATGTCTTATGGTGATTAATTTGATTTCGTGTGGGACCCTCTGTTTAATCATGTTTTATCGTGATACATTTGGGTGTGTGTGGGACCCTCTGTTTGACCATGTCTGATGCTGATTAATGTGTTTGTGTGAGGGTGGGGCTTAGCGACGAGGACGAGTAACAGTTGACAAAATGTTAACAGCTAATAGTAACTTTGAAGTTGGATAGTCAGTAAACAGTAGATTGAAGAAGAAAAAATGGAAACATTAAACGTGTATTAACTTTTTATTTAATTAATGTAAGTAGGTTGTAGACGGATACACGGAACTCTTAAGCTACGACAGAATAACACAAATATGGAAAAGTCAACAATTTAGTTAATTACATGCAAACACATTTTACATGATTCTAGATTAATTAGTTGTGATAATTTTGAAGTTTGAGTACCATTTCAGAATTGCCGTATGTCCCTTTAAGTCAGAATGGGACTGGCTTAATAAACCGAGGTGCTAATTGTATTGCTTGATAAATACTTTTAAGATTGATGTTGGATGTATTGTAAAACGTTGAATCTAGAAGATATTAGCATATTGGATTATTAGCTCTACTGGCCAAGGGCTAGCAGAGCTTATGGGATGGCGAGTTGTCCGTCGTCCGTCCGTCCGTTCGTCGTCCGTCCGTCGACTGTTAACGTTTGTCTCGTTAAGACGATAGGGCTTTCATTTTTCATTCGATCTTTACCAAACTTAAACAGATTGTTAATATTAATAAAAGCTCGAATAAGCCAGATCGGACCAGTAACAACAGAGTTATGGCCCTTGATTTAGTTAACATGCTATATTTTGCCTCGTAAGACGATAGTGCCTTCATTTTTCATCTGATCTTTACCAAACTTTACTTGATTGCTAATGTCAATAAAAGCTCGGACAAGTTTGAAAACCAACCAGATCGGACCAGTAACAGCGGAGTTATGGCCCGTGATTAGTTAAAAATGCTATATTTTGCCTCGTTAAGACGATAGGGCCTTCATTTTTCATTCGAGCTTTACCAAACCTTGGCAGATTGTTACTATCAATGAAAGCTCTAATAAGATCGAAAATCAGCCAGATCGGACCAGTAACAGCGGAGTTATGGCCCTTGATTTCGTTAAACATGCTATATTTTGCCTCGTTAATATGATTTATAATTCGATTTACCAAACTTTACAGATTGTTTTACTTTTTTTTTTTTTTTTATATATATATTATTTTTTATTACATATATATATATATATATTTCTTAACCAGCCAGATTGGACGAGTAACAGCGGAGTTATCATGGTTATGGCCCTTGATTTATTTGAAAATGCTATATTTTGTCTTGTTAAGGTGATAGGGCCTTCATTTTTCATCCGATCTTATCAAGCTTTACCAGATTGTTAATATCAATGAAAGCTCCGAGAAATTTGAAAAAAGTCAGACTGGACCATTTTCACAGGAGTTATGGCCCTTGATTTTCTGAAATATGCTATATTTTGGCCTCATTAAGACGAAGGGGCCTTGATTTGGACGGATTTCAGTGAAACTTTTCAGGGATGATCAGTACCAAGCCTAGTTGTACATATCGTCACCGTGTTCCGGATGATTTTGGCGGAGTTATGTCCCTTTAAAGGTTTTAATTCACAAACTTTGTCCTGACTAGTTCTCCTGAACCCATGGTCAGATTTCAACTAAACTTTACAGGGATGATCAGCACCAAGCCTAGTTATGCATATCATCGTCGCGTTCCGGTTTACAGAGTTATGGCCCTTTAAAGGTTTTTGATACACAAACATTTTCCGGGCTAATTCTCCTGAACCCCTGGCTGGATTTCAACCAAACTTGACAAGGATCAGTATCAAGCCTAGCTGTGCATACCATCGCCATATTCTGGTTGAATGATTTTTGGCAGAGTTATGGCCCCTTAAAGGTTTTAATAGACAAACTTTGTCCAGATTAGTCTCTTCTGAACTCCTTGCCGGATTTCAACGAATCTTGGTGAAGATGATCAGTACCAAGCCTAGTTGCACCTATCATTGTCCTGTTCTGGTTGAATGCATTTTGGCAGAGTTATGACTCCTTACAGGTTTTAATACACTAACTTCGAACAGACTAGTTCTCCTCAACCTCTGGCTGGATTTCAACAAAACTTGTCAGGAATGATCGCCGTGTTCCGGTTGAATGATATTAATATACATACAATTTATGTTTAGCCAGTAGAGCGACCACAGGCCCTCTTGGGCCTCTTGTTGTGTATAGGTACAGTATTATTTTGCCTTATTGTCATATAATATTTGAACGGTCTAAGTGTTGTATCAATTCACTGCACATGTCCCATTTTTCAAACTCAAACAACCCACGTGGTTCCGGGGGCCCCGTTTGGTTCCGTGGCAAATAATAGGGCCACTGCAGATCCCATTGGAGAGGTAGGCAGACGGATAGAAACCCCCAACTCCCCCCACCCCCTCCCCCAAATTCATGTTCATTTTATCATTTTTTGTTCATGCTCATTAAAGGTCTTCATCATGACCCCTGTATTGTTTCAGATGCCACCTTGCTCAAATCTCTAGAGCAGTGGCTGAAAAACAATAAACGTGGCTCCAGCGTAAATGGAGTGTCTACCATAGTATTTGCAACAACTCTGCAGTTCTGCAGGTGAGAAGGTTCTAGGCTCATTCTCCATATTTTATCTCGATGTACATGGAAGATGAGCCTGGCACGTTCATTCCTATTAGGCGCCATATAACCTTTCGTGTGCCTTAAAACTCATTCATATTCGTGTTATATTGAGATTGATTCCATTGAGAAGTGAATTGAAAGCAGTATCCGTCTGAACATGTCTAACTTCGTTTTGTATATTACTTTATTTTGTGTGTTTTTTTGTTCATAAACAATATTTAATCGAATTATTGTATTACCTTTTTTGTGTTTTTATTCATTTAAAATGTTTGATCAAAGTACTTTTGTTCGTGATTTCTTTTGTTCATTTAACATCCTTGAACGGACATGCTTGTTTCTTATTTATGTTTGTATTTCTTTCTTCTCCATCAGTAAACTACTTTGTAACACTAAACAATAAACTTAGTCTTTTTCATTCAAATATGTATTTCTTCTATGTAGAAAGAAACAGTTGCATACGATTTGGTGAATTTTGTTTTCAACTAGAACACGATCGATGGTGAAACCAGGCCTAATATTCATCAAACTTTTGAGCACAAGAATCGGACTCTACTCAAAACCTCATTTTTTTAAATTTCAAATAAAAACAATTTTGCAAGCAAATTACTATGTTTACTTACAGAAACGAGTAATTTTAAAAGTAATTTAACACAAAATGTCTGAAAATCACAATTCTTACCCATACTTTTGTGTTGATAGGGTTTTGCAAAAAAAATAGATTTTGAGTCTGAGTCTGATTCTTGTGCTCAAAACTTTGATGAATTTAGGCCCATATGATGAATATCCATGTGATGATTATCCATGTGATGATTAACCATGTGATCATTAACCATGTGATGAGTATCCATGTGATGATTAACCATGTGATCATTAACCATGTGATGAGTATCCATGTGATGATTATGCATGTGATCATTAACCATGTGATGAGTATCCATGTGATCATTAACCATGTGATGAGTATCCATGTGATGATTAACCATGTGATGAGTATCCATGTGATGATTAACCATGTGATGATAGGTGACATCACGGCAATCCAACTGACAAGAAATCGCTCGATTCAGGTTTGTTGTGCTTCATAACTTGAATTGTGTTCAGCTAAAGCGCACATACCTATACAAAGTGAGTTCTTACCTCTGCCGCGAAAGGTATTTGGATTCATCCAGTACTATCCGAGATTAGCCCTACCAAAGTCTTGGTAATGAATGAAAGCTTATGACCATGATGTACATTTTAGGAGAGCTTTATCGCAAAATGTGCTGCAGGAATAGAATTACCTTTTTTTGCGGCGGAGGAAATCGTTTATTTTAAAGGCGTTTAGTTGAACAAAATACTTGAAATAAAATCAGAAAATACCTGAATCGGGAGCTTCGTTGGTAATTTACCTACCTACCTAACTACCTACATACCTTCCTATGTACCTACCTCTCTCTCTCTCTCCTTTTCTCTCTTCTCTCTCCCTCTCCAAAACCCACCAGAGCCACCCACCCATCATCCAGCCATCCATCCATCCAGCCATCCATCAATCAGTTAATCAAGTCATTCAATTAATCAATTGGTTAATCAATGAATGTGTCTGTCCGTTCTGAATTGCACTAACGAAATTTAAAAACATTTAATGTAAAGGTACACTAAAGGACTACTGTAACAGTAAACTAATTGAATAATGTAAAGGTACACTGATTGAATAATGTAAATGTACACTGATTGAATAATGCAAAGGTACACTGATTGAATAATGAAAATGTACACTGATTGAATAATGTAAATGTACACTGATTGAATAATGTAAAGGTACACTGATTGAATAATGTAAAGTTGCACTCATTGAATAATGTAAGTGTACACCGATTGAATAATGTAAAGGTACACTGATTGAATAATGTAAATGTACACTGATTGAATAATGTAAAGACACACTGATTGAATAATGAAAATGTACACTGATTGAATAATGTAAATGTACACTGATTGAATAATGTAAAGGTAGACTGATTGAATAATATAAAGTTGCACTCATTGAATAATGTAAGTGTACACCGATTAAATAATGTAAAGGTACACTGATTGAATAATGTAAATGTACACTGATTGAATAATGTAAAGGTACACTTATTACATTATGTAAAGCTGCACTAATTGAATACTGTAAATGTACACTGGTTGAATAATGCAAAGCTATACTTATTGAAGTAAAATAACACTGATTGAATAATGTAAAGCTGCACTTATTGCATGCTGTAAAAGTACACTGATTGAATAATGTAAAAGTACTGTAACTGAATAATGTAAAAGTACACTAATTGAATAATATCAAGGTACACTGATTAAATAATGTAAATAAACACTGATTGAATAATGTAAATGTAAACTGATTGAATAATATAATAATGTAAAGGTACGCTGACTGAATAATATAAAGCTGCACTAATTGAATAATGTAAAGGTACACTGATTGAATAATGTAAATGTACACTGATTGAATAATGTAAAAGTACACTGATTGAATAATGTAAATGTACACTGATTGAATAATGCAAAGGTACACTGATTGAATAATGTAAATGAATAAAGACTGAATAATGTAAATGTATACTGATTGAATAATGTAAAAGTACACTGATTGAATAATGTAAAGTTGAACTATTAAATTGAATAATGTAAATGTACACTGATTGAATAATGTAAATGTACACTGAATTGAATAAAGTAAAGGTACACTGATTGAATAATGTGAATGTACACTGATTGAACACTGATTGAATAATGTAAATGTACACTGATTGAATAATGTATATGTACACTGAATTGAATAAAGTAAATGTACACTGATTGAACACTGATTGAATAATGTAAATGTACACAGATTGAATAATGTAAAGGGACATTGATTGAATAATGTAAAGGTACGCTGATTGAATAATATAAAGATCCACTACTTGAATAATGTAAAATAACACTGATTGAATAATGTAAAGCTGCACTTATTGCATGCTGTAAAAGTACACTGATTGAATAATGTAAATGTACTGTAACTGAATAATGTAAAAGTACACTAATTGAATAATATCAAGGTACACTGATTGAATAATGTAAATACACACTGATTGAATAATGTAAAAGTACACTGATTGAATAATGTAAATGTATACTGATTGAATAATGTAAAGGTACACTGATTGAATAATGTAAAGTTGCACTAATTGAATAATGTGGACACTGCTTGAATAATGTAAATGTACACTGAAGTGAATAAAGTAAAGGTACACAGATTGAATAATGTAAATGTAAACTGATTGAACACTGATTGAATAATGTAAATGTACACTGATTAAATTATGTAAAGGGACTATGATTTAATAATGCAAATGTACACTGATTGAACACTGATTGAATAATGTAAATGTACACAGATTGATTAATGTAAAGGGACACTGATTGATTAATGTAAATGTACACTGATTGAATAATGTAAAGATACACTGATTAAATAATGTAAATGTACACTGATTGAATAATGTAAAGGTACACTGATTGAATAATGTAAAGGTGCACAGATTGAATAATGTAAAGGTAAACTGATTGAATAATGTAAAGGTACACTGATTGTATAATGTAAAGGAATACTGATTGAATAATGTAAATGTACACTGATTGAATAATGTAAATGTACACTGATTGAATAATGTAAAGATACACTGATTGAATAATGTAAAGTTGCACTAATTGAATAAGGTAAATGTACACTAATTGAATAATGTAAAACTACACTGATTGAATAATGTAAAGGTACACTGATTGAATAATGTAAATGTACACTGATTGAATAATGTAAATGTACACTGATTGAATAATGTAAAGCTATACTATATGAAGTAAAAGAACACTGACTGAGTAATGTAACGCTGACCTTATTGCATGCTGTAAAAGTACACTGATTGAATAATGTAAAAGTACTCTAACTAAATAATGTAAAAGTACACTAATTGAATAATATCAAAGTACACTGATTGAATAATTTAAAGCTACACTGATTGAAAAATGTAAAGTTACACTGATTAAATAATGTAAAGATACACTAATTGAATAATGTAAATTTACACGGATTGAATAATGTAAAGTTGCACTATTTGAATAATGTAAAGGTACACTGATTGAATAATGTAAAGGTACACTGATTGAATAATGTAAATGTACACTGTAAATGTACACTGATTGAATAATGTAAAGGTACACTGATTGAATAATGTAAAGTTGCACTAATTAAATAATGTAAAGATACACTAATTGAATAATGTAAATTTACACTGATTGAATAATGTAAAGTTGCACTAATTGAATAATCTAAAGGTACACTGATTGAATAATGTAAAGGTACACTGTAAATGTACACTGATTGAATAATGTAAATGTACACTGATTGAACAATGTAAATGTACATTGATTTAATAAAGTAAATGTACACTGATTGAATAATGTAAAGTTGCACTAATTGAATAATGTAAGTGTACACTGATTGAATAATGTAAAGGTACACTGATTGAATAATGTCAAGGTACTCTGATTGAATAATGTAAATGTACACAGATTGAATAATGTAAAGGTACACTGGTTGAATTATGTAAAGCTGCACTAATTGAATAATGAAAAGCTATACTTATTGAAGTAAAAGAACACTGATTGAATAATGTAAAGCTGCACATATTGCATGCTGTAAAAGTACACTGATTGAATAATGTAAAAGTACTGTAATTGAATAATGTAAAAGTACACTAATTGAATAATATCAAGGTACACTGATTGAATAATCTAAAGTTACACTGATTGAATAATGTAAAGCTACACTAATTGAATACTGTAAAAATACACTGATTGAATAATGTAAAGCTACACTGATTGAATAATGAAAAGCTACAATGATTGAATAATGTAAAGCTACACTGATTGAATACTCTAAATCTACACTGATTGAATAATGCAAAGCTACACTTAATGAAGTAAAGGAACACTGATTGAATAATGTAGAGCTACACTAATTAAATACTGTAAAGTTAAATTGGTTGAATAATGTAAAGCTACACTCATTGAATAATGCAAAGGTATTGCACTTCATACCAACACGTTATACCAGCACATGAATCAAAACGTTTATTGATTAAAAACAATGAAAGAAAAACATTTGACAGTAATTTATCAAAATTAAACATAATACAGCCATAATCTTCCAAACAATGTCATTATTCTAAAATACAATCTATGGCAAAAGTTGCAACTAAGCGTTGATGCATTATACAGGTATTCCAAAATTCAAAATTAACGTTAAATAAGTGTAACATCAAAAACAATAGGTAAACTTAATAATCAAAATAAATACAGTACCTTTGTGCCCTTAGCCAGAAAGGTCACGTCCCGTTATAATCCATTGAAATAAACTTAAATGTTTATTTTAACAATACGTTTTTGACGGCGATCTCGAGTTTCTTTGTTCAAGTAATGGCTTCTTCATGTTTGTTTTTGTTCAAACTTAAAAATGAAAGAATTGTTTGACCATTACTCTAGGTGTACAGTAAGTAACCGTATTCTCGACAGTTCCCTTAGTAAAAACATGTTAATCCACATATGTTTATATTTCTTTTAAACGACTGACAAAAAGTATTTGCAACAATACGACATGTTTAAACTACCTGCGCACTGGGTAATATGATACGCCGTCTACAGTCTCTATATCAGTCGATTCATACTTCATGTTCACCAGCTCATGTCGAAATCGGGTATTTAAAGCTACAGAGTCTCTATTTTAACTGGGAATAACTCCTGAATAAGAATGAGTCATTGTGAAGTAGTTTCTAATCGACGAACACCCCCAAAAAAATCGGTATATAAGCAGAAATCGATGCGTAAAATATCATATTTTTATTTAGCCTTCCTACAGGTAACATCGATAAATATACGGCTTCAGAATATATGTGATAAAACAAAAGTTAATAGAAGCTAGTATAGGAAGAAGTGAACTAAAGTATTAAGAGAATACGCGATACAAATTTTGATATAAGGGTCAATAAATACACAAATAAGAAGATTTAGACTAATCAAAAGATTGCCCTGAACGGGATTTGAACCACAGACATTGCGCTTTTAAGTTTTGTTGGAAGTATGTTTAACCACTAGACCACTGCCATTTATTGGTATGTTCTAGCATTTTTAACACTAAATATGCATTTCGTAATAACTAGCGCACACTCAAACTCATCAAGAACTAAATAACAATTCCAGATATGGTTGTTTTGAGGTGGAATATTAGTTTCATATTAATAACATATAATATTACACCAGAAAATGTTAGTATACACGTGCGACAAGATGGACTATATATTTATTGATTTCATCTTGAGTTGCGTTCAAATAGGTTAAGTTCTTTTGCCTCTTAATATATAGTAGTTAGTATACCATTTTCTCAAGAGGCGTTATAGCTCAGTGGATAGAGCACCTGACTTTGAAATCAAAAGGTCGTGTGATCGTTTTTAATCCTCCGCCGAAGGCGGAGGGATATTAATTTGGCGTTGTCCGTCCATCCTTCCGTCCGTCCGTCCGGAGCCATATCTTCATAACTACAAGTTGGATTTTCATTACACTTGGTAATAATGTTTATCCTAATAGTGGGATGACACGCGGTTATTTTTTTCCGGAATCGCCCCAGTAACGCCGGAGTTATTGCCCTTTAATTGTTAAAAATGGCTTAATTCTGTCCGTCTACAGCCATATCTTGATAACCGCTTGTTTGATTTTCATTAAACTTCATTATACTGTTTATCCCAATAGTGGGATATGACGCGGCAAACTTATTTCGGAATCGTCCTAGTAACGCCTGAGTTATTGATCAGTTTTACATAGAGTTATAGGGAAGAACTTCAAAAATCTTCTCTGAAACTACAAGAGATAAAGCTTTAATCTTTTTTATTTATTATCAGCGTTTGGATCCTCTACCAGTTTTGTTCAAATGGTGTCCCTGTGGTCAAATCTGGCCCCGCCCCAGTGGTCGCAGTTTTACATACGTAAAATATATATATAGAGAGAGAAAAACTTTAAAAAATCTTCTTCTCTGGAACTACAAGAGCCAACAGTTTAATATTTGTATTTACACTCAGCTTACTAACAGTAATTTCTACACATAGTTAAACTGCATATGCACTTACTGTATTTATCATATATTCATAAACGAATGTTAATCTATATGTTGTTTCCTATGAGGACCATGTATTAGAATGACTATTAGCCAAATATGTCGTCCTCTGAAAATAAAGATATTACATATAAATAAGTAATGTGTAGTATTGCTAACGATATTGTTTCGACAAATTTATCACCTTTATCTGTAAATATTGAAGACAGTTTCACAGCCTTGTATTGAGACGAACTCTGTTAATTCTGTATAATTTGTATTAAAAGAGTGCTTTAAAAATAAAATAAGTGCCATGTATTTGTTGTTTTAATATTTTAATGATTTAGAAAATACGTGCTATGCAAAAGGTAGTCACTATATAAATATTGCATCCCAGTCAAGGTTATAGTTGATATTGGCAACCTGCGGAAAATAATCTCGATTTAGGCGAATTAATGAAGATGAAACTAAGGTGAGTAGCTTTGAATGCACCTGTTTAGTGCTAGGTGATTGGTCCAATAAAAAGAAATGGCAGCGTACGGATCTCAGATGGAACCATTCTTATACTTGAACTGACGATTGCCTTTTCATATCATACTCTAGTTGTAACTCTCTACATACATCGGTACATACATGTATAATGTTTCGCTATTACATATTTCAGCTGGCTTGAGGAACGTCGGTGGTTCTTCCCAGGTGATCGCCCTTGCAAGAAAATTTCCTGAAAGGGTACCTTAGGTCTTCCTCCACCAATGGAAGCTAAAAAGTCGACATATGACTTCAGCTGTTGATGCAACTATAACATCCAATTCAGTTACATTAAATATTTAAATATAAACCTTTTTTATGTGACAATTTTAAAGCAAAATAGTTCTATAGCAATCACAGCATTCAAACGCAACAGCACCATAGTCCGAGCTGCACCACAAACATGGAGCAAATTAAAGGTACGATGAAAAGGACAATACGCAACACAACGAGTGGTGAAGACAAGATTCAAGCTAAACAATGGGCAACCAGGCCTATCGGTTAGTTTAAATCGCTATTATCCTATCTGGTTTGGAAGACTTATAGTGTTAATCCGAACATCATTGCAACCATCATAATGTTCTTCAACTTCCTCTATGATATGTACGTGCATTACTCAGTCCTCTTGTTCTGTCTGTGTGTACTGTTGTTCATTTAAAGGCTGGAAAAAGCCTTATCATATCAGTTTATGAAAGTATACTAAATTACTAATTAGAAATTTAGGGGAAATGACGCTTATTGTCAGTTAAGCAATTTATTTTGACCCGATGGTCATGCTACTTTGGTTAAAAGCCTCCAATGTATGTGTCGGTGTCTCGTCACGTGATGCATGCTAACACGTGTAAAACGTTATGGGTTATTTTGGTTTTACGTACGTTTTAAGTGTCTGTCGTTCTAAGATTATGTTGCATATACAATAGGGATAAATCTGGGCTAAATTTCAACGACATCATATACTGTGTAAACCTCTCAAGACAATGTCCGACATAATATATCTATACGTTCGTATATATACTATGTAAGCAATGAACTGTTTATCCGAAATCAATGACCTTTAGAACATACTATAATTGAGACTGAGCCCTGTTTAGTGTCCGAGCACCTTTGTGACGCAAAATTTCCTAGGTGAGAAGTTGGATTCAAATTTCAAAAATAATTCAGGTTCTTCATTCAATATCATTAAATTGTATTTTAAGCATTTGTCAATTTTCATCATTATTTGAATTGACGGTAAATCAACATAGAATATAGATAGAAAAATTGGATATAAAAGGCGTACAGGAAAGGTATCATCCAAGGACCACAGCCAACCACAAACACGCGCAAAAACAAACAAACAATTGATGTTTATAAGAAACACATGTGTTTAAGGAAAACTGGCTATGCATATCATACAATCCCTGAGGGATGGAAAGATAACAATACTGAATGGATGTACGAGGAGATTTTCTACGGTCGCCACACAGCACAAACAACACTATGGTGACAGTAAAAATAGATATAAAAGTCGAACAGGAAATGTAGCATTTAAGGACCACTGTCAACCACAAACACGCACAGAAACATTCAACAATTACAAAGATAAATATAAGAAACCGGATCTATGAATGTCATACAACATATTTATTCACCCCGTTATAGATCTGAGGCCATCCAAACATACACCTTACAATCATTTCAATATTTTCCAATAAGTCATAATGACTCGTGAGCAAAATGTTAAAATTTATTTCAAATATTCATGTATCATAGGATTATATAATTTCGTTTAATTTTGATCGTTTGTCTCCATTAGCAACAGATTGGAGCATGTTTTCCAAGTCGAATTTGGAGATTTACTCGCGTCCATTTTTTAAACAACAGAACGCTGCATGTTTGTCCGTGGATATCCAAATCTTCTCTAGCGTCAGGTTAGCCTTCTGAACAAGGGTTTGTATCTGTTCCACTGTATATTTACAACTGATACCCTCGCCCTCGTGCAATGCTAGGTACTCTCCTGCCTTGAAGGTTATGCATATACCAAGACCAGCTGTAAATACAAACACAACGAAGAGCTGCATTTACTAGTTATATAAATTATTATACCTCACGTTTATTCTCCTGTATAAAAAAAAGCCTATACCTTGGCGTAAAACATATTATACTATTCCATGACGTTATCATGACGTTAAGTGGTCAATAAATATTACCATCTCGTAATTGTGACGTCACAGGAAGTTTTTAAATGGGGCTACGTTTTTCATATGCTCAACATAGTATCCTCAAATAAAGCTTATTAAAATGGCCAACACAAAACGGTGTCTACATTTTTCTGAATATGATTTTGGAAAGTTTATTCAGACTAAAGATTCTTAAAGTACACAACAAAACATCCGCGAAATATTTGCCGAATGAGCGGTCTTGAAAGAAATAGCAATGTCTTGTCATGTTTTATTTCAAAAGACTATTCAGTTCAACAGGAAACCTTTTTAGTATATATTTTTTGGTATAAAAAAAAAAATATATTACCTTTCTGTGAGGTTGATTGTGAATATTGTCAACCTTCGAACAAATAATGTTGGCTGCTCCTCCGTCGACATTATTTTTCAGGTTGACAATATTCACTGTATGTAATGTTCACATAATAGCATCGCAGGCGGATGAATACACTCGTGTTTGTACAGTAAATCAGAATAATGTTTATGTTAGTCGGTCATTTAGCCATAATTGAAGCTCAAGTCTGCCAGTGGCCTAGTGTGTGGCAGGACGATTAAAGAATGTAATACCGTCTACGAGGTTAAGCTATGTAAAACATTTGACCATCATTTGTAGGTTAGGGTCACTAATGGCGAAGTATTAAAGTGTATAATTCATAATAAAGTGTCTCTACAGAATAATATGAAGGCGGTATATAAAAATGGCTAAGGACTCGAGTTTAATATCGTATTAAGAGTGAACTTAACATAATTCTTCAGTTCAATAAGTAGGTATATTTCAGTAATTGTGGCCTATGTTTGTGATTGATGTTTATTTCTTATCAAATACTCTCTGTCTGAAGTGTGAACAACGTGTCTAACGGACTGGTAGTGTCTTAGACTTTTAGTTGTGAACTATGTGTCTAAAAGACTGATAGTGTCTTAGACAATAAATTGTGAACAATGTGTCTAAAAGACTGATAGTCTTAGAAATTTAATTGTGAACAGTGTGTCTGAAAGACAGTGTCTTGAAATTTAATTGTGAACAGAGTAAATCCATAAAGTAAGGTCATTGATGGTGATCTAATAAAGTATTGACGTATAATAGCTAACGTGTTTTATGTAGAAAGAAATATAAAAATATCGGACAGGGAAAGCAGCATTCAAGGACGGAAGTCAACCACAAAATACAAAAACAAACACTCAAACAGACAAACGAGAAGGCAAAAGAAATAAAAAATGCAAACGACGTCACAAACACAAAAGGGTTGACAATAGGGCTACCGCCTTGAAGAATATCTATATTGGTGTCATCATTGGGCTTTAACACTTGAAAACAAAAGGAAAACGGATATACATGTACACGCAGACTTTAGTAGGACACAACTAAGGATTAAACTATCTATATTCTGTGTACAGACGTGGACAATAAAATGACCGAATTAAATTGGAGTTAATATAATTCACATTAAAGACAAACTGTGATACAGACTTACAGACAAGGTCAAATATATATAGTGAGATAGTATTTTGCGAACTATGAAATCAGACATCGATATTAAAATTAATAAGCATAGCTTCCGCCATCGATGTTTGATATTTTCATTTCAGATATATCTATGTTTTAGAATGTCTCCTTTTATAGGCTCTATACCTTTACCATAATTTACTAAAATGTAATAAAAGCTAAACGTTGAACCCAGGTTGAACACCGTTGCATAGATATTCATTGTGCATATACCTATACTGTTTGATGCAAATCGCCTGGCACAAATACTATCATCGAATAGAAACATGCATGCACAGGTGATACAATATGACTTACGTATTTCATATGTCTGATCACATTTTGCTGTGGCCCTTACTGTTACAACACTTAGTACATCACTCACAGTACTCATCACGACTTGAGTTTCTACTTCAAACTTGTCTATATCTATCGCACTGCCATACTCCCTGTTTAATCTCAAGACGCCGTTAGTTTGTAACAACTCAATTACCCCTGAAATATGCAAATACTATTATATATAAAATATCAAGATGAGGATTTCTAGCTTTCGTGATATTTCCTGATGTGTTGTCTTACTCTGAAATAAACTCAGAGATAATGTTCTTCTTTTTTGACACTGAACGTTTCAAAGCGGTACATCTGTTGCCGTCTTTTAGATGCTTGTGGTTTCGCGTACTCTGCTTGTTTCGCGTACTTTGCTCTGTGTGTCTTGAATACGTGATTCTTATTGACTACGTTACGTGAATGCTGCAGTTCCAATTCGATTTGTGCATCACCGACCTGTTGTAATCGAAAAACTAACATACCTATACATGTTTGAAAACTTTACTTGAACAGGAATGTATGTAATAACATTCGACGATCATACGAAAATCAGATCAGATGTCATTAAATTGGAAATATGCTACTATAATCTGAATAGTCAATACATGTCTCATGAAGCAAATCCTTGTTATGAGACAATCGCCTTTTTTGTCACTGACTGTTCCAAGGCGGTAGCCATATTGTCAACCCTTTTATGTTTGTGATGTCATATCTTGCCTGTAGTCATCTTTAAAATTGTTGTTTGTTTCTATACGTGCTATTGGTTGACTGTGGTTCTTGAATGTTACATTTTCCTGTCGACTTTTATATCTATTTTTAGGATGTTTAAACGCGTGTATGACGTAAAAGTTTACATCATTGTACTATTCGTGATGCGGTTGATTATGCACACTTTCATTTTTGACTAAGAAAGATTTTGAGATATCGTAATCAAACAAAGCGATTCTAACATGCTTTTACAGAGGGATAGGAACTCTGTTATCCTTGTATTCCTTTTTTTCTGACAATGGTGTTTTAAGTTTAACCACAGTAAAAGAAACTTTTCACGAGAAGAATGTTTTCAAGAGTAGCAATCCTGAAATCCGCTCAAACACATGTCATACTTGCATATACATTAGAAAGAATAAACGCTATGACATTGATACAAATAAAAAATAACTACCAGAAGGGTCGAGATGTGTGTCGTAGGCGTTTTGAATCTTCTTCTTGTTTTTGGTAACATCTAACGATATTAGCAGTATGTCCTTTTCTGAAAAGTACGACGAAATTCTTCGACTGAATATGAGAGTGATAGAGGTATGATGTCAAAGCATGTTCATTATTAACTCGTAAACTAAACCGTAAACGTAAACATTAACATATTGACCTAGTTCGAGCCTATTGTATTTGTAATCTGTATAGGTAACTGTAAATCACATTTTAAGCTAAATATTCAGGAGAAAATGGTGTTAATTTTGTATCAGATGATGAGACCCTCCAAATACAACTTTTATATGAAGCAACACATTAAAACATAAAATCATGTATTGCATTGGTTGTGTTTAGGTTTTATTTTTATTCTAAAATTAATGAATTATTACAAAGTTTTGTATTTAGTACAGTTTGTTTCTGTGTTTTGTGGTTGACTGTCCTCCTTGAATGCTACTTTCCCTGTCCGATCTTTTTATATTTCTTGTTAATATTTTTCTTCCTAAATGTAAAGTTCGAAGTATTATATACTGCTGTTATCAAGATACTGTTCAACATAACACTGGTATTCAAAGAAAAACTTTACTCGGGCGGGCCTCAGTTTATGTAACTGAGCTAATCGGGCATGTAGCATGTTAACAGTAAATAACCAAACTTTCCATGCAGTTTGACGTTAGAAAATAGTCCTTAATTTTTAATGCAATGAAATCTGTATGCATAATCAACGATAATGTTCAAAATAATACGATACTAACAACAAGGATTCATGCATTTATTAATATGTTAACTGTAATTGTTCTCCTTTTCACCAACTAAACACAAATGTTAAGAACATTTGGTAACACATGCCGTGGGTGGCACCAAATAGAACTAATAGCCTTTCTTGCATACCGGTTAAGGGGTGATGGAAAGCCCGATCTTACACATGGGGAAGCTAAAAGTCGCGCGCTGATATCAACAATGACAGTTGCATGACGTCATTGTGTAAATAAAGATGCAAAACGTTAGTAGTTGGCGACGTCAAATCAGAATGTAACTCGGCAGAGCCTCGGTTCTGATAAAAAAAATTATACGTCGTTTTGGAATTCCTTATTTTCACCGGATACCTATGAATGATTCTTATAATAATCTACATGATACGTGCTCAGTGGATATTGCATTAGCTTTAGACATTCAAACTTCTGCTCTGCGTGGGTTCGCTCACTGGCGGGGGTATATCTGATTGGAAACTTCACCCATCATCTGATCTCCCTCTGAGGTTGCTGTCCTAATATAACATATTAACTAATAACCACTGATATGGCACAGGATGGACAGACACTAGGCAATCCCTTACCAGTCATTATGTTGGAAACATGATTCAACAGTCGTACTTGTTCCGCATAACGTAGATCCATAATGGATCCAAACCATACCGTCAGTTTATTTCCAGGTACCATCCTTAAAGATACAATATACATTGGGTTGCAATCTCAAGGCAGTATAAGTATATACGTTGCTTATACAATCGAAGCATTTGGCGTGATCGCATGTTTTGATATTTGTTCAGCTTAAATTATTTCAAAATGGGAGTCTTTACTTGTTTGAATTTCTTAAAGCCTTATACTTCGTATATAAATACATGCACATAGCAAATATTAATGACGCAATTTGGTGAGATTAAAACAAAAGGAAGAATGCGTTGTAAACGTTGATAATAAGGAAATTGCTTGTATTAGTGAATAGTAACAATCGACTGTCTCTGTCTGTTAAAAATATAGCGGCTAATTTCGAATTAACTTCATTGTCCAAGTAGGTGGAGTTAACTGCTCACGAATCCAATGTACCTCAATAGAAAAGGTCTATTCTGCGATCTAAAACTACAATGATTTTGCACGTGCCATTACCCACCTCCCAAGGCACGTTATTGTTCACACTATAACAACGGGAAACACATGTAAGTAATGTAAAAATATAAGAATTTATTCGCATTTCTTTGGCGTTTATACAATTTTGAAAGCCAGTAGTGAATTGCAAATAACGCCGAAAATTTGCGAATTAATTCCTAATTGTTACCGTAGATGCTCGATGCCGACATAATAGTCTCCAGCGATTGGTTGAATTTTAAGCACATCTCCATATTCCTTGGACAGAGTCACGCTGGTGTCAAGTAGATGTTCTGTAAAATGACATTATGTGTTACTTTTAAAAAATAATATTTCTGTGATTTGCAAAATATTTGCAAACTTTTATTATCGTAACCCTGATCTTCTTTTAAAATGTAGCAGTAATTTAAGAACTCTTCTTCGAAAAGGACTCAGTTAAAAAGTTTGTCAAAAGAGGTTATGACTCTATCATTTTGCAATAGATACTTTCCACTTTGATTGTGGGATGACCGGACAGACTCCTAAAAATCATTGGACGGTATCGTTTAATGATTGTCTTGAATCTTGTCTTGTCGTAACCTTAATGGTTTGTTCTCTTGTTGCTCGGACTTCTGCCAAGTCATTTAGTACTTACTTTCTGGCTTTTTAGGCTTCTGTTTTTTATATTATATACATGATTATTTATGTGTTTTCCATATATTGCCTATTAATGCTGCCTTGTTTATTATAGATTATAACCTGGCGGTGATATCTTTAATTACACTGTCCCGTTTATTGATATGACAACAGGGTAAGAGAGATGTTTGGTGCACCCTAGAACCTGGATTAAACCCCCAAGCGGCCTTTTATTGCCACTGACCGCTCCAAGGTGATAGCCTTATTGTCACCCTTTTTATGTTTGTGATGTCATTTATTATGCCGTTTGTTCATCAAATTTGGGGGGGGGGGGGGGAAACGGGACGTATTATGGTATGGGGTTGTCAGTACCTCTGTCCGTCCGTCCTTAAACAATTACGCATTCCGTGCGATGACCACCCATCCTTATGAAATTTGCACTTGGTGTGAGGAGAAATCCTATTGCTGTGGTGTCATTAGGTCAAAGTTCAAGATCAACATGGCCTCGTATGGAAATACGTGTACGTGCAATAACGACGAAAGCATAGTACCCACCTTCATGAAACTTCAAAGATATATTGACACTGGTGAGAGAAGGAAACCTATTAATTTTGGGATCAATAAATTGACCGAAGCGGTAAAGCATGCATATTAACGTTATATAGCAAAGATCGAATATGTGGGCTATGGTCAAGTTACATTTTCATTCAAATGCATATTTTAGGCATGAGCAATGTCAGCCATATAGTACATGTCAGTACTTCAACACTAATGATGTGAACATAATATCAGAATAATACTTATATTGCAGATATTGTGCACTTTATCATGTTTATATCCGAAAAATTTGGTGCAGCTTTACTCAAAGTTGTTTTGTTTTATAAGTGAGATAAATTGGTCCATTGAATACTCCATTTATCCAACGAGAACAGATGAGACATCATTTCTAAATAACATATTTGCTGGCCTGTACTATACAGCTGAACAGTTGAATTATTGGCATGTACTATATAGTTGATTTTTTGAATTTTTTCAGACAGAACGTTCTGCTATATTGTATGTTGTATTGACATTGATAATTAAGAATTTAAATGATTAATTATACTTATTTTGTATTTTAAATATTTGAACAATACAGGAATAGAGACGCTTTGAGATGTCTACAGGAATGTACGTCAATGTCGTCTGCTTCTTCAGTAGAGCGTCTATAAACATCCGGGTCTTCACTGAATTCCCACTACCCATATCCACCAAAATGCACGGTTCTTCAATCAGGTTTATAAATTCCTAAAACATTACTAATCTCCTTATATTGATGTAAGAAATGCAACAAATGAGAAATATAAACTCTTAAAGCTACAGAGTCCCTATATCAATAGATTTCTTCTTTGTAGGCGTATCTTTATTTGTAACTTCATGTTCACCAGCTCATGTCGAAATCGGATATTTAAGCGAGCAAATATAGCGCAAGAAATCAATCGGATATTTAAGCGAGCAAATATAGCGCAAGAAATCATTTACTGTATATACACCGACCAGTGCATATCGTACCTATACACAGGTAACAGTAATTTTTACAGAAAAAAAAGTTTCTTTTGGGGCTCGAACACACGACCTTCTACTTTCTAGTCCGGTGCTCTATCCACTGAACTACAGCGCTACTTGAGAAAATAGTATACTTACTACCGTTTATTATGAGGCAAAAAACTAAAAATGGATCAATAAATATGTAGTCCATATTGTCGCACGTGTAAATTAACATTGCCTAGTGTAATACGGTATGTTAACAATATGAAACTAATACTTCGCCTCAAATCAACCAAATCACGACTTGTTATTTAGCACTTGATGAGTTTGTGTGCGCGCGCTTGTTATTACGTGATGCCTATTTAATGTTAAAAATGCTACAACATACCAATAAATAGCAGTGGTCTAGTGGTTCAGCGTGCATCTTTCAAAACTTACAAGTGCAAGGCTGTGGTTCAAATCCCGTTTCGGACAACTATTTTTTATCACATATATTCTGAAGCCGTATGTTTATCGATGTTACCTGTACGGAGGCTAAATAAAAATGTGAAATTGTACGCATCGATTTCTGCTTATATACCGACTTTTGGATTTGTTCGTGGATTTGAAACTACTTCACACGTGACTCATTCATATTCATGAGTTATTACCAGTTAAAATAGGGACTGTACAGCTTTTAGCAAATCAGTCAAATAATATATAATATGCTAAACAAATCTTGGAATGTTTGTGTAGCGCTTTCAGTAGCATATTCGTTTCTCTCCAAAGCAATCCGTGTTCGATTCTTCGTCTCGACGTTATAAGTGAGAGGGTTGGTTCTGGTCTCGCTCGGACACGTGGTTTCCGGTTTCCACCAGGTCTAGGCTAACGCCGCCATGAATAGTGATTTGTATAGGTTTATGAATATATATGTAAAATAAAGTTTAACGTGACCCATGGCAATGTTGAAGTATTTATCAAGCATTTAAAACTAGCACCTACATATATTTATCAAGTAACCTGCTTGTATACATTTAAATAAACGGTAATAAAATGTGTACGACTGTATTAGTTGATATTCGTTATACTACCATAGGTTTAAATATACAAATCGATGTATTATACTCAACAAATAGTAATATGCAAAAAATAATTTGTTTTGAATTATTAAAAATAATAAAATAATAATAATAACGATTTTCAAATATGAGGGTTAAGTAGAAACATTAACGACCTTATACATGTTATATATCCGATACGACCTTATACATGTTATATATCCGATACGACCTTATACATGTTATATATCCGATACGACCTTATACATGTTATATATCCGATACGATCTTATACATGTTATATATCCGATATTAACGACCTTGTACATGTTATATATCCGATACGACCTTATACATGTTATATATCCGATATTAACGACCTTGTACATGTTATATATCCGATATTAACGACCTTATACATGTTATATATCCGATATGTAAGAAAAATATATATTCATATTCTATTTCAGCATTTTACCAACATGCATATTTTAGTATAGTACAAAGTTAAATGGGTTGGAATAAAACAACATGTTTATAGAGTACTTATTAAAATGCAATCTTTGAAGTGCATTGTATGCAACCATGTTTGCAACATTTATTGCGTTCAAGTGTGTTTCGGTTTAGTTAGAAAATGTTTGCGTATATTTTCAAAACATCGTGACACCGGAGTTAGACTTTTCACCAATTAGTGGTATGTTTATACTAGTATCTGATTAAACGTAAAACAGAAGATAAAGATAGTTTTGACTTTTGACAGGTTTTATGAATCATAATTTGTTACCCCTCCACCTTTTATATAAGCGAACTGGAATTTTTAAATTTAGTGCAAAAGTCTTAACATGCTTTTCTGGAAGACGTATTATTTTATAGGGTTATCCGTCTTTACATCCGTACTTCAGTCCGACGGTAACAAATTCCGCATTCCGAAACACAACAGTCACTAACCCTCGTGAAACTTTATAAGTTCATTGTCAATGTGAGTGAAGGACACCTGTTGTGCCTTTGTCTTTAGGCCAAGGTTACAGGCCTGCCAAAACTTTTTAACACAAAATCTTGACATTTTTAAAAATTAAGATTTAAAGCGCGCGAAAAACATTTTCGAAAGAAACTTTGGAGTGCGCTACTTGATTTTCGCAGTTATTTTTTTAAAACGCAAATTGAAATTATTTTTGCAATTAATACAAGTTGATGCATTGTTTGATATTATAGAAAATAATAGATTAGCATACTTCAACATGCACAAAAATAGTTTCTTACAGAGAAGATTTCGTAATTCAATTAGAAAGACTTGGTTTAATTTCTTCCACAGATTTTGTTTCATGGATATTACATGTACAAAGATGCATGCTAAATGCAAATACAGTCTTCATATCTTTAAAACAAAGTTTAATCCTCATTATCATCGCACACGGCAGCAGTTGTTATAGTGATACCGCTCACAATGAGTTGCTAGTTCCTCAAACTTGTTATTTCAATTAGCTTGACCAGTTAAAGAAGCCACATATATATTGCTTCTTTTGCAAATGTCGTTATGTTACTGAAGGAACAAATTATGTCCTTACCGGTGTTAATTGTATATTCAGACAGTGCATTACACGGACGACCTCCATTGACACGACAATTGTAAATACTCCTCTGACTAGGAAGCGTAACAGGACCAATTTGGGAGACAGTTGATACACTGTGCAAATATTGCTGTTAAATCATGTACGTTTTGTTTTGATGGAAAATCCGGAGATTGTGCACTTAATCCGGAGATCCAGAGAGCGATTGATCCGGGGATTTGGCAGGCCTGAGGTTAGCAAGACCTCATATGAAAATACACATTTAGCGCCAAAACTTTGAAAACATACCCAACTTCATAGGTACATTATATTTGGTACTAGAAGGAACTCTATTGTTTCGGGTTCAATATGTCAAAGATAATCACGACATCATACGGAAATATGCATTCAGCACGATAAAACTCACCCATGCTTATGAACCTTGCTTTGTCCTTGGTGAGAAGAGAAGTGTTTCTTCTTTGTGGTCAGTAAGTCAGAAGAGATCAAGGTCACCGTGACCTCATAGGAACACAAATGACAATATGAACAAACACACTTCAAGCGATACCTCAGGAAAAATGACACCTACACTAATGAAACTTCATAATTGCACTGGTAACAGAAGATTCCTATTCCTTTTCGGGTTACTATGTCAAAGGTCATATTCACCATGACTCAAATGGACATACTCACTTCAAGCGATAACACCTAAATTAATGAAGCTCATGTACATTGCCCTTGGTGAGAGGAGGAAGCCTGGTTCTTTTCCAGAAAGTATTTAAATGGTCAACGTCCATATCGTCTAATCTAAATACACATAATTAATCCATAAGTAACACCTAAACTCATAATATTTTATAGCTGCATTTTTGTTCTTAAAAGAAACTTGTGTTTGAAATGACTCAATCCTATGAAACACTTTCCCCACCGTAAATAGGAAAATATTCTTCGAACTTCACAGAAATAATACAGGTGGTAAAACAATGGCCCATTAATTTTAGGGATAGTAGGTCAAAGGTTAAAGTCACCGTAACCGGATTATTTTAAACGTCATTCAGAGCTACTTACAATTTTGAAACTGTATTCAAATAGTAGCCATGTTGCAGCAACGACCATTTTTAATTGTATGGTTAGTAGGTCAAACGTCGAGGTCACTATGTTGTGAGCATGAAAAACGTTTTCGCAGCTGTAATTAATGAACTAGTTGACCTATAACCCTGACACTTTATACAAATAATGCTATGGTTATACAATAACCACTATCAATGTTTTGTCTGTAGGTCAAGGACATATTAATCTGACACCAAGGCATTGCACGTATTCGACTGGCCCTTTTTCCGTTCAGCAATTTGCTGTTCTACTTATTGATGTTCTCCCTCTTTCGTATCGTCCAATCAGACTTCAGTAAACAATTCATTCGCAAAATCTCGATCACTTCTTTGAATGTTTAATTGGTTAGTCGTTTTCCTGTGCTTATCGGAGTACTATGTGCAGTAAGTACTTAACGCAAACAGTAAATTGTGCTAGTCGAACAGAAAACTTAATCAACAAAAAACAAGTCATTTAACTAAAAAGTCGAACGCACGTAATGCTTTTCGCAAATAATAACAAACGGACGTATATAATTCCCCGATAGTCAGTGCCTTTGTGTGAATATGTTAAACATACACTAGATACCCCAATTTTGAATACAAATTAAAGAAAAAAATATCATAATTTGTCCATATTTAAAACACTTTCTTTAAGGCGGTGACTAAATGTAATCCTATTATCAAATTGATTATTTATTTTCAATTTCATTTGAAAGTCTGTTAAAAATATAAATAAATATATACGAGTTTTCATCGATATATTTCAAAATTGTACTTTTCATTAAAAAAATGAAATGAAATGTAAATGGGTTACTGATCAGTGTCGTCTGGTGTATGTTTCGGAAATTTCAATATATCAAATGTTATAATAAGGATGCTAGATTTAGTATGGTATTTGACATTACATACACCATGTACTGTACTTTGTATAGTTACATGAGTATACCCACCGTCACATTTTCTGAAATGTTACTTATTTCAGATTGATGAAAGTAGTAGAATGTATTCTCTGCCAGACATCTGTCGTTATAAATAGACCCTTGCTTGTCGTAGCGAAACCATTGAGGCAGACACTTCGGACTGGACTGTAGCCCTCGAATAAGCTCTTGTTTAATATCCATAGCGATGAGACGGAACAAATTGCTGTAAAACAAAAATGAAAACATTGGGAAAGTAGTATTTATATTAAAATTCAAATGATCTACAGATGGAAGGATCTACAGATGGAAGGGTAAAATTATAACAAACATAAGTACAAAAGTCGAACAGGAAATGCAGCTTTTTAGAGTTGTTTTGTAATATCACTCCCCGTTACATTGTCCACTACATTGTCAAGATCGCTACCATTACTAATAGAAAACTAAAATAACGGACATTTCAGACGACATATCCTCTTAAACCGCCCATTATGTTGTAAATAAAATGTCATACGCATTTTCATTTGAATGCATTCATGGTAAGATAACGTTGAAAAACAGTAAACGTCAATGCTAATTAAATTTAAACATATGCAATTCCATATGCAAAAGAAAGAGATGTTTGAACAATATCTAAGCTGTACCATACAACCTGTTATTGGACGTACTACGATTATACCGATGTTTTGTAACACTACAAATTCCCGTTTTGTTTGTTTTAAAATTCATGAATATAATATCACAAATGTATATGAAAATGCCGACAGTAATTTGGCTAAAAGCACCCAAAAAAAGAGACATGCATGATATGAACTAAAAGTATGATATACAAATATATTTTTTAATAAATTCGAGGCAAACCTGTTTGCGGAGTTTGTTTCAAACCTTTTGTTTCGGTGATGTATATTTGAACTGTCTACTTGCTTCTGTGATGTATGTTTGAACTGCACTGCTTCAACACTTGTTCCAATATGCTCAC
This sequence comes from Cyrtodaria siliqua, assembly GCA_037043455.1. Classification (NCBI taxonomy): domain Eukaryota; kingdom Metazoa; phylum Mollusca; class Bivalvia; order Adapedonta; family Hiatellidae; genus Cyrtodaria; species Cyrtodaria siliqua. Next base: position 181,237 of record JAWPHD010003113.1, on the reverse strand, counting down.
AACAGTTTACTGGTTTTACTTAAAGTAATAAATCCAACACACTACTGTTCGAGATGGAGAAGTAACTGCTCATGTAAAAAACAAGTTAATATAAATAACTTACTTGTAAATAATTGTAATACATATATGCGTGATGAAAAATACCGATATAAAATGACATTAGGTTAAAAAAACGCCAGTTCAATGATGCGCTCCAAATATTCATTTAAAGGGACTGACTCCTTTATAAATCAAAGCACCGAAAGTGCTGAATGCGGCGGGGTTTGTGTAACGAACACAATCTGAATAAGGTGAACATGCCACAAATAACAAAGTGCAGGGAAAACGAATAGAAATAGGTAAAACATAGCGCCCGACGCGAGTTGTTCTTGCAATTGTTGCATCTTGTTAATTGGTAAAGCGTTCAGATCCGGAATGCCCCTCTATATTTCGGTTGTTGCACGACTAGACCCTGAGCTCTACAATCTATGAATTGATCGAATCCGATCTTAAATACAGGAGATATAACGATAACAATATTTCTATATATGCTATATTCCAACAAAATAACAATCCAGTGGTGTCTAAACATGTTTTTTCATTTTGTCTTATCATTAATAATAATTCACTGACATCGTGAATTACTAACAAACTTTCGAATAGTTGTTGCTATATACAATTATACATAATAAAGCAATAATCATGTTGTTTTCACGTTCTGTCTGAAGTAAAGTCTCAAATAAAACAATTCCGTAACCAGAACGTTGTTCCCCAATATAATCAACTATTCTATTAGGTTAATCAAGGCAATTCTGTAGACACGATTGATATATTGTCATTTGAAATATTATTACATGCATTTTCCTATTACATACATAGCCCGACTTAGTTTAAGTCGGTTCTTCTCATTACATTCAGTTCATGGTCAGATACCACTATTGATTTGGGGTTTCTGATTGGATGAAAAAAGGATAGGGTCTATTAGGGCACATAGTCTGTAAGGCAGATTCTGATTGGATTACATTACCCAAATCATAACAAATCCCCATAAAACATCAAAATATTATATTTCCATCTTAAAACATGTTGATTTAGGATATTTTGACTGAAATTTGCATTTGTATGGATACAATTGCACTGAGATATATTTGCAAAAAGTAAAATGTCTTGACTGCCATTCTGGGGTAGGCCACTTTCAGTGAAATATTAGAGGCTGAAAGCATCACATTACCCCCAATTTGATGGTCATTTTTGAGTGTCTCTAAGATAGTTCTTTAAAAAAAAGTTAGGTTTTATCATCCGTTCCGATATAGGAATAGGTGTTGTAGGCCAAAAGGCTATAATGGAGGCCTATGGGAAATGCAATAGTGGTGTAGGACCTCATGCAAACCCGGATGCACTATTTAACTACGCGGAGGCATATAATTTAAATGCTGTTCGGCTGACACCTGTGCTATTTTTAGCTCTCATAGCTATTTTTAGCTCAGAAATCTGCCCAGTTTCAATGTCGGGTATACCATTCTCTTAACATTGCAGCGGGGAGTTTGCTCCACGTCGCAAAAACAAAAACATGAATATAAAATTGACTATAATTTATAACTTAGCTCTTATGTTGACCAGCACTGTAACAAGTTATAGAAGCCACTTTAACATTTAGCACAGTGACTCATAAAGTAGACCCTATATACCTAAGAGACTGACAATAGTTTAAAAGGGACACATGGTAACAAAAGATACTGGATTAATAAATCGAGAGGCTTAATTTAACGATTGATTACTACTTCAAGACTACTTTAAGGTAGACCTTATCTACAAAATATGCTGTCAGTAGTTTTAACCATTGACTGAAACAGACGTAGATAGTTGTTTTATTATATTGAATCATAAAAAAAGTAAGAAACAGTGTCAAGATCAGTAATTCATTATTTATATGTTTTAATATGGAAACAGTTTGTCTTTAACAATATGAATACACATAATAAACAAATATATCATAACCTTACTTCTTGGTAAATAATTAACGTGAGTTCCTTTAGTAAAGTGGGTGATGCTATTGTATCATAAAAATACAATTCACATGGAAGAATAATATAATGGTACCCATAATGTACACTGAATTGAATAATGTAAAGGTACACTGATTGTATAATGTAAATGTATAATGATTGAACACTGATTGAATAATGTAAAGGTACACTGATTGAATAATGTAAATGTACACTGATTGAATAATGTAAAGACACATTGAATAAAAAAAATATATATGTACATTGATTGAATAATGTAAAGGTATACTGATTGAATAATGTAAAGGTGCACTGATTGAATAATGTAAATGTACACTGATTGAATAATGTAAAGGCACACTGATTGAATAATGTAAGGTTGCACTAATTGAATAATGTAAAGGTGCACAGATTGAATAATGTAAAGGTACACTGATTGAATAATGTAAGTGTACACTGATTGAACACTGATTGAATAATGTAAATGTATACTGATTTAATAATATAAAGGTACACATAATGTACACTGAATTGAATAATGTAAAGGTACACTGATTGAATAATGTAAATGTATAATGATTGAACACTGATTGAATAATGTAAATGTACACTGATTGAATAATGTAAAGGTACACTGAATGAATAATGTAAAGGTACACTGATTGAATAATGTAAATGTACTCTGATTGAATAATGTAAAGATACACTGATTGAATAATGTTAAGGTCCACTGATTAATTAATGTAAAGATACACTGATTAAATAATGTATATGTACACTGATTGAATAATGTAAAGGTACACTGATTGAATAATGTAAATTTACACTAATTGAATAATGTACATGTACACTGATTGAATAATGTAAAGGTACACTGATTGAATAATGTAAAGGTGCACTGATTTAATAATGTAAATGTACACTGATTGAATAATGTAAAGGTACACTAATTGAATAATGTAATGTTGCACTAATTGAATAATGTAATGTACACTGATTGAATAATGTAAATGTACACTGATTGAATAATGTAAATGTACACTGAATCGCATAATGTAAAGGCACACTGATTGAATAATGTAAATGTACACTGATTGAACACTGATTGAATAATGGAAATGTACACTGATTGAATAATGTAAAGGTACACATAATGTAAATGTACACTAAATTGAATAATGTAAAGGTACACTGATTGAATAATGTAAATGTACACTGATTGAACACTGATTGAATAATGTAAATGTATATTGATTTAATAATATAAAGGTACACATAATGTACACTGAATTCAATATAGTAAAGGTACACTGATTGAATAATGTAAATGTATAATGATTGAACACTGATTGGATAATGTAAATGTACACTGATTGGATAATGTAAAGGTACACTGATTGAATAATGTAAAGGTACACTGATTGAATAATGTAAATGTACACTGATTGAATAATGTAAAGATACACTGATTGAATAATGTTAAGGTACACTGATTAATTAATGTAAAGATACACTGATTAAATAATGTATATGTACACTGATTGAGTAATGTAAAGGTACACTGATTGAATAATGTAAAGGTGCACTGATTGAATAATGTAAAGTTACACTAATTCAATAATGTACATGTACATTGATTGAATAATGTAAAGGTACACTGATAGAATAATGTAAAGGTGCACTGATTGAATAATGTAAATGTACACTGATTGAATAATGTAAAGATACACTGATTAAATAATGTGAAGGTACACTGATTGAATAATGTAAAGGTGCACAGATTGAATAATGTAAAGGTACACTGATTGAATAATGTAAATGTACACTGATTGAATATTGTAAAGATACACTGATTGAATAATGTTAAGGTACACTGATTAATTAATGTAAAGATACACTGATTAAATAATGTATATGTACACTGATTGAATAATGTAAAGGTACACTGATTGAATAATATAAAGGTGCACTGATTGAATAATGTAAAGTTACACTAATTGAATAATGTACATGTACACTGATTGAATAATGTAAAGGTACACTGATTGAATAATGTAAAGGTGCACTGATTGAATAATGTAAATGTACACTGATTGAATAATGTAAAGATACACTGATTAAATAATGTGAAGGTACACTGATTGAAAATGTAAAGGTGCACATATTGAATAATGTAAAGGTACACTGATTGAATAATGTAAATGTACACTGATTGAACACTGATTGAATAATGTAAATGTATACTGATTTAATAATATAAAGGTACACATAATGTACACTGAATTGAATAATGTAAAGGTACACTGATTGAATAATGTAAATGTATAATGATTGAACACTGATTGAATAATGTAAATGTACACTGATTGAATAATGTAAAGGTACACTGATTGAATAATGTAAAGGTACACTGATTCAATAATGTAAATGTACTCTGATTGAATAATGTAAAGATACACTGATTGAATAATGTTAAGGTACACTGATTAATTAATGTAAAGATACACTGATTAAATAATGTATATGTACACTGATTGAATAATGTAAAAGTACACTGATTGAATAATGTAAATTTACACTAATTGAATAATGTACATGTACACTGATTGAATAATGTAAAGGTACACTGATTGAATAATGTAAAGGTGCACTGATTGAATAATGTAAATGTACACTGATTGAATAATGTAAAGATACACTGATTAAATAATGTGAAGGTACACTGATTGAATAATGTAAAGTTGCACAGATTGAATAATGTAAAGGTACACTAATTGAATAATGTAAATGTACACTGATTGAATAATGTAAATGTACACTGATTGAATAATGTAAAGATACTCTCATTGAATAATGTAAATGTACACTGATTGAATAATGTAAAGGTACACTGATTGAATAAAGTAAAGGTGCACTGATTGAATAATGTAAAGTTACACTAATTGAATAATGTAAATGTACATTGATTGAATAATGTAAAGGTACACTGAGTGAATAATGTAAATGTACAATGATTGAATAATGTAAAGGTACACTGATTAAATAATGTATAGGTACACTAATTGAATAATGTAAATGTACACTGATTGAATAATGTAAAGGTACACTGATTGAATTATGTAATGATAAACTGATTGAATAATGTAAAGGTACACTGATGATTGAATAATGTAAATGTACACTGATTGAACGATGTAAAGGGTACACTGATTGAATAATGTAAATGTACATTGATTGAATAATGTAAAGGTACACTGATTAAATAATGTAAATGTACACTGGTTAAATAATGCAAAGCTATACTTATTGAAGTTAAAGTACACTGATTGAATAATGTAAACTGCTCTTAGTGCATGCTGTAAAAGTACACTTATTGAGTAATGTAAAAGTACTCTAACTAAATAATGTAAAAGTACACTAATTGAATACTATCAAGATAAACTGATTGAATAATCTAAAGCTACACTGATTGAGTAATGTAAAGTTACACTGATTGAATAATGTAAAGATACACTGATTGAATAATGCAAATGTACACTGATTAAATAATGTAAAGTTGCACTAATTGAATAATGTAAAAGTACTCTGATTGAATAATGTAAATGTACACTGATTGAATAATGTAAAGTACACTGATTGAATAATGTAAAGGTACACTAATTAAATAATGTAAATGTACACAGATTGAATAATGAAAGGTACACTGATTGAATAATGTAAGTAAATGTACACTGATTGAATAATGTAAATGTGCACTGATTGAAAAATGTAAAGATACACTGATTAAATAATGTAAATGTACACTGATTGAATAATGTAAAGGTACACTGATTGAATAATGTAAAGTTGCACTAATTTAATAATGTAAATATACACTGATTGAATAATGTAAAGGTACACGGATTGAATAATATAAATGTACTCTAATTGAATAATGTAAATGTACAGTGATTGAATAATGTAAATGTACACTGATTGAATAATGTAAATGTACACTAATTGAATAATGTAATGTTGCACTAATTGAATAATGTAATGTACACTGATTGAATAATGTAAATGTACACTGAATCGAATAATGTAAAGGCACACTGATTGAATAATGTAAATGTACACTGATTGAACACTGATTGAATAATGTAAATGTACACTGATTGAATAATGTAAAGGTACACATAATGTAAATGTACACTGAATTAAATAATGTAAAGGTACACTGATTGAATAATGTAAATGTACACTGATTGAACACTGATTGAATAATGTAAATGTACACTGATTGAATAATGTAAAGTTGCACTAATTGAATAATGTAAAGGTACACTGATTGAATAATGTAAATGTACACTGATTGAATAATGTAAAGGTACACTGATTGAATAATGTATGTAAAGGTACACTGATTGAATAATGTAAATGTACACTGATTGAATAATGTAAATGTAAACTGATTACAAATGTAAAGGTACACTGATTGAATAATGTAAATGTACACTGATTGAATAATGTAATAATATGAAGGTACGCTGACTGAATAATATAAAGCTGCACTAATTGAATAATGTAAATGTACACTGATTGAATAATGTAAATGTACACTGATTGAATAATGTAATTGTAAACTGATTGAATAATGTAAATGTACACTGATTGAATAATGTAATAATATAAATGTACACTGATTGAATAATGTAAAGGTACACTGATTGAATAATGTAATGCTACACTAATTAAATAATGTAAATGTACACTGATTGAATAATGTAAAGGTACACTGATTGAATAATGTAAATATACACTGATTGAATAATGTAAATGTACACTGATGGAATAATGTAAAGATACACTGATTGTATAATGTAAAGTTACACTGATTGAATAATGTAAATGTACACTGATTGAATAATGTAAATGTAGACTGATGGAATGATGTAAATGTATACTGATTGAATAATGTAAATGTACACTGATTGAATAATGTAAAGGTACACTGATTGAATAATGTAAAGTTGCACTAATTGAATAATGTGAATGTACATTGATTGAATAATGTAAATGTACACTGAACTGAAAAATGTAAAGGCACACTTATTGAATAATGTAAATGTACACTGATTGAAACTGATTGAATAATGTAAATGTACACTGATTGAATAATGTAAAGGTACACATAATGTAAATGTACACTGAATTGAATAATGTAAAGGTACACTGATTGAATAATGTAAATGTATACTGATTGAACACTGATTGACTAATGTAAATGTACACTGATTGAATATTGTAAATGTACACTGATTGAATAATGTAAATGTACACTGATTGAATAATGTAAAGTTGCACTGATTGAATAATGTAAAGGTGCACTGAATGAATAATGTAAAGGTACACTAATTGAATAATGTAATTGTATACTGATTTAATAATGTAAAGTTGCACTGATTGAATAATGTAAAGGTACACTAATTGAATAATGTAAATGTACACTGATTGAATAATGTAAAGATACACTGATTGAATAATGTAAATATACACTGATTGAATAATGTAATGGTACACTGATAGAATAATGTAAAATTGCACTAATTGAATAATGAAAATATACACTGATTGAATAATGTAAAGGTACACTGATTGAATAATGTAAAGGTACACTGATTGAATAATGTAAATGTACACAGATTGAATAATGTAAAGGTACACTGATTGAATAATGTAAAGGTGCACTAATTGAATAATGTAAATGTACACGGGTTGAATAATGCAAAGTTATTTTTATTGAAGTAAAAGAACACTGATTGAATAATGTAAAGCTGCACTTACTGCATGCTGTAAATATACACTGATTGAATAATGTAAATGTACTCTGATTGAATAATGTAAAGGTACACTGATTGAATAATGTAGAGCTACACTAATTAAATACTGTACAGTTACATTGATTGAATAATGTAAAGCTACACTCATTGAATAATGCAAAGGTATTGCACTTCATACCCACACGTTGTACCAGCACATGTATCAAAACATTTACTGATTAAAAACAATGAAAGAAAAACATTTGACAGTAATTTATCAAAATTAAAAATAATACAGCCATAATCTTCCAAACAATGTCATTATTCTAAAATACAATCTATGGCAAAAGTCGCAACTAAGCGTTGATGCATTATACAGGTATTTCAAAATTCAAAATTAACGTTAGATAAGTGTAACATCAAAAACAATAGGTAAACTTAATAATCAAAATAAATAGAGTACCTTTGTGCCCCCAGCCAAAAAGGTCACGTCCCGTTATAATCCATTGAAATAAACTTTAACAATACGTTTTTGACGGCAATCTCGAGTTACTTTGTTCAAGTAATGGCTTCTTCATGTTTGTTTTTGTTCAAACTTAAAAATGAAAGAATTGTTTGACCATTACTCTAGGTGTACCGGAAGTAAATCAAATCCCATTGAGTCCAATGCAATATTGTACAAGCTTCCTAGTTAGAAATTTTTCAAAATGAAGTTCAAACTAAGATCCACTGATATATTCTTAGTCATGAGACCTGCCTCTCTAGAAAACTGCTGAAAATAGTAGGGGTCATGTGGCATATAAGAAAATAAAATTCTGATCTATGTTGACACCGTGAACAAACTGCATTCATTCGGCACCTCTTAAATGTGTTCTACTTTCACTTTCAAAACAATAAAAGCATCATAGAACCATGCAAATAGCTATCACAAACAAGTCAATAAAGTCATTTCAGCCAGAAAAAACAGGCCTTAAATACTCAAAAATGCCTTTCATTACAAAAAAAGTTAGGGATTATATATTTGGTAACTCATTTCGACTACACCAAGCATTAATACCACAGTGATTTATTTCCTGTATACCTGTATACCTCTTTATCATGCAGATTTATTCTGCCTAATAAAGGGGTGACCTATTAAATTTTGCTTTAATATGCACCGGCAAATAAAGCAAATCAATGCGGAATCCCCCGGCTTTTACTGTACGTTACATTATCTGACGTATTATAGGTAATAATAGTAATTCATAGAGAAAATTTGGAAAATCTATACATGATAAACAGAAATTGAATATTATGTCAGTGCCTTTTACTATCAAGTTTATTAGGCTCGGCACGAAAAGGGAGAATGGCTCGGCAGAGCCTCAGCCTCGCCATTCTTCGTTTTCTAAGCCTCGCCTAATAAACTTGATAGTAAATGGCATTGACATAATATTCTCTATTGATACTGTAAATATAAATGTCGAACAGAAAAATGTGGTAGAGGCAGACCACCCCGTAATATGACATAATATTCTCTCTATCTTTCTCTCCATATAATTACCGTATTCTCGACGTCAGTTCCTTTACTGTTTATTCCATGTACTAAAGTAAAAACATGTTAATCCGCATATTTTTATATTTGTTTTAAACGACTGACAAAAAGTATTTGCAATAATACGACATGTTTAAACTACCTGTGCACTAAGTAATATGATACGCTGACATGTGCACTAAGTAATATGATACGCTGTCTACAGTCGCTATATCAATCGATTCGTACTTCATGTTCACCAGCTCATGTCGAAATCGGGTATTTTTTTAAAGCTACAGAGTCTCTATTTAACTGGCAATAACTCATGAATAAGAATGAGTCATTGTGAAGTAGTTTCAAATCGACGAACACCCCCAAAAATCGGTATATAAGCAGAAATCGATGCGTAAAATATCATATTTTTATTTAGCCTTCCTACAGGTAACATCGATAAATATACGGCTTCAGAATATATGTGATAAAACAAAAGTTAATAGAAGCTAGTATAACTAGCGCACACACAAACTCATCAAGAACTAAATAACAATTCCAGATATGGTTGTTTTGAGGTGGAATATTAGTTTCATATTAATAACATATAATATTACACCAGGCAATGTTACTATACACGTGCGACAAGATGGACTATATATTTATTGATTTCATCTTGAGTTGCGTTCAAATAGGTTAAGTTATTTTGCCTCTTAATAAATAGTAGTAAGTATACCATTTTCTCAAGAGGCGTTATAGCTCAGTGGATAGAGCACCGGACTTTGAAATCAAAAGGTCGTTTGTTCGTTTTTAATCCCCCGCCGAAGGCGGATGGATATTAATTTGGCGTTGTCCTTCCTTCCGTCCGTCCGTCCGGAGCCATATCTTCATAACTACAAGTTGGATTTTCATTACACTTGGTAATAATGTTTATCCTAATAGTGGGATGACACGCGGCTATTTTTTCCGGAATCGCCCTCGTAACGCCGGAGTTATTGCCCATTAATTGTTAAAAATGGCTTAATTCTGTCCGTCCACAGCCATATCTTGATAACCGCTTGTTTGATTTTCATTAAACTTCATTATACTGTTTATCCCAATAGTGGGATGTGACGCGGCAAACTTATTTCGGAATTGTCTTAGTAACGCCGGAGTTATTGCCCTTTAATTGATAAAAAATGCTTAATTCTGTCCGTCCATAGCCATATCTTGATAACCGCTTGTTTGATTTTCATTAAACTTAATTATAATGTTTACCCCAATAGTGGGATGTGACGCGGCAAATTTATTTCTGAATCGTCCTAGTAACGCCGGAGTTTTTGCCCTTAAATTGATAAATATCCCCTTGAATTATTCAGGTCGTGGGTTCAAATCTCACAGGAGGCATATTTTTCTTCTTCTTTTTTTTTTTGACTATTTCACGTTTTTCATGAGAAACCTTGGTTCATGGGTTCAATTTTCTATAAAAAAAATAAATAAAAATGTTTGTTTTTTTATTTTCTTGGTTTCCCTAAGGCCTTGTGGAATCAGTTTTACATAGAGTTATTTTGAATTTTTTATTTATTTTTTATTTTTTATTTTTTTTATTATTATTTTTTCTCATAAGAAGCCTTGGTTCATGGGTTAATTATTTCTTAAATGGGGAGCTTAGTGGCCCTTGTTGGATCAGTTTTACATAGAGTTATAGGGAAGAACTTCAAAAATCTTCTCTGAAACTAGAAGAGATAAAGGTTTAATCTTTTTTATTTATTATCAGCTTTTGGATCCTCTACCAGTTTTGTTCAAATGGTGTCCCTGTGGTCAAATCTGGCCCCGCCCCAGTGGTCGCAGTTTTACATACTTTTATATAGAGAAAAACTTTAAAAAATCTTCTTCTCTGGAACTACAAGAGCCAGCAGTTTAATATTTGTATTTACACTCAGCTTACTAACAGTAATTTCTACACATAGTTCAACTGTATATGCACTTACTTTATTTATCATATATTCATAAATGAATGTTAATCTATATGTTGTTTACTATGAGGACCATGTATTAGAATGACTATTAGCCAAATATGTCATCCTCTGAAAATAAAGATATTAAATATAAATAAGTAATGTGTAGTATTGCTAACGATATTGTTTCGACACTATTTACCACCTTTATCTATAAATATTGAAGACAGTTTCACAGCCTTGTATTGAGACGAACTCTGTTAATTCTGTATAATTTGTATTAAAAGAGTGCTTTAAATAAAACAAGTGCCATGTATTTGTTGTTTTAATATTTTAATGATTTAGAAAATACGTGCCATGCAAAAGGTAGTCACTATATAAATATTGCATCCCAGTCAAGGTTATAGTTGATATTGGCAACCTTCGGAAAATAATCTCGATTTAGGCGAATTAATAAAGATGAAACTAAGGTGAGTAGCTTTGAATGCACTCTGTTTAGTGCTAGGTGATTAGTCCAACAAAAAGAAATGGCAGCGTACGGATCTCAGATGGAACCATTCTTATACTTGAACTGACGATTGCCTTTTCATATCATACTCTAGTTGTAACCCTCTACATACATCGGTACATACATGTATAATGTTTCGCTATTACATATTTCATCTGGCTTGAGGAACGTCGGTGGTTTTTACGGGTGATCGCCCGTGCAAGAAAATATCCTGAAGGGGTACCTTAGGTCCTCCTCCACCAATGGAAGCTAAAAAGTCGCCCACATGACTTTAGCTGTTGATGCGACTATAACATCCAATTCAGTTATATTAAATATTTAAATATAAACCTTTTTTATGTGACAATTTTAATGCAAAATAGTTCTATAGCAATCACAGCATTCAAACGCAACAGCACCATAGTCCGAGCTGCACCACAAACATGGAGCAAATTAAAGGTACGATGTAAAGGACAATACGCAACACAACGAGTGGAGAAGACAAGATTCAAGCTAAACAATGGGCAACCAGGCCTATCTGTTAGTTAAAATGGATTTTAAGTTTACACAACCTCGCTATTATCCTATCTGGTTTGGAAGACTTATAGTGTTAATCCGAACATCAATGCAACCATCATAATGTTCTTCAACGTTAAGCCCATTGGGACGGTGGCGTTTGATGTTTGTCTATGATCTTTCTTGTCGTGCCCTTAATGGTTTATTCTCTTGTTGTTCTGGCTTCTGCCAAGTCATTTGGTACCTTCATTGTGGTTTTCTATTCTATTGTTTTTTGTATTATATTTATACGAGCATATTTGTGTTTTACTTATATTGCCTATTGATGCTGCCTTGTTGGTTAGAGACTAGATCATGGCGGGGATTTCTTTATTTACACTGTCCTGTTTTAATTGGATGAAGTAGGGTAAGTGTGAGGTTTGGTGTACCCTAGAACCGGTTTAAACCCCCAGTGGCCTTTGTTGCCACTGACCGTTCCAAGGCGGTAGCCCTATTGTCAACCCTTTTGTGTTTGTGATGTCGTTTGCATTTTTTATTACTTTTGCCTTCTCGTTTGTCTGTTTGCGTGTTTGTTTTTGTGTTTTATGTTTGAACTTCATTATACTGTTTATCCCAATAGTGGGATGTGACGCGGCAAACTTATTTCGGAATTGTCTTAGTAACGCCGGAGTTACTGCCCTTTAATTGATAAAAAATGCTTAATTCTGTCCGTCCATAGCCATATCTTGATAACCGCTTGTTTGATTTTCATTAAACTTAATTATATTGTTTACCCCAATAGTGGGATGTGACGCGGCAAATTTATTTCTGAATCGTCCTAGTAACGCCGGAGTTATTGCCCTTAAATTGATAAATGTCCCCTTGAATTATTCAGGTCGTGGGTTCAAATCTCATAGGAGGCATATTTTTCTTCTTCTTTTTTTTTTTTTTAACTATTTCACGTTTTTCATGAGAAACCTTGGTTCATGGGTTCAATTTTCTATAAAAAAAATAAATAAAAATGTTTTTTGTTTTTTTTCTTGGTTTCCCTAAGGCCTTGTGGAATCAGTTTTACATAGAGTTATTTTGAATTTTTTATTTATTTAAATATAAACCTTTTTTATGTGACAATTTTAATGCAAAATAGTTCTATAGCAATCACAGCATTCAAACGCAACAGCACCATAGTCCGAGCTGCACCACAAACATGGAGCAAATTAAAGGTACGATGTAAAGGACAATACGCAACACAACGAGTGGAGAAGACAAGATTCAAGCTAAACAATGGGCAACCAGGCCTATCTGTTAGTTAAAATGGATTTTAAGTGTACACAACCTCGCTATTATCCTATCTGGTTTGGAAGACTTATAGTGTTAATCCGAACATCAATGCAACCATCATAATGTTCTTCAACTTAAAGCCCATTGGGACGGTGGCGTTTGATGTTTGTCTATGATCTTTCTTGTCGTGCCCTTAATGGTTTATTCTCTTGTTGTTCTGGCTTCTGCCAAGTCATTTGGTACCTTCATTGTGGCTTTCTATGCTATTGTTTTTTGTATTATATTTATACGAGCATATTTGTGTTTTACTTATATTGCCTATTGATGCTGCCTTGTTGGTTAGAGACTAGATCATGGCGGGGATTTCTTTATTTACACTGTCCTGTTTTAATTGGATGAAGTAGGGTAAGTGTGAGGTTTGGTGTACCCTAGAACCGGTTTAAACCCCCAGTGGCCTTTGTTGCCACTGACCGTTCCAAGGCGGTAGCCCTATTGTCAACCCTTTTGTGTTTGTGATGTCGTTTGCATTTTTTATTACTTTTGCCTTCTCGTTTGTCTGTTTGCGTGTTTGTTTTTGTGTTTTATGTTTGACTGTCGTCCTTGAATGCTGCTTTCCCTGTCCGATATTTTTGTCTTTCTTCCTTTATATGTACATGCATTACTAAGTCCTCTTCTTCTGTCTGTGTGTACTTAAAGGCTGGAAAAAGCTTGTCATAGCAGTTTATGAAAATATACTAAATTACTAATTAGAAATTTAGGGTAAATGATGCTTATTGTCAGTTGAGCAATTTTATTTTGACCCGATGGTCATGCTACTTTGGTTAAAAGCCTCCAATGTATGTGTCGGTGTCTCGTCACGTGATGCATGCTAACACGTGTACAACGTTGTGTGTTATTTTGGTTTTACGTACGTTTTAAGTGTCTGTCGTTCTAAGATTATGTTGCATATAAAATAGGGATAAATCTGGGCTTAATTTCAAAGACATCATATACTGTGTAAACCTCTCAAGACGATGTCCGACATAATATATCTATACGTTTGTATATATACCATGTAAGCAATGAACTGTTTGTCCGAAATCATTGACCTTTAGAACATACTATAATTGAGATTGAGCCCTGTTTAGTGTCCGTGTACCTTTGTGACGCAAAATTTCCTAGGTGAGAAGTTGGATTCAAATTTCAAAACAAATTCAGGTTCTTCATTCCATATCATTATATTGTATTTTAAGCATTTCTCAATTTTCATCATTATTTGAATTGACGGAAAAAACAACATAGAATATAGATAGAACAATTGGATATAAAAGGCGTACAGGAAAGATATCATCCAAAGACCACAGCCAATCACAAACACGCACAAAAACAAACAACAATTGATGTTTATAAGAAACACATGTATTTAAGGAAAAACTGACTATGCATATCATACAATCCCTGAGGGATGGTAAGATAACAATACTGAATGGATGTACGGGGAGACTTTCTACGGTCGCCACACAGCACAAACAACACTATGGTGACAGTAAAAATAGATATAAAAGCCGAACAGGAAATGTAGCATTCAAGGACCACTACCAACCATAAACACTCACAGAAACAAACAACAACTACAAAGATAAATATAAGAAACCGGATCTATGAATGTCATACAACATATTTATCATGCAGATATGCACTTTTCTGCCTAATAAAGGGATGACCTATTAAATTTTGCTTTAATTAGGCACTGACCAATATAGCAAATCAATGCGGAATCCCTCGGCGTTTATTGTACGTAACGTTATCTGACGTCATGCACGTAACTTTGCCTGATGTCATAAAACAAACAACAAACAACAACATGGCGACGTCCTCGATAAGCTTACCATTTTGAGAAATAGGTAATAATCGTAATTCATACAGAAAATATGGATAACCTGCATGATAAATAGAATATTATGTCAGTGCCTTTTACTATCAAGTTTTTTAGGCTTGGCACGAAAACGAAGAATGGCTCGGCACAGCCTCGCCATTCTTCGTTTTCTAAGCCTCGCCTAATAAACTTGATAGTAAAAGGCACTGACATAATATTCTCTATTTATTCACCCCGTTATAGATCTGAGGCCATCCAAACATACACCTTACAATCATTTCAATATTTTCCAATAAGTCATAATGACTCGTGAGCAAAATGTTAAAATTTAAGTAGAATGTTAACATTTATTTCAAATATTCAATGTATTATAGAATTATATAATTTCGTTTAATTTTGATCGTTTATCTCCATTAGCAACAGATTGGAGCATGTTTTCCTAGTCGAATTTGGAGATTTACTCGCGTCCATTTTTTAAACAACAGAACGCTGCATGTTTGTCCGTGGATATCCAAATCTTCTCTAGCGTCAGGTTAGCCTTCTGAACAAGGGTTTGTACCTGTTCCACTGTATATTTACAACTGATACCCTCGCCCTCGTGCAATGCTAGGTACTCTCCTGCCTTGAAGGTTATGCTTATACCAAGACCAGCTGTAAATACAAACACAACCAATAGCTGCATTTACTAATTATTATACCTCACGTTTACACTCCTGTATAAAAAGCCGAAACCTTGGCGTAAAACATATTATACTATTCCATGACGTTATCATGACGTTGAGTGGTCTATAAATATTACCATCTCGTAATTGTGACGTCACATGAAGTTTTTAAATGGGGCTACGGTTTTCATATGCTCAACATCGTATGCTCAAATAAAGCTTATTAAAATGGGCAACACGAAACGGTGCCTACATTTTTCTGAATATGATTTTGGAAAGATTAATCAGACTAAAGATTCTTAAAGTACACAACAAAACATCCGCGAAATATTTGCGATATACTGGGTGCCGAATGAGCGGTCCTAAAAGAAACGTTTTGTCATGTTTTATTTCGAAAGACTATTCAGTTCGACAGGAAACCTTTTTAGTATATATTTTTTGGTATAAAAAAAATAAATATTACCTTTCTGTGAGGTTGATTGTGAATATTGTAAACCTTCGAACAAATAATGTTGGCTGCGCCTCCGTCGACATTATTTTTCATGTTGACAATAGTCACTGTATGTAATGTTCACATTATAGCATCGCAGGCGGATGAATACACTCGTGTTTGTACAGTAAATCAGAATAATATTTATGTTAGTCGGTTATTTAGTCATAAATGAAACTCAAGTCTGCCAGTGGCCTAGTGTGTGGTAGGACGATTGAAGAATGTAATACTGTCTACGAGGTTAAGCTATGTAAAACATTTGACCATCATTTGTAGGTCAGGGTCACTAATGGCGAAGTATTAAAGTGTATAATTCATAATAAAGTTTCTCTACAGATTAATATGAAGGCGGTATATAAAAATGGCTAAGGACTCGAGTTTAATATCGTATTAAGAGTGAACTTAACATAATTCTTGAGTTCAATAAGTAGGTATATTTCAGTAATTGTGGCCTATGTTTATGATTGATGTTTATTTCTTATCAAATACTCTCTGTCTGAAGTGTGAACAACGTGTCTAACGGACTGGTAGTGTCTTAGACGTTTAATTGTGAACAATGTGTCTAAAAGACTGATAGTATAGTGTCTTAGACAATTAATTGTGAACAGTGTGTCTAAAAGACTGATAGTATAGTGTCTTGGACAATTAATTGTGAACAATGTGTCTAAAAGACTGATAGTATAGTGTCTTGGACAATTAATTGTGAACAATGTGTCTAAAAGACTGATAGTATAGTGTCTTAGACGTTTAATTGTGAACAATGTGTCTAAAAGACTGATAGTATAGTGTCTTAGACAATTAATTGTGAACAATGTGTCTAAAAGACTGATAGTATAGTGTCTTGGACAATTAATTGTGAACAATGTGTCTAAAAGACTGATAGTATAGTGTCTTAGACAATTAATTGTGAACAGTGTGTCTAAAAGACTGATAGTATAGTGTCTTGGACAATTAATTGTGAACAATGTGTCTAAAAGACTGATAGTATAGTGTCTTGGACAATTAATTGTGAACAATGTGTCTAAAAGACTGATAGTCTTAGAAAATTTAATTGTGAACAGTGTGTCTGAAAGACAGTGTCTTGAAATTTAATTGTGAATAGAGTAAATCCATAAAGTAAGGTCATTGATGGTGATCTAATAAAGTATTGACGTATAATAGCTAACGTGTTTTATGTAGAAAGAAATATAAAAATATCGGACAGGAAAAGCAGCATTCAAGGACGACAGTCAACCACAAAACACAAAAACAAACACGCAAACAGACAAACGAGAAGGCAAAAGTAATAAAAAATGCAAACGACATCACAAAAACAAAAGGGTTGACAATAGGGCTACCGCCTTGAAGAATATCTATACTGGTGTCATCATTGAAAACAAAAGGAAAACGGATATACATGTACACGCAGACTTTAGTAGGACACAGCTAAGGATTAAACTATCTATATTCTGTGTACACACGTGGACAATAAAATGATCGAATTAAATTGGAGTTAATATAATTCACATTAAAGACAAACTGTGATACAGGCTTACAGACAAGGTCAAATATATATAGTGAGATAGTATTTTGCGAACAATGAAATCAGACATCGATATTGAAATTAATAAACATAGCTTCCGCCATCGATGTTTGATATTTTCATTTCAGATATATATATGTTTTAGAATGTCTCCTTTTTATAGGCTCTTTACCTTTACCATAATTTACTAAAAATGTAATAGATAACCTTGAACCCATGTTGAACACCGTTGCATAGATACTCATTGTGCATATACTTATACTGTTTTATGTAAATCGCCTGGCACAAATACTATCATCGAATTGAAACATGCATGCAAAGGTGATACAATATGACTTACGTATTTCATATGTCTGATCACATTTTGCTGTGGCCCTTACTATTACAACACTTGGTACATCACTAACAGTACTCATCACGACTTGAGTTTCTACTTCAAACTTGTCTATATCTATCGCACTACCATACTCCCTCTTTAATCGCAAGACGCCGTTAGTTTGAAACAACTCAGTTACCCCTGAAATATGCAAATACTATTATATATATAATATCGAGATGAGGATTTCTAGCTTTCGTGATATTTCCTGATAGTATATTACCCTGAAATAAACTCAGAGATAATGTTTTTCTTTTTTGACACTGACCGTTTCAAAGCGGTACACCTGTTGCCATCTCTTAGACGCTTGTGGTTTCGCGTACTCTGCTTGTTTCGCGTACTTTGCTCTGTGTGTCTTGAATATTCATTCTTATTGACTACGTTACGTGAATGCTGCATTTCCTGTTCGATTTGTGCATCGCCGATCTTTTGTAATCGACTAACTAACATAGATATACATGTTTGAAAACTTTACTTGAAACATGAATGTATATTATAACATTCGACGATCATACGAAGATCAGATATCATTCTAATATGAAATATGCTACTATAATCTGAATAGTCAATACATAACTCATGAAGCAAATCCTTGTTATGAGACAAGTGCCTTTTTTATCACTGACTGTTCCATGGCGGTAGCCATATTGTCAACCCTTTTCTGTTTGTGATGTCATATCTTGCCTGTAGTCATCTTTAAAATTGTTGTTTGTTTCTACTACATGCTTTTGGTTGACTGTGGTCTTTGAATGTTACATTTTCCTGTCGACTTTTATATCTATTTTTAGGATATTTAAACACATGAATGACGTAAAAGTTTACATCATTGTAACATTCGTGATGCGGTTGATTATGCACACTTTCATTTTTGACTAAGACAGATTTTGAGATAACGTAATCAAACAAAGCGATTCTAACATGCTTTTACAGAGGGGTAGGAACTCTGTTATCCTTGTATTCCTTTTTTTCTGACAATGGTGTTTTAAGTTTAACCACAGTAAAAGAAACTTTTCACGAGAAGAATGTTTTCAAGAGTAGCAATCCTGAAATCCGCTCAAACACATGTCATACTTGCATATACATTAGAAAGAATAAACGCTGTGACATTGATACAGATAAACAATAACTACCAGAAGGGTCGAGATGTGTGTCGTAGGCGTTTTGAATCTTCTTCTTGTTTTTGGTAACATCTAACGATATTAGCAAGACGTCCTTTTCTGAAAGGTACAACGAAATTCTTTGACTGATTATGAGAGTGATGATGCCAAAGCATGTTCATTATTAACTCGTAAACTAAACCGTAAACGTAAACATTATCATATTGACCTAGTTCGAGCCTATTGTATTTGTAATTTGTATAGGTAACTGTAAATCACATTTTAAGCTCTATATTCAGGAGAAAATGGTGTTAATTTTGTATCAGATGATGAGACAACTTTTATATGAAGCCAACACATTAAAACATAAAATCATGTATTGCATTGGTTGTGTTTAGGTTTTATTTTTATTCTAAAATTAATGAATTATCGACAAAGTTTTGTATTTAGAACAGTTAACTTGTTAATTTTTTTCTTCCTAAAAGTAAAGTTCGAAGTATTATATACTGCTGTTATCAAGATACTGTTCAACATAACACTGGTATTCAAAGAAAAACTTTACTCGGGCGGGCCTCAATTTGTGTAACTGAGCTAATCGGGCATGTAGCATGTTAACAGTAAATAACCAAACTTTCCATGCGGTTTGGCGTTAGAAAATAGGTCCTTAATTCTTAATGCAATGAAATCTGTATGCATAATCAAAGATAATGTTCAAAATAATACGATACTAACAACAAGGATTCATGCATTTATTAATATGTTAACTGTAATTGTTTTCTCCTTTTCACCAACTAAACACAAATGTTAAGAACATTTGGTAACACATGCCATGGGTGGCACCAAATAGAACTAATAGCCTTTCTTGCATACCGGTTAAGGGGTGATGGAAAGTCCGATCTTACACATGGGGGAAGATAAAAGTCGATCGCTGATATCAACAATGACAGTTGCATGACGTCATTGTGTAAATAAACATGCAAAACGTTAGTAGTTGGCGACGTCAACTCAGAATGTAACTCGGCAGAGCCTCGGTTCTGATAAAAATAATTATACTTCGTTTTGGAATTCCTAATTTTCACCGGATACCTATGAAAGATTCTTATAATAATCTACATGATACGTGCTCAGTGGATATTGCATTAGCTTTAGAGATTCAAACTTCTGCTCTGCGTGGGTTCGCTCACTGGCGGGGGTATATCTGATTGGAAACTTCACCCATCATCTGACCTCCCTCTGAGGTTGCTGTCCTAATATAACATATTAACTAATAATCACTGATATGGCACAGGATGGACAGACACTAGGCAGTCCCTTACCAGTCATTATGTTGGAAACATGATTCAACAGTCGTACTTGTTCCGCATAACGTAGACACTGTATGGATCCAAACCATACGGTCAGTTTATTTCCAGGTACCATCCTTAAAGATACAATGGACGTTGGATTGTAATCTCAAGGCAGTATACGTATATACGTTGCTTATACAATCGAAGAATTTGGAGTGATCGCATGTTTTAATTTTTTAAAGCCTTATGAAGTGAGTTTTCACTTGTTTGAATTTTTTAAAGCCTTATGAAGTATAGAAATATATGTATATAGCAAATGTTAATGACACAATATGATGAGATAACACAAAAGGAAGAATGCGTTGTAAACGTTGATAATAAGGAAATTGCTTGTATTAGTGAATAGTAACAATCGACTTTCTCTGTCTGTTAAAAATATAGCGGCTAATTTCGAATTAACTTCATTGTCCAAGTAGGTGGAGCTAACTGCTCACGAATCCAATGTACCTCAATAGAAAAGGGCTATTCCGCGATCTAAAAATACAATGATTTTGCATGTGCCATTACCCACCTCCCAAGGCACGTTTTTGTTCACACTATAACAACGGGAAACACATGTAAGTAATGTAAAAATATAAGAATTTATTCGCATTTCTTTGGCGTTTATACAATTTTGAAAGCCAGTAGTGAATTGCAAATAACGCCGAAAATTTGCGAATTAATTCCTAATTGTTACCGTAGATGCTCGATGCCGACATAATAGTCTCCAGCGATTGGTTGAATTTTAAGCACATCTCCATATTCCTTGGACAGAGTCACGCTGGTGTCAAGTAGATGTTCTGTAAAATGACATTATGTGTTACTTTTAAAAAATAATATTTCTGTGATTTGCAAAATATTTGCAAACTTTTATTATCGTAACCCTGATCTTCTTTTAAAATGTAGCAGTAATTTAAGAACTCTTCTTCGAAAAGGACTCAGTTAAAAAGTTTGTCAAAAGAGGTTATGACCCTATCATTTTGCAATAGGTACTTTCCACTTTGATTGTGGGATGACCGGACAGACTCCTAAAAATCATTGGACGGTATCGTTTAATGATTGTCTTGAATCTTGTCTTGTCGTAACCTTAATGGTTTGTTCTCTTGTTGCTCGGACTTCTGCCAAGTCATTTAGTACTTACTTTCTGGCTTTTTAGGCTTCTGTTTTTATATTATATACATGATTATTTATGTGTTTTCCCTATATTGCCTATTAATGCTGCCTTTTTTATTATAGATTATAACCTGGCGGTGATATCTTTAATTACACTGTCCCGTTTATTGATATGACAACAGGGTAAGAGTGATGTTTGGTGCACCCTAGAACCTGGCTTAAACCCCCAAGCGGCCTTTTATTGCCACTGACCGCTCCAAGGTGATAGCCTTATTGTCAACCCTTTTTATGTTTGTGATGTCATTTATTATGCCGTTTGTTCATCAAATTTGGGGGGAAAAAACGGGACGTGTTATGGTATGGGGTTGTCAGTACCTCTGTCCGTCCGTCCTTAAACAATTACGCATTCCGTGCGATGACCACCCATCCTTATGAAATTTGCACTTGGTGTGAGGAGAAATCCTATTGCTGTGGTGTCATTAGGTCAAAGGTCAATGTCAACATGGCCTCGTATGGAAATACTTGCAATAACGACGAAAGCATAGTACCCACCTTCATGAAACTTCAAAGATATATTGACACTGGTGAGAGAAGGAAACCTATTAATTTTGGGATCAATAAATTGACCGAAGCGATAGATTAACGTTATATAGCAAAGATCGAATATGTGGGCTATGGTCAAGTTACATTTTCATTCAAATGCATATTTTAGGCATGAGCAATGTCAGCCATATAGTACATGTCAGTACTTCAACACTAATGATGTGAACACAATATCTGAATAATACTTATATGGCAGATAGTGTGCACTTTATCATGTTTATATCCGAAAAATTTGGTACAGTTTTACTCAGAGTTGTTTTGTTTTATAAGTGAGATAAATTGGTCCATTGAATACTCCATTTATCCAACGAGAACATATGAGACATCATTTCTAAATAACATATTTGCTGGTCTGTACTATACAGCTGAACAGTTGAATTATTGGCATGTACTATATAGTTGATTTTTTGAATTTTTTCAGACAGAACGTTCTGCTATATTGTATGTTGTATTGACGTTGATATTTAGAAATTTAAATGATTAATTATACTTATTTTATATTTTAAATATTTGAACAATACAGGAATAGACATGGACTTACGCTTTGAGATGTCTACAGGCATGTACATCAGTGTCGTCTGATTCTTCAGTAGAGCGTCTATAAACATCCGGGTCTTCACTGAATTCCCACTACCCATATCCACCAAAATGCATGGTTCTTCAATCAGGTTTATAAATTCCTAAAACATTACTAGTCTCCTTATATTGATGTAAGAAATGCAACAAATGAGAAATATAAACTCTTAAAGCTACAGAGTCCCTATATCAATAGATTTCTTCTTTGTAGGCGTATCTTTATTTGTAACTTCATTTTCACCAGCTCATGTCGAAATCGGATATTTAAGCCAGCAAATATAGCGCAAGAAATCATTTACTGTATATACACCGACCAGTGCATATCGTACCTATACACAGGTAACAGTCATTTTTACAGAAAAAAAAGTTAGCTTCTTTCGGGGCTCGGACACACGACCTTCTACTTTCTAGTCCGGTGCTCTATCCACTGAACTACAGCGCTACTTGAGAAAATAGTATACTTACTACCGTTTATTATGAGGCAAAACAACTTAACATATTTGAACGCAACTAAAAATGGATCAATACATATGTAGTTCATATTGTCGCACGTGTAAATTAACATTGCCTAGTGTAATACTGTATGTTAACAATATGAAACTAATACTTCGCCTCAAATCAACCAAATCTCGACTTGTTATTTAGCACTTGATGAGTTTGTGTGCGCGCGCTTGTTATTACGTAATGCCTATTTAGTGTTTAAAATGCTACAACATACCAATAAATAGCAGTGGTCTAGTGGTTCAGCGTGCATCTTTCAAAACTTACAATTGCAAGGCTGTGGTTCAAATCCCGTTTCGGACAACTATTTTTTATCACATATATTCTGAAGCCGTATATTTATCGATGTTACTTGTGCGGAGGCTAAATAAAAATGTGAAATTGTACACATCGATTTCTGCTTATATACCGACTATTGGATTTGTTCGTGGATTTGAAACTACTTCACACGTGACTCATTCATATTCATGAGTTATTACCAGTTAAAATAGGGACTGTACAGCTTTTAGCAAATCAGCCAAATAAAATATAATATGCTAAACAAATCTTGGAATGTTTGTGTAGCGCTTTCGGTAGCATATTCGTTTCTCTCCAAAGCAATCCGTGTTCGATTCTCCGTCTCGACGTTATAAGTGAGAGGGTTCTGGTCTCGCTCGGACACGTGGTTTCCGGTTTCCACCAGGTCTAGGCTAACGCCGCCAGGAATAGTGATTTGTATAGGTTTATGAATTTATATGTAAAATAAAGTTTAACGTGACCCAGGGCAATATTGAAGTATTTATCAAGCATTTAAAACTAGCACCTACATATATTTATCAAGTAACCTGCTTGTATACATTTAAATAAACGGTAATAAAATGTGTATGACTGTATTAGTTGATATTCGTTATACTACCATAGGTTTAAATATACAAAACGATGTATTATACTCAACAAATAGTAATATGCAAAAAATAATTTGTTTTGAATTATTAAAAATAATTAAATAATAATAATAACGATTTTCAAATATGAGAGTTAAGTAGAAACATTAACGACCTTGTACATGTTATATATCCGATATTAACGACCTTATACATGTTAAATATCCGATATTAACGACCTTATACATGTTATATATCCGATATTCACGACCTTATACATGTTATATATCCGATACTAACGACCTTATACATGTTATATATCCGATACTAACGACCTTATACATGTTATATATCCGATACTAACAACCTTGTACATGTTATATATCCGATACGACCTTGTACATGTTATATATCCGATATTAACGACCTGATACATGTTATATATCCGATACGACCTTGTACATGTTATATATCCGATATTAACGACCTTGTACATGTTATATATCCGATATGTAAGGAAAATATATATTCATATTCTATTTCAGCATTTTACCAACATACATATTTTAGTATAGTACAAAGTTAAATGGGTTGGAATAAAACAACATGTTTATAGAGTACTTATTAAAATGCAATCTTTGAAGTGCATTGTATGCAACCATGTTTGCAACATTTATTGCGTTCAAGTGTGTTTCGGTTTAGTTAGAAAATGTTTGCGTATATTTTCAAAACATCGTGACACCGGAGTGAGACTTTTCACCAATTAGTGGTATGTTTATACTAGTATCTGATTAAACGTAAAACAGAAGGTAAAGATAGTTTTGACTTTTGACAGGTTTTATGAATCATAATTTGTTACCCCTCCACCTTTTATATAAGCGAACTGGAATTTTTAAATTTAGTGCAAAAGTCTTAACATGCTTTTCTGGAAGACGTATTATTTTATGGGGTTATCCGTCTTTACATCCGTACTTCAGTCCGACGGTAACAAATTCCGCATTCCGAAACACAACAGTCACTAACCCTCGTGAAACTTTATAAGTTCATTGTCAATGTGAGTGAAGGACACCTGTTGTTCCTTTGTCTGTAGGCCAAGGTTACAGGCCTGCCAAAACTTTTTAACACAAAATCTTGACATTTTTAAAAATTAAGATTTAAAGCGCGCGAAAAACATTTTCGAAAGAAGCTTTGGAGTGCGCTACTTGATTTTCGCAGTTATTTTTTTTAAAACGCAAATTGAAATTATTTTTGCAATTAATACAAGTTGATGCATTGTTTGATATTATAGAAAATAATAGATTAGCATACTTCAACATGCACAAAAATAGTTTCTTACAGAGAAGATTTCGTAATTCAATTAGAAAGACTTGGTTTAATTCTTCCACAGATTTTGTTTCATGGATATTACATGTACAAAGATGCATGCTAAATGCAAATACAGTCTTCATATCTTTAAAACAAAGTTTAATCCTTATTATCATCGCACACGGCAGCAGTTGTTATAGTGATACCGCTCACAATGAGTTGCTAGTTCCTCACACTTGTTATTTCAATTAGCTTGACCAATTAAAGAAGCCACATATATATTGCTGCTTTTGCAAATGTCGTTATGTTACTGAAGGAACAAATTATGTCCTTACCGGTGTTAATTGTATATTCAGACGTTACACGGACGACCTCCATTGACACGACAATTGTAAATACTCCTCTGACTAGGAAGCGTAACAGGACCAATTTGGGAGACAGTTGATAAACTGTGCAAATATTGCTGTTAAATCATGTACGTTTTGTTTTGATGGAAAATCCGGAGATTGTGCACTTAATCCTGAGAACCAGAGAGCGATTGATCCGGGGATTTGGCAGGCCTGAGGTTAGCAAGACCTCATATGAAAATACACATTTAGCGCCATAACCTTGAAAACATAACCAACTTCATAGGTACATTATATTTGGTACTAGAAGGAACGCTATTGTTTCGGGTTCAATATGTCAAAGGTCCAGATAATCACGACATCATACGGAAGTATGCATTCAGCACGATAAAACTCACCCATGCTTATGAACCTTGCTTTGTCCTTGGTGAGAAGAGAAGTGTTTCTTCTTTGTGATCAGTAAGTCAGAAGAGATCAAGGTCACCGTGACCTCATATGAACACAAATGATAATATGAACAAACACACGTCAAGCGATACCTCAGGAAATATGACACCTACACTAATGAAACTTCATAATTGCACTGGTAACAGAAGATTCCTATTCCTTTTTGGGTTACTATGTCAAAGGTCATATTCACCATGACTCAAATGGACAAACTCACTTCAAGCGATAACACCTAAATTAATGAAGCTCATGTACATTGCCCTTGGTGAGAGGAGGAAGCCTGGTTCTTTTCGAGAAAGTATTTAAATGGTTAACGTCCATATCGTCTAATCTAAATACACATAATTAATCCATAAGTAACACCTAAACTCATAATATTTTATAGCTGCATTTTTGTTCTTAAAAGAAACTTGTGTTTGAAATGACTCAATCCTATGAAACACTTTCCCCACCGTAAATAGGAAAATATTCTTCGAACTTCACAGAAATAATACAGGTGGTAAAACAATGGCCCATTAATTTTAGGGATAGTAGGTCAAAGGTTAAAGTCACCGTAACCGGATTATTTTAAACGTCATTCAGAGCTACTTACAATTTTGAAACTGTATTCAAATAGTAGCCATGTTGCAGCAACGACCATTTTTAATTGTATAGTTAGTAGGTCAAACGTCAAGGTCACTATGTTGTGAGCATGAAAAACGTTTTCGCAGCTGTAATTAATGAACTAGTTGACCTATAACCCTGACACTTTATACAAATAATGCTATGGTTATACAATAATTCCTATCAATGTTTTGTCTGTAGGTCAAGGACATATTAATCTGACACCAAGGCATTGCACGTATTCGACTGGCCCTTTTCCGTTCAGCAATTTGCTGTTCTACTTATTGATTTTCTCCCTCTTTCGTATCGTCCAATCAGACTTCAGTAAACAATTCATTCGCAAAATCTCGATCACTTCTTTGAATGTTTAATTGGTTAGTCGTTTTCCTTTGCTTATCGGAGTACTATGTGAGTAAGTACTTAACGCAAACAGTAAATTGTGCCAGTCGAATAGAAAACTTAATCAACAAAAAACAAGTCATTTAACTAAAAAGTCGAACACATGTAATGCTTTTCGCAAATAATAGCAACGGACGTATATAATTCCCCGATAGTCAGTCTCTTTGTGTGAATATGTTAAACATACACTAGATACCCCAATTTTGAATACAAATTAAAGACAAAAATATCATAATTTGTCCATATTTAAAACACGTTATTTAAGGCGGTGACTAAATGTAATCCTATTATCAAATTGATTAATTATTTTCAATTTCATTTGAAGAATCTGTTAAAAATATAAATAAATATATACGAGTTTTCATCGATATATTTCAAAATTGTACTTTTCATTAAAAAAATTGAAATGAAATGTAAATGGGTTACTGATCAGTGTCGTCTGGTGTATGTTTCGGAAATTTCAATATATCAAATGTTATAATAAGGATGCTAGATTTAGTATGGTATTTGACATTGCATAACCATGTACTGTACTTTGTATAGTTTCATGAGTATACTCACCGTCACATTTTCTGAAATGTTACTTATTTCAGATTGATGAAAGTAGTAGAATGTATTCTCTGCCAGACATCTGTCGTTATAAATAGACCCTTGATTGTCGTAGCGAAACCATTGAGGCAGACACTTCGGACTGGACTGTAGCCCTCGAATAAGCTCTTGTTTAATATCCATAGCGATGAGACGGAACAAATTGTTGTAAAACAAATATGAAAAAATTGGGAAAGTAGTATGTATATTAAAATACAAATGATCTACAGATGAAAAGGTAAACTTATAACAAAACTAAGTATAAAAGTCGAACAGGAAATGCAGCTTTTTAGAGTTGTTTTGTAATTTCACTCCACGTTAAATTGTCCACTACATTGTCAAGATCGCTACCATTACTAATAGAATATTATTAGGAAGGCACCAACTTGACAAACACACAAGAAAATATTATCCTTTAAAGGTTTGATCGTATATTAAATAGTTTTGGCAAATATTGGGCGCGGCTCCAAATAGCGGGCTTCCGGCAACACATACATATATAATGGCAGCCCTTAACATGTCTCACAAAAGAGGGCATGGCCCATAAGCCTGATACCCTTAATGAAGCCCCAATAGGCTTAAACAAAATATGAAGCCCCGATAGGCTAAAACACAAGAGGGCATGGTACAACAGCCTTATACCCTTAGTGAAGCCCCAACAGGCTTAAATAAAATGTTTATTCAAAACTCTAATTTTAAAGTAAAATGTTTCTTCATTTAATCACTTGAAAGTTATTTCTTTTCTAAAGATTACAATAATTTGCACGACCGAACTAGGCATAATGCACCAACAATAAGCCCCAAAAGGATTAATATTTCATGCTGTAATCCCGACCCTGGGAAACAGTGGTCAGTATTACATTGAAATTTACTAATTATATAATTGTTAATTGTCATTAACTTTGATTTCACTGAATTGAAGGATTCGCTGACGGCCTTATGGCAGCGATCAAAATGAAATTATGATAATGCCACATAGCAGCAATCAAAATGACATTTTGATAATGCCACCGCCAAAAGAAAATAATTTTGGCAAAAGCGAATCCCTCACAGCCAAAGAAAATTAAATAAATCATTGTACGATTATGTAACGCGCATACAGTATAGTATGAATCGTACGTGAGCCGCGCCCTGCCACAATACCAAATTATGTGCGTTATATAACTTGCGAAAGAACATATCTGGTACTGACGCCATTTATGCAGGAGTGAGGAGTTGGTTTCCCAACATATACGTGTAAACGCCGTAACCTCCTGATAATTATAATGTCATTGAACGTCGTGAACAAAACGCCTACTTAACGCGTACCTCGCTTATTACGAAGTTCAACAACGTTGCAACCACGTGTCTGACTGTGCACAATCAACTGCAAAATGAAGTCATAGTCCTCACAAAGAACCAACAAATTAATAGAAAGTGTTGGACTGACTTCAGTCATCCCCCAACTGTGCTTGCGAATCGCCCAAGCACATATAACCATATCTGAGTCAACACGACTGTACACCCAATGCGTCGAACCCTCGGGTTCGTTCCCCGAGGACTACTGGGAGCCGTAAATCCTTCTCGAGGACGAAGTGGCGACCCGCTCACCTTTAACCACGCTGAACTAGGTCATCTTCGCTTCCGGTAACAACCTCATGAGAATCCTGCGAATAACTAAACTGACCTACATATATTCAAGATTAGCAGAGACAAGACTCTTCAGTACGGATGAAACTATGTCAGTGTTTAAAATTAGAAGGTGACAATTGAAATTCTGCCACTCTGATCCTGATCCGTCTTACAAACCTCTTCAAAGGCTGTATTAAAAGTTGTAAAGCCAGTGTTTACTTGACGGTTATCCCACTATTTACTAAAGTGCAGGGAATCCAAATACCGCATGAGCAAGGCTGTCTAAATGATTGAAAACCATGCATACCTACAAAGTAAGAGGCTATCATCTGAACGTATAGAGATTCGATCGGAAATCGTGAGACTTCGCGATGGGAAGCCGTGCTAAAACAAGAAATGACTCGGTATTGTGGAGGTGGGAGGGGGATTAGTGTAGTTATAAGGTTTATAGTACCGCCGCCAGAACACCCAGAGCTCGTATGTCTCAAAGCTGTGCCCAAAGGGTTTCGTGAAATAGGATCGGCCAGAGAATGACGTGTGATTGATAAATGAGATAAATAAGAAACGTGGGTGCCTGATTATTACTTACTTTGACCTAAATGTCTACCACCCTGAAAATGACTACATTTCGAATGCCTGTCTATATTAAAGTGACGGTTATCCAACTATTAAATAATCACGTGCAGGGAGGCAAAATAACCAGCATGCGTATGGCTGTCTAAATTGGCCGTAATAGTACGTGTGGATGATGAAATTGGCTTGCCTAACCCAGATGAATAAGACGGAAAGGCGTGGATGCCTAATAGACATCACTTTGACCAGTGTTTCAGTACCAATACGCAAAATCATTACTCTGTTGCTAGGCTCAGGGACTCCTATTGACACTGCTACCACTACCTGAACCGGCGTAAAAGTTGTGATACGAGACCGAACAGGAATGCCTTTACGACTAAAGGGTGACGGAAGGAAAATACAAGTATTGCAACAAAAAAAACAGCCACAGCACTCGACTATCATAAATGATTCGTTAACAGTACATGACGATAACGCGACCTTTACGGAGTATATGGCACCGAAAACCAACGCAACTCCATAATAGAAGCGACGGACTTGCTGTCCGCAGAAGGAACCCTAGATGGCCAAACATGTTAGTAGAACACGCTACACGTACTGGCATCAATTTGAATGTTAAGGGGCTATCCCTCAAATTGAAATGCATGCGTCCATAAAATAATCAAGTGTTTCCATGAGGGGTATCAGACTCTAATCACCTTCAAATTTCCTAACTACGGCAACCGGCTTAATTGGAAAAAATGCTACTCGTGAAGTAGTTAATAAGACGCCTCTACCATGTTAACATCTGTTGTAGTGGTTTAATAAGAAGATCCGCTGATTGAATAAGTATTGTGTGCCAGGGAAGGAACCAGTACTAAACTCCTCTTTTAGAACGATGCCATCGTATATGGACAGGAAACAAATTAAATATCGTACTAGAACATACGTATGAATGGGAGTGGTGCCGATTTGCAATACATGAGAACCATGGTTACAATGCGGGCCATACAGTCAAGAATTAGATTTGCAGAAATTATGCGGGCCCTGTGAAACCCATGCGCACACTATCTTTCCACCCCATTACCTTAGCTGTTTTACTGAGTGCTGCTGTATATCGGCAGATGCAGCACGTCACACTTCTATTTAGCTTGTGAACCGCCGTCACATTCTCCATACAGCAAGCCCGGTCCCAGCCACTGGCCAGTCACCTTCTTGCTTGGATTGCACACTACCGCTTAGCAGGCTCGATTCATGAAACAGAATAAAACGAAAGTCACTAACCAGTTGCGAAGCTTATATAGTTTTATGTAATGAAATGTAAATCTCCCTTTTAGTTATGCTAGTATTGTTATTATAATCATAATTATAATCATTATGATTACTGAATACTAACACTATTGTTATTGAAGCTGGTATTATTATTCACTATTGTTATTATTATTATTACTAATATTATTATTATAATTTTTATTTTTTTTATTTATTTGTTTATCGCTTGTTTATTTATTTTTCATTTAATATCATTAATATCGTTATTATTTATTGATTTATTTTAGTATTATCTTTCTTTTTCTGCTGTTGTTGTTTTGAATATCTATGAAAGCTGTATCCATTTTTTATTATTTATATTTTACTATTTTAAAAATATTATAAAAGTCGAACAGGAAATGCAGCTTTTTAGAGTTGTTTTGTAATTTCACTCCACGTTACATTGTCCACTACATTGTCAAGATCGCTACCATTACTAACAGAATATTATTAGGAAGGCACCAACTTGACAAACACACAAGAAAATATTATCCTTTATTTAAAGGTTTGATCGTATATTAAATAGTTTTGGCAAATATTGGGCGCGGCTCCAAATAGCGGGCTGCCGACAACACATACATATATAATGGCAGCCCTTAACATGTTTCACAAAAGAGGGCATGGCCCTAAGCCCCAGTAGGCTTAAACAAAATATGAAGCCCCGATAGGCTTAAACAAAAGAGGTCATGGTACAACAGCCTTATACCCTTAGTGAAGCCCCAACAGGCTTAAATAAAATGTTTATTCAAAACTCTAATTTTAAAGTAAAATGTTTCTTCATTTAATCACTTGAAAGTTATTTCTTTTCTAAAGATTACAATAATGTGCACGACCGAACTAGGCATGATGCACCAACAATAAGCCCCAAAAGGCTTAATATTTCATGCTGTAATCTCGACCCTGGGAAACAGTGGTCAGTATTACATTGAAATTTACTAATTATATAATTGTTAATTGTCATTAACTTTGATTTCGCTGAATTGAAGGATTCGCTGACGGCCATATGGCAGCGATCAAAATGAAATTATGATAATGCCACATAGCTGCAATCAAAATGACATTTTGATAATGCCACCGCCAAAAGAAAATAATTTTGGCAAAAGCGAATCCCTCACAGCCAAAGGAAATTTAATAAATCATTGTACGATTATGTAACGCGCATACAGTACAGTATGAATCGTACGTGAGACGCGCCCTGCCAAAATACCAAATAATGTGCGTTATATAACTTGCGAAAGAACATATCTGGTACTGACGCCATTTATGCAGGAGTGAGGAGTTGGTTTCCCAACATATACGTGTAATCGTCGTAACCTCCTGATAATTATAATGTCATTGAACGTCGTGAACAAAACGCCTACTTAACAACTGGTACCTCGCTTATTACGAAGTTCAACAACATTGCAACCACGTGTCTGACTGTGCACAACCAACTGCAAAATGAAGTCATAGTCCTCACAAAGAACCAACAAATTAATAGAAAGTGTTGGACTGACTTCAGTCATCCCCCAACTGTGCTTGCGAATCGCCCAAGCACATATAACCATATCTGAGTCAACACGACTGTACACCCAATGCGTCGAACCCTCGGGTTCGTTCCCCGAGGACTACTGGGAGCCGTAAATCCTTCTCGAGCACGAAGTGGCGACCCGCTCACCTCTAACCACGCTGAATAGGTCATCTTCGCTTCCGGTAACAACCTCATGAGAATCCTGCGAATAACTAAACTGACCTACATATATTCAAGATTAGCAGAGACAAGACTCTTCAGTACGGATGAAACTATGTCAGTGTTTAAAATTAGAAGGTGACAATTGAAATTCTGCCACTCTGATCCGTCTTACAAACCTCTTCAAAGGCTGTATTAAAAGTTTTAAAGCCAGTGTTTACTTGACGGTTATCCCACTATTTGCTAAAGTGCAGGGGATCCAAATACCGCATGAGCAAGGCTGTCTAAATGATTGAAAACCATGCATACCTACAAAGTAAGAGGCTGTCATCTGAACGTATAGAGATTCGATCGGAAATCGTGAGACTTCGCGATGGGAAGCCGTGCTAAAACAAGAAATGACTCGGTATGGTGGAGGTGGGAGGGGGATTAGTGTAGTTATAAGGTTTATAGTACCGCCTCCAGAACACCCAGAGCTCGTATGTCTCAAAGCTGTGCCCAAAGGGTTTCGTGAAATAGGATCGGCCAGAGAATGACGTGTGATTGATAAATGAGATAAATAAGACAGTCAAATGTAGGTGCCTGATTATTACTAACTTTGACCTAAATGGCTGCCACCCTGAAAATGACTAACAGTTCGAATGCCTGTCTATATTAAAGTGACGGTTATCCAACTATTAAATAATCACGTGCAGGGAGGCAAAATAACCAGCATGCGTATGGCTGTCTAAATTGGCCATAATAGTACGTGTGGATGATAAAATCGGCTTGCCTAACCCAGATGAATAAGACGGAAAGGCGTGGATGCCTAATATACATCACTTTGACCAGTGCTTCAGTACCAATACGCAAAATCATAACTCTGTTGCTAGGCTCAGGGACTCCTATTGACACTGCTACCACTACCTGAACCGGCGTAAAAGTTGTGATACGAGACCGAACAGGAATGCCTTTACGACTAAAGGGTGACGGAAGAAAAATACAAGTATTGCAAAACAAACAACAGCCACAGCCCTCGACTATCATAAATGATTCGTTAACAGTACATGACGACAACGCGACCTTTACGGAGTATATGGCACCGAAAACCAACGAAACTCCATAATATAACCGACGGCTTGCTGTCCGCAGAAGGAACCCTAGATGGCCAAACATGTTAGTAGAACACGCTACACGTACTGGCATCAATTTGAATGTTAAGGGGCTATCCCTCAAATTGAAATGCATGCGTCCATAAAATAATCAAGTGTTTCCATGAGGGGTATCAGACTCTAATCACCTTCCAATTTCCTAACTACGGCAACCGGCTAAATTGGAAAAAATGCTACTCGTGAAGTAGTTAATAAGACGCCTCTACCATGTTAACATCTGTTGTAGTGGTTTAATAAGAAGATCCGCTGATTGAATAAGTATTGTGTGCCAGGGAAGGAACCAGTACTTAACTCCTCTTTTAGAACGATGACATCGTATATGGACAGGAAACAAATTAAATATCGTACTAGAACATACGTATGAATGGGAGTGGTGCCGATTTGCAATACATGACAACCATGGTTACAATGCGGGCCATACAGTCAAGAATTAGATTTGCAGAAATTATGCGGGCCCTGTGAAACCCATGCGCACACTAGCTTTCCTCCCCATTACCTTAGCTGTTTTACTGAGTGCTGCTGTATATCGGCAGATGCAGCACGTCACACTTCTATTTAGCTTGTGAACCGCCGTCACATTCTCCATACAGCAAGCTCGGTCCCAGCCACTGGCCAGTCATCTTCCTGCTTGGATTGCACATTACCGCTTAGCAGGCTCGATTCATGAAACAGAATAAAACGAAAGTCACTAACCAGTTGCGAAGCTTATATAGTTTTATGTAATGAAATGTAAATCTCCCTTTTAGTTATGCTAGTATTGTTATTATAATCATAATTATTATTAATATGATTACTGAATACTAACACTATTGTTATTGAAGCTGGTATTATTATTCACTATTGTTATTATTATTATGACTAATATTATTATTATAAATTATTTTATTTTATTTTATTTATTTGTTTATCGCTTGTTTATTTATTTTTCATTTAATATCATTAATATCGTTATTATTTTTTGATTTATTTTATTTATTTATTTTTGTTGTTGTTGTTTTGAATATCTATGAAAGCTGTATCCATTTTTTATTATTTATATTTTACTATTTTTATTATTTGTGTATTTGTTTTTTGTTTTTTTTTGTGCGTTATTTATTCTTTTTTTTTTTTATTGATATACATTATAATTTTTTTTTTTTTTTTTTTTTTTTTTTTTATTTATTTATTATAGGTAAAATAGCATCCATATCTCGAAATATGTATTTATTAGACTCTTCTTCTTCTTCTTCTTCTTCTTCTTCTTCTTCTTCTTCTGCTGCTTTCTATTTTTTTTTTTTTTTTTTTTTTTTAGTGTATGTCTTTAGATACTTATATTTTGCCTATTCTAACAAAAAAACAAAAACAACAAGAGCAATGATAATACATATATAATAATAATAATATTATTATTTATTTATTTTTATTTTTTTTCATTTATTCATTTATTTATTGATGTATTTATTTATTTATTGATTATTTATTTATTTATTGATGTAAATTATTTATTTATTTGAGAAAACCTATACTCGTCAGAGGCCAGTTTCCGTCCAAGCCCAGTTTCCGTCATTCTCATTTAAAAAACGTTTTTACACTGCAAATTACTTACGCGATGTCATTTATTGTCAGACGTTTATAACTGAAGATTGGCAACAGGAAAAACAACCAAAAAGTAAATAAGGAGTACAAAAACGAAAGGGATTTCTCCGAAAAATGTATTTACTTCCTTATGTGGCGTTGGGGATGCGCGCGCATACTGCCGCATAATAAACTATTAAAAAAATAACACCGTAATGACGTCATAATTTTATCACTCTTCAGTGGACGCAGTTAAATAGACCGTGATTATTTAGGTTCACCAAAGAGCAGCAACTCGTACAACCTGTATCTGTTTGATTTACATAGAGTTACCCATATTTACACTGTAAAATTGTTTTACATTGACGATTCCAGGCGCATTGTTATAACGATCGAGGTAACTGATGGGAAAATACAAACATACCATTTTTACAATGAAATTGTTGAATAGACTTGCAAACAAGTTTCTAATTCATAAAAGTTTACTGTATCTTGACCTAGTTGAATCTATCACTCGATAAAATACATGACGGAAACTGGGCTTGTAAACAAAATGATTTCTCAGTTTTAGTCTATTTATAAACAGGTCACGTGCCACTTCGATAATTTATATAAAACAAAATTCTTTGATATCAAATTTCCAGGAAGAGGTAACCTAATAGAAAATAGAGCAACAATTGTCAGGATACATATATTTGTCTGAAAAATTAGTTTATGTTTACATAAGTGACGGAAAGTGGCCCCCGATGAGTACAACTCTGCAAGCTGATGCGCGATATTAATATTGATGTTGTTTATGAAACAAGCACCTTACATTTGTCCGAGTCTGTTCTGGCAAGTGTGTGAACTGCTAATGCCATTTAATAATTTGCCATTTCTAAAACAATAGCGTATGTACCTTTAAAATGCAAGCCATTAATTCGCAATAAGTGTTACAATGTGAGCGGATTTCTGGCAAGTGTCCAATAACGACAGTGCAGCTGAGTCAAGAGTTCACTGGTAGAATGCGTCGAATTGGGTCGCCTGCAAATTATACATTATACATGCCGGAGACCTCTGTACTTCACACGCTTACTTGCAAGGAAAGAAAGGGTTATCCAAATTAATTACAAAGTTAACATGCATTACAAAACTATCTACCTCAATATGAGCACGCCAGTTTAAATTCAGAAATTATCCTAATTAACGGCAATATAAGCTGTATATGCTGACGTTACGAGACAAAGCATCCTGACGAAACACAAATCATCAAAATTCTGATTAATTTGAAAGCATTTGGAATAGAAATTATGGCGGAAAACTTATTAACAGAAGCTCATTATGCTATTGCAAACAAATAAGAAAATTGACCTCAAGGAAAGGGAGAAAAAATCATTATTTTACATAACATGAAAAAAATTACATACCGCTGTCATTAGGTTTTGGCAGGGAAAGGCAGAAAAAAGATTGCGCATGCGCAATTAAACGAATATTACAATTGCAGAGCAAGCTAACAAAACCGTGGGTGCTGCCTCCAAATAACTCTGGCTATTATTGGAGTAATAGCCCGTACTAAAATAACAGACATTTCAGGCGACATATCCTCTTAAACCG
Organism: Cyrtodaria siliqua; assembly: GCA_037043455.1. NCBI lineage: Eukaryota > Metazoa > Mollusca > Bivalvia > Adapedonta > Hiatellidae > Cyrtodaria > Cyrtodaria siliqua. The sequence continues at coordinate 143,640 of JAWPHD010003113.1, read as the reverse complement.
CCCATTATGTTGTAAATAAAATGTCATACGCATTTTCATTTGAATGCATTCATGGTAAGATAAGATTGAAAAACAGTAAACGTCAATGCTAATTAAATTTAAACATATGCAATGTCATATGCAAAAGGAAGAGATGTTTGAACAATCTCTAAGCTGTTCCATACAACATGTTATTGGACGTACTACGAATATACCGATGTTTTGTAACACTACAAATTCCCGTTTTGTTTGTTTTATAATTCATGAATATAATATCACAAATGTATATGAAAATGCCGACAGTAATTTGGCTAAAAGCACCCAAAAATAGAATAAGAAAGACATGCATGATATGAACTAAAAGTATGATATACAAATAAAAAAATAAAAAAAAAATCGAAGCAAACCTGTTTGCGGAGTTTGTTTCAAACCTTTAGTTTCGGTGATGTATATTTGAACTGTCTACTTGTTTCTGTGATGTATGTTTGAACTGCACTGCTTCAACACTTGTTCCAATATGTTCACAACAGTTTACTGTTTTTACTTAAAGTAATAAATCCAACACATTACTGTTCGAGATGGAGAAGTAATTGCTCATGTAATATACAAGTTAATATAAATAACTTACCTGTAAATAATTGTAATACATATATGCGTGATGAAAAATACCGATATAAAATGACATGAAGTTAAAAAACGCCAGTTCAATGATGCGCTCTAGATATTCATTTAAAGGGACTTACTCCTTTATAAATCAAAGCACCGAAAGTGCTGAATGCGGCGGGGTTTGTGTAACGAACAAAATCTGAATAAGATGAACATGCCACAAATAACAAAGTGCAGGGAAAACGAATAGAAATAGGTAAATAAATAGCGCCCGACGCGAGTTGTTCTTGCAATTGTTGCATCTTGTTAATTAACATGTCGCCAGATAACCTATCGCTCCGCCCCTTTGGACACGTGATCCTGAAATCCAAAACCTCCGACAAATAAATGTCAAAAAAAATCTTGTCATAAAGTCATTCTTCAAAACATGACAAAGATTCCTAGTGAAGATTATTAAATCAATAAGAGTATTGCTACGTAAATGTTCTTAAACAGATTGAAGAAATAAGGAAATAAAATCTGAACAACCTCTCAGTAAACACAAATTCGGTTAAATCGTCAATCCGTAAAAAAAATGATCTGTGTCAAAAAAATGGCTTTGTTTACAATGTCCCAAATAAGGCAATGTTTATATATACCACGTGCAACTTCATATAATAATCATCACGTTCTGTTGAACGATTGGACAATAATGGCACACGCACTTTTTTGAAGACGTAGTAGCTAAAATTCAAGCGTCTATTGACCTCCGTGTCGGAAGTTAAATTTATGCATATTTCAATAGAAATGCAGCATTTAACTTACCTTTGTGCATACAAACATGTGATAATTCCCGTCTACTATTTCTATATTAAGCTGGTCGTGCGGACGTCCTCAAGCCTTAATCCATCGTTTGCATTGTTCCAACTTTCGTTTGGGTTTTGGAAACGGAATAAACTTCACATCGCCTTCTAAACCTTCTGGGTACCTGGTATCTGAATTGCACAGGCCCCATTGACATCGTTTAACCATTTTTAATGTTAAAAACCACTGATCCTTCGACGATTTTATCAATACAATCCAAAATATCCCAATCTCGATAACAATCAACAGTGTCGGAGGTTTTCAGTCACGAGGCTTGAAGAGTTTGAAGGTGTGTCAAATATCGATTGTTTGATTGGTCGATCGATTGGTGTGATTGGCAGGTGGCGACATGTTAATTGGTATAGCGTTCAGATCCGGAATGCCCCTCTACATTTCTGTTGTTGCACGACTAGACCCTGAGCTCTACAATCTATAACGATAACAAGATTTCTATATATGCTATATTCCAACAAAATAACAATCCAGTGGTGTCTAAACATGTTTTTTCATTTTGTCTTATCATTAATAATAATTCACTGACATCGTGAATCACTTACAAACTTTAGAAATAGTTGTTGCTATATACAAGTATACATAATAAAGCATTAATCATGTTGTTTTCACGTTCTATCTGAAGTAAAATCAAATAAAACAATTCCGTAACCAGAACGTTGTTCCCCAATATAATCAACTATTCTATTAGGTAATAAACAAGGCAAATTCTGTAGACACAATTGATATATTGTCATTTGAAATATTATTACATGTATTTTCCTATTAGTTTAAGTCTTAGTTTAAGTCGGTTCTTCTCATTACATTCAGTTCATGGTCAGATACCACTATTGATTTGGGGCTTCTGATCGATTGAAAAAAGGATAGGGTCTATTAGGGCATATAGTCAGATTGTAAGGCAGATTCTGATTGGATTAAATTACCCAAATCATAACAAATCCCCATAAAACATCAAAATATTATATTTCCATCATAAAACATTTTGATTTAGGATATTTTGACTGAAATTTGCATTAATTGCACTGAGATATATTTGCAAAAAGTAAAATTTCTTGATTGCCATTCTGGGGAAGGCCACCTTCAGTGAAATATTAGAGGCTGAAAGCATCACATTACCCCCAATGTGATGGTCATTTTTGAGTGTCTCTAAGATAGTTCTTTAAAAAAAAGTTAGGTTTTATCATCCGTTCCGATATAGGAATAGGTGTTGTAGGCCAAAAGGCTATAATGGAGGCCTATGGGAAATGCAATAGTGGTATATGACCTCATGCAAACCCGGATGCACTATTTAACTACGCGGAGGCATATAATTTAAATGCTGTTCGGCTGACACCTGTGCTATTTTTAGCTCTCATAGCTATTTTTAGCTCAGAAATCTGCCCAGTTTCAATGTCGGTTATACCATTCTGTTAACATTGCAGCGGGGAGTTTGCTCCCCGTCGCAAAAACAAAAACATGAATATAAAATTGACTATAATTTATAACTTAGCTCTTATGTTGACCAGCACTGTAACAAGTTATAGAAGCCACTTTAACATTTAGCACAGTGAATCTTAAAGTAGACCCTATATACCTAAGAGATTGACAATAGTTTAAAAGGGACACATGGTAACAAAAGATACTGGATTAATAAATCGAGAGGCTTAATTTAACGATTGATTACTACTTGAAGATTACTTTAAGGTAGACCTTATCTACAAAATATGCTGTCAGTAGTTTTAACCATTGACTGAAACAGACGTAGATAGTTGTTTTATTATATTGAATCATAAAAAAAGTAAGAAACAGTGTCAAGATCAGTAATTTATTATTTATATGTTTTAATATGGAAACAATTTGTCTTTAACAATATGAATACACATAATAAACAAATATATCATAACCTTACTTCTTGGTAAATAATTAACGTGAGTTCCTTTAGTAAAGTGGGTGATGCTATTGTATCATAAAAATACAATTCACATGGAAGATAGCTATTTACTCGCAAGTCTAGGTTAAACCGGATAAAATATTTGAAACAGAGGTTAACGGATCATTTATTACACAGCCGGAATGCACGAATAAACGAATCAGTAGCGCACTTTTGTTTTATAAACATATATCAAATTCAGGTTCATGAAAATATCAATACTTTTAAAAAACAGAAATATTAACACTACGCTTTCAAGATCATCCAACAAGTAGGTAGATAGGCTGGTTCAGCATTTGAACGTTGTTACAGTTGGTATCTCCGACTGACTGTACAACGTTCAGCACAACATTGTACGATTTACAGTAAAAATGTATTAAATTGATAGTTTTATTTTCATACATTTACTTTTTTATCAAATCTCGCCACCAACATCAGGTGATTAAACGGTGTTAATTGATTGTTATCTACCCGTGCAATTTGGCAACTCCCCAACAGTTCATAGTTCACAGTGTTGAGAAAGGCACGAACTATAGTCAACCAAAACAGAAACCAACAACAATTTTAAAGATGACTAAAAGGCAAGACACAACATCACACACATAAAAGCTTTGGTTTAAACTTATTTTATTTCCAATATTTATACAATCGGTAAAAATGTACATAATACAAAATGTGAAGAAGGATTGGAACGAAAGCAGTGGCTTGTAGAGTTCCTTTCCTAAAGGTTTGACAATAGGGCTACACCTTGGAACGGTCAGTGGTAAATAAGAGCCACTGTGGGTTTAAACCAGGTTCTGGGGTGCACCAAACCTCGCTCTTACCCTATTGTAATCCCAATAAAACGGGACAGTGTAAATAAAGACATATACAAACAATGCAACATTAATAGGCAATATAAGTATAACTATTTGCATTTGCGTGTCACTTTCTGCACCCACTATCTCAGGTGTAGTGCCTTTTAAGTAAAATTCAGTTTAATGAAAATCATAGTCCAGAACGGATGGTCGGTAGGTAACCTTTACCAAGATCAAAGTTTCACTGTTCGTATGACTATTTAATGTGAATATTTAAGCAGTTAGTGAAGCCTATATCATGGATATTGAGGCAAACAGTAGACCTGTTTAAACCCCTGTGTAGACCTGTTTAAACCCCTGTGTTTTTACGTAACACAGGCACCTGTTGTCCGGTTTGTATCAGTTCTTCTACATAGAGTATAACACAGTCTATGTTAGTTTGTATTTAAAAAGTATTAAAACGTGTCACGCGCATTTTAAATGAAATGAATAATAAAATACGAAAGGCTAGACGAACATTTTTCTTTCGTTACAAAGGCACCGGGTGTTAACAGTTCAGTGACGGTTTGATTGTGTTGAAGCCCGTTTACCAGAAAAATGCTGAGGATGTAAATGACAGTTTTAATTATATTTATTTCTTTTAAAGAGACTTACATGTATTAGTATTGCATTATGAAAACACTTTATGTTACAAAGGTCTCTGTTAAAATGATGTTTTATAGCATTAAACACTGTATCAACGTACATCCACTTATTTTCTTTAAGAAATGCATTTGCTTTCTGTAAAGTACGTTTCCAAGCGATAAATTGAGGTGTTTAATGTTTTACCATAACCTGATAACACAAACACAGACTGTATATTCTACATTGTGTTTTTATGCCGTCTTTGTCGTGTTGTATTTAATCTAGTTCATCTTGTTTGTCCCCTTTGTTGTGTTTCATGTCATCTAGGTCCTCTTGTATCTCATCTAGGTTGTGTTGTATCTCATCCAGGTCGTCTTGTATCTCATTTAAGTCGTCTTATATCTCATCTAGATCCTCGTGTATCACATCTAGGTCGTTTTGTTCTGATCTAGGTGGTCTTTTATCTCATCTAGGTCCTCGTGTATCTTATCTAGGTAGTATTGTATCTCATCTAGGTCCTCGTCTATCTTATCTAGGTAATATTGTATCACATCTAGGTCGTCTTGTTTCTGATCTAGGTTGTATTGTATCTCATCTACGTCCTCGTGTATCTCATCTAGGTAGTATTGCATCACATCTAGGTCGTCTTGTTCTCATCTATGTCGTCGCAATTCTACCACATTGCCTTAAATGAAACAAATATGGAGATTTTCTCAATTTTTCAATATTTTAAGTTGAATAATATGCAGTATGATTTGAAAAGGGGATTAGTATTTAAAGTAGCTATCCCATCAACAACAGACTCATTTTGCAAAATATGTACACCGTTCCTAAATCAACTAATGACGAGGTATGTATATATATATATATTACTTACATATTTTGTGAATTCAAACTCTATATACACAATATAAACGGTTTTAACCAGCCAGACTAAACCCCCAAAATGGAGCGTTGAATTAAACTCATAATTCAATTCATGCATATTCATTTATGGGTAGTTTAAGAATTCATGAATAAACCTATACTTTTAATCGGCAAATATACATTATCATATGACCTAGACACCTGTATAAAAGTTTTGCTCAATGTTTTGTAGCGTAATTTTGCCGTTATCTGGCAGGTTAGTTTCTTTAATTTGAACAATGAGGCAAAGTTTGAATTAGACTTACATCTAATGACATCGTGAACGTTTTTACTCTGTAGTATTCCATTTGCATTAGAAAAATATTATGTTTTTACATCGCATACCTTGTGAGCAATTGACATGTAAAAGTACAAATATTACGCCGCCATTCAACTCATACACACTTATAGGTAAAAACCATAACCGACAAACAGCATAAATGATCAGATCAGTTGATAACGATTCATGTTTACACTCCCATTTCAAGGTGTTTAACTTCTGGGCTAATAGTATACACTCATTGAAAGCATTCTATAAAGATATGGAAGAGAGCAATTCTAGCGGAAACAAGAAACCAGTATTAAGACTGATCAAGATAAACACTAATGGAGACTTTTCAGTCAAAAACGAAATCGAAATATTAACAGTACGACTTAAAACTATAAGAGATGAACGAATTAAAGGTATTATTTTAAGAACAAAAGCAAAATGGAAAGTAGAAGGTGAAAAATCTACTAAATATTTTTGTAATTTAGAGAAAAGGCAATATACAGAAAAAAATATACCAAAACTAATTAAACAAGACGGAATAGAAACAAATAATATAAAAACGATTTTGACGGAACAGAAAAGAGTTTACGATGATCTGTACACATAAAAAATACATGGAGAGCCAACATTTGAAAATGAGTTTTTTGTTGAAAATAACCCATTTCTAAATAAACTTACTGATGAAGATCACGAACTCCTTGAAGGGGAACTATCTGCGCAAGAATGCTTAAAATGTCTTAAAAATATAAAAAATAATAAATCTCCAGGGTCTGATGGTTTTTCAGTGGAATTTTATATTTTTTTCTGGAAAGATATTGGAAACTACCTCATTAAATCGCTTAATTTTGGCTATAATTCTGAATCATTATCTCTAACTCAAAAACAAGGTATCATAACTTGCTTACCAAAAGAGGGAAAATCTAAATTGTATCTAAAAAACTGGAGACCTATCTCGTTACTAAATGTAGACACTAAAATTGCTTCAGCAGCTATTGCATGCCGCCTGAAGACAATCCTTCCAAAACATATTTCAGAATGTCAATCGGGACTTTTGAAAGGTAGATATATTGGAGAATCAACTAGATTTATATTTGACATTATTGAGAAATGTGAAGAATTAGATGTAGCGGGTATTCTAGTTTTATTAGACTTTGAAAAGGCTTTCGATATTCTTGAATGGGGTTTTATAGCAAACGCATTACGTTTCTTCAATTTTGAGGTTTCCATACTTCAATGGTTTAAAACGTTGTACAATAACATTGAGAGTTGTGTATTAAATTACTCCGCGAACATGGACTATTTCTTTGTATTTTACGGACTATTTTACGAATTTTCAATTAAAACAGACGCCATTATTTTACCCCCGAAATTGGGCGCGCTACGTCGGCGAGCACTACGGGTACATATGGTGTCTAACAATACGCGTACAGTGTTTCATACCTTAGAATATGTAAAAACGAATACCTTACCGGACGAAATAACGTCCCATTATGTGTCAACACGGTGCATTGTTGTTGACAGGTCATCATGACATAACTTGACACGCGACATATATTATTGCAAATTGGATTTGGGATTACTGTCTGCTGCTAGAGGTCCATTATCAAGGTATGTTTTATGTCATTAAAATGTGTTTGTTGATAAACAGTACACACCACGTTGTATATATTTAGACATTATACAAATATAGTGCCTAGAAAGTAGTGTATACTGTATAATAGAAAGTTCATAATCACTATAACTGGACGTACTGTAAACTATAGAACGTTTCGTGGAATAAAACAATTACTAGTAGAAATGCTATCAATGTCCCCCCCCCCCCCCACCCACCCACCGAAACCCCCGCTCCCGCCCCCCCCCCCAAGTGTGTGTGGGGGTGGGGGTGGGTGGAGGTGTAGATAGAGCATGCATACCGAAAACAAGGAGAGAGTATGAAAACTAGAAATCCCCTCCACCCCCACCCCTCAGATGCATGAATGTAAATTGTTAGCGTTGTCTCTATATCGTTACGTTATCCCATTTTCTCCCACAACTACCATTGAAACAATGTAAACTGCCATTGACATATGATTGAAATCTCCGTCAGATTCATATTTATGTACAGTAGAGTTTTGAGACAATGAAGTGATTTTGAATTAACATTTATTTACATTTACTAGATACTTTCTGTTGCGAAAAGAAAACGCGCCAAATTTCGAGAAAGTAAACTTAACTTAAAAGCTTTTAAGGAGATGGAGCTACAACACTTTCATCCAGTGTGTCTCAAAAGAAATGACTATTCCATGGGCTTGAAATATGCTGTGAAGTGGAACAATGCTTTTAATGGATCTCCAATTCAGGCTACATTATAGTTTACATGTATAATGAATAATGAGAGATGTTTTTATTACATTAACCGTGTAATTGAGCAGAAGTAGTATTCATGCTTTATTCAGTTTAGTTCTTCTTTCTTTTTCTTTTCTTTTTTAAATATGTTACATTATGTATAACAAAGGATAAACTATGTCTGTTTGATCATTGACATTGGACTGATGTTGTTTTTCAGAGAGGCCTCAAATGTGAATCGTGGCCTTGAGCAGCTATAAGTGAATTGATACTGATGACTTCAGAATGTCACGCCGTATTAAATGCCATTAGATCATATGGAGGTGGGAGCCTTTTCAAAACTTGTTTGCACTTGTGTAGTTCTTTAAATGGGGCTTGCATTACCACACGTGTTCTGCTTGCACGGTGCTGTTCAAAGTTAGAGTAAAAATGTTTTCAGTTATAATGCAGCGTGATTGTCATATAAGCTCGTGTAAACTACATGTACTGGATACATGCGAAAACAAGTTGTGTTAAAGGGACACTAGGCAGTCTTTATTTGTTTAAAACTTCTGGATTTCGGTCAGTTTTTTTGCATATTTTGCATTTGTGCAATTATTAATATTTTTTATTAGAATAGTTCAGAAGAAATTGTTTTACACATTACTTACTGTTGATAATAGTGCACCTATAATATAGTTAAGTATTTGATAGAATAACGAAGACAAAATGAAAACTGACACATATTTAATTTGTAATGCAAGCAGGTTTAAATTTAGAATGTTACCAGGTTAAAAAATGGAGATGCTAATGTTAACGCTTGATAAATACTTCAAGATTGCCGTGTGTCCCTTTAACATCAACAAATTACAATATGATTATGTCCCCAATTTATTAAAGGGACACAGAGCAAATTTCCAATCTTGTGTCTGTTTTACACATTTTCACATCAAAACAGACCAAACATCTACAAAAGTGTCTTCTCAACTGCCCTATTTAATCGTGTTTTATTTCTAAAACTTGCGGCATGACCAGGTTTTGAGAAAGAAAATAAATAATTGTATATTAATGTTTTCTCCCCATGGAAAATAACATTAAAGTAAAATATCCTATGAACAAAACGTGTAAAATTTAACTACATGTATTTTAGATTTTTTTGGCAAGAGTTGTTTTTTATTCCCCTTCTAGTAAAGATTGGCTTATAGAGCATTGCACCCTCTGTCAGATTTAACTTTCCTTATAATAGATTCTTGCCATTCTTGCTGTACTGTTGGGTGAAAAATACATTAAAAGTGTTCTATAATCATGTCAGATCAATCATATATACTCGTATGATACACAATATATTATGTATTGACCCTTTATTACTCAGTTTTGGTCATGGGACGTTAATAGCATATCGGCTTTGAATCCAGTGAACACGGATTCAAGTCTAACTGGCGCCACTGGGTTACTTCGATGTGTCCTGCTAGCCTCGTTCGTCTGATGGGAACGTAAACCGAGTGGTCCTGTGTATCGAAGTCTGTCCTCCAAGCACGTTAAAGAACCATGGATGAACCAGGTATCTAATCGGTAGTAAGAGTAGGGCAGGGTTCCTGGATGCCTATGTATCTTTCCTTGGGGCGGCTCGCAATAACCTAAACAACGTGTTGATGAGGCGTTAAACAATAATTAAATTCAAAACAGTCCCATTCCCCGAAACATGCCCTAGCCCCCCTCGCAACACCTGATTCAAATTGAATACTCTGTTCGACTTATATTTACTTTTTTATTTTATTTCAGGCTTCACGTCATGTGGAAGAAGACTCCATGTACATCACTGACCAGAGTCAATGCAGAAGTTTATGGTCGCTCAATTATTTGCTTAATAAAGTATACATGTGAACTAAAATATTGTCTTTATCTTCCACCACAAAGTGGTAGGTGAGACAGATTATATTTGGCCTTTCCGTTCGTCCGACACAAATCTTGTCCGCGCTACTTGTTGGATTTTGACGAAACTTTGTACGAAGCATCAGTATGTGCATATCAAATATTGAAGGTCAAGGGCGCCGTGACCCAATAATGATTATGAAAAACCTTGTCTGCATTGTCCACTTCCCCAGAAGCAAATCTCATCAAAATTCATGGTTTGAGTGCATTTGGTGAGAGAGTGATGCCTTTTCATTTTGAGGTCATTAGGTCAAAGATCATTGTCACCGTAACATGATAATGTAAAATGTTGTAAACTGTAAGTCCACTTTCCCTAAATCAAATCTCATGAAATTTAAAGGATGGATTGCCTGTGGCGAGATGAAACGCATTGTCCGCACTGTAACTTCTCTTTTCCTGAAGGAAGTCTCTTGAAACGCGATGGGTTGACTGCCTGTGATAAGACTAAATGCACCGTTTAATGATTTTGAGGTTAATAGGTCAAAGGTCAATATAACCCTGAAACGATCATGAAATACCTTGACCACAATGTAACTCCTTATTTACTGAAGCAAATACATGTATCATGAAACTACATGGGTTGACTGCATTTGGTGAGAGAATGACCCCTATTTAGTTCGAGTTCAAATTTCAAGGTCACTGATCCGATCATGAAAACCATTGTCCGCACCGTAACTCTATTTTCCCTGAAGTAAATATATTCAAACGTCATGGGTTGACTGCCTTTGGTAAGAGTATGATCCCTATTAATATTGAGGTCAGTAAATCTAAGTTCAACGTCACAATGACTTGATTATGAAAAATCGTGTCCGCAATGAAACTCTTTTTTACTTTCTCTAAAGCCAATTTCATAAAACGTCATACTTTGTCTGCCTTTGGTGAAATGATAATCCCTGTTTATATTGAAGTCAGTAGTTGAAAGGTCCGTGGCAAAATAAAAGTCTTGCCTATACAGTCTTTCCTCTTACCTAAAGCAAATTTCATGAAACTTCATTGGTGGACAGTGGAAAGAGGATGATCCGTTTGATTTTTGGTCAAAGGTCAAGTTCCCTGCTGACATCCACTATCCCAGGATAAGCATATGTTACAGCACACATGTTATAATATAAATGGTATAATATATGAATATTTTCTTGCACAATGTTGAATCCAGTAAAACAAGCGGTTTTGTTCACCGATACTGTCGCCTGTGAACCAAACCACTTGTTGTTAAATTACAGGATTCAACAGTGTGTAAGACATTTCGATCATCCCCTTTTTTTTAAATCATAAATTAAAACAAAACATATTAAAACAAACAAAACAAGCTATTTGATGAAAACAGACGTATACAAATTTTCAAAGTAGCAATATTCGCAGAATATTGTAGATTTCAACTGCTGAAAACAGACATGTGTTTTTATTTCAGGAAAATAATTCTGTGAAAATAGTATTTGTCATCGTTATATATTTTCAGGGAAATGTTTAATATGTCTGTTTTGAAATACTACAGATCGTAACGCACCGCACATGTATATTCAGTATTTACTTTCAATATAGTAGTGAGTATGACTGCGATCTGGGACCATAAAAAAATATAAAAGAATAATATATATAAATATATATATATAACTATATATGCCCTATAAATATAACAGACCCGCACTTTTTGGATTCACGCGTACAGTGTTTCACAACACCACAAATTTGACAAGTGCTCCATTTATGGAAAGCCGTAGGTGACCCTGTGATTATAATTATTTTTTACTATATGTTTAACTGAATTATTATAATCACCACATTTCTACGATTTTGTACGTGTTATAATTATTATCAAAATCCATACATTTTTAGCTCTCTGGAAAAATGTATACATTCTGAAAATGTTAACATTTTTATTATAATCACCACATTTCTACAATTTTGTACGTGTTATCATTATTATCAAAATCCATACATTTTTAGCTGTCTGAAAAAATGTATACATTCTGAAAATGTTAACATTTTTATTATAACCCGCACATGTCTGAAAATGTTAACATTTTTATTATAACCCGCACATGACATTGTATGCATTATAATTATAACAACATCCGTACGATTACCTCCCTTAGCTCTCTGAAAATGTATACATTCTCAAAATGTTAACATTCTGAAAATCGATACATGTGAGTCTTATAATCCTAAATCTCGCGAGACAATTTATGTTCGGGGGAATTGGCTTTTGGAAAATGTGTGCATTATAATTCTAAATCTCGCGAGACAATTTATGCTCGGGGGAATTGACTTTTGGGAAATGTGTGCATTATAATTCTAAATCTCGCGAGACAATTTATGTCCGGGGGAATTGGCTTTTGGAAAATGTGTGTATTATAATATTTGACCTCAATATTTTGAGGGAACACCTTACATCTCGCGAGATATTGGCTGGAGCGGCCGACTGTTCATCGTTTGCAAAGACGTGAAAGAGAGTGCAGCTGCATCTTGATCGGCTAATTAGGTAAGTATATTTACATGACTGATTATGCATTTGTGGCGTTTTCAATTAACCTTTTTATGGAAAGCCGTAGGTGACCCTGTGATTATAATTATTTTTTACTATATGTTTAACTGAATTATTATAATCACCACATTTCTACGATTTTGTACGTGTTATAATTATTATCAAAATCCATACATTTTTAGCTCTCTGGAAAAATGTATACATTCTGAAAATGTTAACATTTTTATTATAATCACCACATTTCTACGATTTTGTACGTGTTATCATTATTATCAAAATCCATACATTTTTAGCTCTCTGGAAAAATGTATACATTCTGAAAATGTTAACATTTTTATTATAATCACCACATTTCTACGATTTTGTACGTGTTATCATTATTATCAAAATCCATACATTTTTAGCTGTCTGAAAAAATGTATACATTCTGAAAATGTTAACATTTTTATTATAACCCGCACATGTCTGAAAATGTTAACATTTTTATTATAACCCGCACATGACATTGTATGCATTATAATTATAACAACATCCGTACGATTACCTCCCTTAGCTCTCTGAAAATGTATACATTCTCAAAATGTTAACATTCTGAAAATCGATACATGTGCGTCTTATAATCCTAAATCTCGCGAGACAATTTATGTTCGGGGGAATTGGCTTTTGGAAAATGTGTGCATTATAATTCTAAATCTCGCGAGACAATTTATGTTCGGGGGAATTGACTTTTGGGGAATGTGTGCATTATAATTCTAAATCTCGCGAGACAATTTATGTCCGGGGGAATTGGCTTTTGGAAAATGTGTGTATTATAATATTTGACCTCAATATTTTGAGGGAACATCTTACATCTCGCGAGATATTGGCTGGAGCGGCCGACTGTTCATCGTTTGCAAAGACGTGAAAGAGTGTGCAGCTGCATCTTGATCGGCTAATTAGGTAAGCATATTTACATGACTGATTATGCATTTGTGGCGTTTTCAATTAACCTTTTCCATTGTCTATGAGGTGCATTATCTCGACCTCCAGACTTCTTAGACTTAGACGTGTACTGTGATCAGAAGGAATTATCAACTCGGCCCCTACCGGCCCTAGTCAGCTCGGCCCCTGGTCAACTGGGCCCCTATTTGGTCAACACGGCCCCACACAAATAGTCAACTCGGCCCCCGCTGTAAAACAAATGGTCAACTCGGACCATAGTCAACTCGGCCCCATATATATATATATTTCTGTGGGGCCGTGTTGACCAAATAGGGACCCAATTGACCGGAAATAGTCAACTCGGCCCCCGCTGTAAAACAAATGGTCAACTCGGCCCATAGTCAACTCGGCCCCATATATATATATTAAAACAAATGGTCATCTCGGCCCATAGTCAACTCGGCCCCATATATATATATTAGATATATATATATGGGGCCGAGTTGACTATGGGCCGAGTCAACTCGGCCCATAGTCAACTCGGACCCATATATATATATTAGCCGAGTTGACCATTTGTTTTACAGCGGGGGGATATATATATATGGGGCCGAGTTGACTATGGGACAAATGGTCAACTCGGCCCATAGTCAACTCGTTTTGTTTTAATATATATATATGGGGCCGAGTTGACTATGGGTCGAGTTGACCATTTGTTTTACAGCGGGGGCCCGAGTTGACTATTTCCGGTCAATTGGGTCCCTATTTGGTCAACACGGCCCCACAGAAATATATATATATATGGGGCCGAGTTGACTATGGGCCGAGTTGACCATTTGTTTTACAGCGGGGGCCGAGTTGACTATTTGTGTGGGGCCGTGTTGACCAAATAGGGGCCCAGTTGACCAGGGGCCGAGCTGACTAGGGCCGGTAGGGGCCGAGTTGATAATTCCTTCTGATCACAGTACACGTCTAAGTCTAAGAAGTCTGGAGGTCGAGATAATGCACCTCATAGACAATGGAAAAGGTTAATTGAAAACGCCACAAATGCATAATCAGTCATGTAAATATGCTTACCTAATTAGCCGATCAAGATGCAGCTGCACACTCTTTCACGTCTTTGCAAACGATGAACAGTCGGCCGCTCCAGCCAATATCTCGCGAGATGTAAGGTGTTCCCTCAAAATATTGAGGTCAAATATTATAATACACACATTTTCCAAAAGCCAATTCCCCCGGACATAAATTGTCTCGCGAGATTTAGAATTATAATGCACACATTTCCCAAAAGTCAATTCCCCCGAACATAAATTGTCTCGCGAGATTTAGAATTATAATGCACACATTTTCCAAAAGCCAATTCCCCCGAACATAAATTGTCTCGCGAGATTTAGGATTATAAGACGCACATGTATCGATTTTCAGAATGTTAACATTTTGAGAATGTATACATTTTCAGAGAGCTAAGGGAGGTAATCGTACGGATGTTGTTATAATTATAATGCATACAATGTCATGTGCGGGTTATAATAAAAATGTTAACATTTTCAGACATGTGCGGGTTATAATAAAAATGTTAACATTTTCAGAATGTATACATTTTTTCAGACAGCTAAAAATGTATGGATTTTGATAATAATGATAACACGTACAAAATCGTAGAAATGTGGTGATTATAATAAAAATGTTAACATTTTCAGAATGTATACATTTTTCCAGAGAGCTAAAAATGTATGGATTTTGATAATAATTATAACACGTACAAAATCGTAGAAATGTGGTGATAATAATAATTCAGTTAAACATATAGTAAAAAATAATTATAATCACAGGGTCACCTACGGCTTTCCATACCTTTTCCATTGTCTATGAGGTGCATTATCTCGACCTCCAGACTTCTTAGACTTAGACGTGTACTGTGATCAGAAGGAATTATCAACTCGGCCCCTACCGGCCCTAGTCAGCTCGGCCCCTGGTCAACTGGGCCCCTATTTGGCCAACACGGCCCCATACAAATAGTCAACTCGGCCCCCGCTGTAAAACAAATGGTCAACTCGGCCCATAGTCAACTCGGCCCCATATATATATATTAAAACAAAACGAGTTGACTATGGGCCGAGTTGACCATTTGTCCCATAGTCAACTCGGCCCAATATATATATCCCCCCGCTGTAAAACAAATGGTCAACTCGGCCCATAGTCAACTCGGCCCCATATATATATATCTAATATATATATATGGGGTCGAGTTGACTATGGGCCGAGTTGACCATTTGTTTTAATATATATATATGGGGCCGAGTTGACTATGGGCCGAGTTGACCATTTGTTTTACAGCGGGGGCCGAGTTGACTATTTCCGGTCAATTGGGTCCCTATTTGGTCAACACGGCCCCACAGAAATATATATATATATGGGGCCGAGTTGACTATGGGCCGAGTTGACCATTTGTTTTACAGCGGGGGCCGAGTTGACTATTTGTGTGGGGCCGTGTTGACCAAATAGGGGCCCAGTTGACCAGGGGCCGAGCTGACTAGGGCCGGTAGGGGCCGAGTTGATAATTCCTTCTGATCACAGTACACGTCTAAGTCTAAGAAGTCTGGAGGTCGAGATAATGCACCTCATAGACAATGGAAAAGGTTAATTGAAAACGCCACAAATGCATAATCAGTCATGTAAATATGCTTACCTAATAAGCCGATCAAGATGCAGCTGCACACTCTTTCACGTCTTTGCAAACGATGAACAGTCGGCCGCTCCAGCCAATATCTCGCGGGATGTAAGGTGTTCCCTCAAATTATTGAGGTCAAATATTATAATACACACATTTTCCAAAAGCCAATTCCCCCGGACATAAATTGTCTCGCGAGATTTAGAATTATAATGCACACATTTCCCAAAAGTCAATTCCCCCGAACATAAATTGTCTCGCGAGATTTAGAATTATAATGCACACATTTTCCAAAAGCCAATTCCCCCGAACATAAATTGTCTCGCGAGATTTAGGATTATAAGACGCACATGTATCGATTTTCAGAATGTTAACATTTTGAGAATGTATACATTTTCAGAGAGCTAAGGGAGGTAATCGTACGGATGTTGTTATAATTATAATGCATACAATGTCATGTGCGGGTTATAATAAAAATGTTAACATTTTCAGACATGTGCGGGTTATAATAAAAATGTTAACATTTTCAGAATGTATACATTTTTTCAGACAGCTAAAAATGTATGGATTTTGATAATAATGATAACACGTACAAAATTGTAGAAATGTGGTGATTATAATAAAAATGTTAACATTTTCAGAATGTATACATTTTTCCAGAGAGCTAAAAATGTATGGATTTTGATAATAATTATAACACGTACAAAATCGTAGAAATGTGGTGATTATAATAATTCAGTTAAACATATAGTAAAAAATAATTATAATCACAGGGTCACCTACGGCTTTCCATATTACATTGACACAATGTCATGTCCATATGTTTATGTTATGCAATCTTCGAGTCTACACAAAATCATGTGTGTTACTGACAGTAGCATGTCTGTTAATCGACAGTCATTTATTTACTTGGTTAAAGGGACACATGCCAATCTTGCTTTTCTTTAAAACACGAGTCACCTCCTCAGTTTTAAACGAACAGTTAAAAGAATATACTTCTTCCTGCCTGTTAAACTTACATTAGTTTATCGCTTTTTCTGATTTCGAAAATTAACTCTGCAACGTACGTTGCCGCCATCATGATTTCATTTTCCGATGTATCGTTGCAACATTGTTTGTTAAAATAAATTGGGCACTCTGACATAAACCCAAAGCATGTATAGATAAAAAATTTAGTGTAAAATACATGGACACATACATTTTAAATATATGTGTTTACATAACGAAATTATTTAATTGTTTTTGAAGCCGGTCGTCTTTCTAAATGAATATGAATGTTGCCGTCTTTGGGTCGGACGGTCCTGTTACTTAATTAGTACTTGTCTCCGTTTATTGAAATTCTACATATATACAGAGGAGAGATGTATCTATATTATTTTGTTTTTATTCTCGCTTCTAAAATGACGAAATATATCGATTTGAATAAAAGCCGCATTCTCAGCAATACACAGGAGTGGGGAAGCCGACGAGGTTGGAGGGATACTACCGTAATGTTGCTCTCATAAATACAGTGAACATACAATAATACATCAATAATATAACAACTACTGAACAATGCTGATTTATCTTTATAAATGAATTCATAATTCCACAATTATATTCCGTGCGAACATCGATTTGTAACGTCGATTCGGCGTATTTAAGCGATTACGGTGTACTTCGTTAATTTTCGGGGGGAAAAGTACTTGCCTCCGATTTTTTTTATATTTTACATATCTACAGGGGAAAGATGTATTTACGCGTACATGCTTTTGTTTTTTTCTCTCACTTCTAAAATGATGAAATAAATCGAATTTGATTAAAACTGCGCATTCGCAGCTATATACAACTTAATCAATACGGTATGGAGGGTGGTGGGGTGGGATGAGGGGCGGGCTTGCAGGGATACTACCGTAATGGTGTCCTTGAGAAAAACTGTGAACATTCTACTCTGATAATTTATTAAATACAGAACAATGTTAAAATCAATATATCTCTTAAAAATTGAATTGAATTGAAAGTCTTTATTTATCGAGGGTGACCCAATTAGTTTATAATAATCTTCCTTGGGGCCTTCTATAACAAATGCAAGATACAAAATACAAGAAAGGCAAGATACAAAATACAAGAAAGGCAAGATACAAAATACAAGAAAGGCAATATACATAATACAAGAAAGGCAAGATACAAAATACAAGAAAGGCAAGATACATAATACAAGAAAGGCAAGATACAAAATACAAGAAAGGCAAGATACAAAATACAAGAAAGGCAAGATACAAAATACAAGAAAAGCAAGATACATAATACAAGAAAGGCAAGATACAAAATACAAGAAAGGCAAGATACATAATACAAGAAAGGCATGATACAAAATACAAGAAAGGCAAGATACATAATACAAGAAAGGCATGATACAAAATACAAGAAAGGCAAGATACATAATACAAGAAAGGCATGATACAAAATACAAGAAAGGCAAGATACATAAGATATATGTAAACCTAATAACATTGTTGGTGGTGGTAGTTTGAACGATATTTACTCAATAATAAGATGAGATGATATCTATATCGAGTTTAATGTTGTTTTTCCTTTATCCACTTTATGCAGTTGTTTGTAAAACTTTTCATTGTTGCACACTTCTGAATGTGCTTTGGAATATTATTCCATAGAATGGTCCCGGAGTAAGACATGCTGCCCTTGAAAAGTTCCCGATTAGTCTTAGGAATACTAAAATTAGTATCAGTTAGTGAAGACTTCTGTCAGTTGAATTACGAGTAGTAAACATATTGGAAATATATGAAGGGGCAGTATTGCTCGAAACTCTATACATGAATTTGGCCTTTTGAAGTATAATTCTCTGATCAATTGTGAGGCAATTTAGTTGTTCCATAGCGGCTTGAAAAGTAATATACTGTTCACCTAAAATAACGTGACATGCCCTTTTTTGCATTATTAAAAGGCTGTTGATATTTTTTCGACTTGTGTTACCCCAGATTACATTACAAAAGTCTAGATGAGGCTGTATGTAAGCTTTACAGAAAATAATTCGATAATTCAAAGGAATAAAATATTTTATTCTTGACAGTAACCATACATTTCTTGTTGTTTTTTTCTTAATAAACAATATTTGGTCATCCCATTTTAAATTTTCATTTATATTTACTCCTAAAATTTTATCACCAGTAGTAATCTGTAAATCAATGTCATTATAGCGCAAAGAAAGTGATTTATTTTCTAATCTGGCACGCCGATGTGCTGTGGTCACAAAAAGGACTTTCGTTTTTGACGCATTTAATACCATACCGTTATGCAAGCAGAAATTTCTGCGCAAAAAGGATTTCATAATTTCTTGGTTTTATATCCCGCGTGTAAATTAACTTCGAAAGGCGATTGTTCATATTTTAGCGAATACGGTGCACTTTTTTCTGATTGACTTTAAATTTTGGTTTTTAATAGTAGACATGTCACTGAACACTTTCATGAAAAAAATTCATTCTCGCTGTTAAAACTTTATTTTTTCGGATTCAGAAAATTAGCACTGCAACATATATTTTCACCATCCTCATTTCCTTTCCCGACAGACCGTTGCAATTTGGTTTGTTAAAACCTATTTTGAGCACAAAATATGATATTAACATTACTTTTTTAATTTATAAGGATTAGTTCAATACTAGTGAAGATTGGGCAATTCTATATAAGCAACCTTTCCGTATAATAGATGACTCATTCCTTTTTTAATTTATACAGGATTAGTTTGTGCAATGCCAGCTGATTGGAAAGCACGCATGAGAAATAATAATAAGATCGAGAATCCAATAAATAAAAACGTTAGTAAACTTAAAACATTTAAAAAGGTAAATCAAATATTCTACCCTCAATTTTTGAAGTCAGTAATTTAAATTCCAAATAATTCTCAAATGAAATGGCAAACAGATTTTGAATGCGCATTGACTAGTGAAGATTGGGCAATTCTATATAAGCAACCGTGCTCGGCCGTTTCCAGAGGTCCATTATTATACTCTTTTTTCCGTATAATAGATGACTCATAACTTCAATCCTTACAATTTAAAATTAGTCATCGAATTATTTTCACAAAATTAATGCAAAAATATATAAATGTGGAATGTCTGAAACGGAACTTTGCACATTTTGTAATAATTCCAAAGAAACATTGTTGCATTTATTTTATGATTGTTTTTTAGCCAAGAACATATTAATAAAGTTGTTTAGTGATTTACATGAAAAATGCAATATTTTAATAGAATTAAAACCGGAGTCTATTTTTCTCGGCACACTATGCTCAACAGATATTGATTATATTTTGTATCTAGTTGTGCTCATCTATAAGAAGTATGTCTATTCTTGCAAACTGAGAAAATGTCTTCCTAATTATACAGTATTTTTAGAACAAGTGAAAAGTTACAGAGATATGAAACTATTCTCCTTATACAAATCTAATCCAATTAAATCAAGGTGGAATGCAGTTCAAAATATGTTGTGATATAAGCTGTGTAAAATGTTTCTCATACATTAGTTCTAATGTTTTTAATTTACAACTGGAAGGAAGTTATAATTTACTATAGGAGCAGGTAGACTATAATGCATCCATATATGTACGGTTAATACATGTTTGTACACTTGATATTCAAATAAAATGTTAAAAACAAAAAAGTTAAAAACTTCTAAAATAGATAGAGAAAACAAGAAATGCAAAACAATATGACACAGTACTTAGACTATTTAATACAGATAAGAACAAATTCTCCCAACATGCAAACTTCTGCTGCAAAGACAAGTCCTTGTTATGTTTGTGGTATACCACACCAAGACTACTGAGCATTTACGTTTTGGGTATGTACAGTTACTGGAGTAGTTTGGGCATATTTGCAAACCATATTAATTAATAAACATATAAATTAGCTTTGGCAAGTAGAGCCCAAAGACTAAAACATCATTGCATGGGGATAATACTAGACTACCATATGATTTAATGTTCTATGTGGAAAAGTATATCATTTCAGGACTTGCTGACTTTGAAAAGGCATTTGAGTCAGTTGCGTGGACATTTATTTTGAAAGTCCTTGAATATTTTAATTTTGGCCTTCTTGTTTAAGGAACGGATAACAGTTTTATACACAAACACCGAATATTGGGATTCAGTAATGGTCATCTTGTTTGTGTTAGTGACGTCATATGCCTTTATTCGTTATTAACATTGCCATTCATGTTTGTCGTTTTGCGTGTTTTGGGGTTTACTGTGTTCTGTGAAAGCTGCTTTTCCTGTTCGGCTTTTATACTTATTTCAGACTGATTTAGTCTTCAGAGAGGTTGCCGACAAAGTGATCCGTTGTAATCATATATGTTTTATTCTCTGTGCAGAGATACTGGCTGTTCTCATGAGAAATAATCCCAATATACACTCATTAACGTGAGGTCCACAGAAGATTTAATCTCACAATATGCAGATGACATAGCTTTAATGTTAGGTGATTCAGAGGAATCATTTCGAAATTCCCTTAATATGTTCATAAGCTAGGCGAAAGGTCTGGCCTTTATATGAATATTGACAAAACTAAAGTCAGGTCCACAGAAGATTTAATCTCACAATATGCAGATGACATAGCTTTACTGTTAGGTGATTCCCTTAATATGTTCATATGTTATGCGAAAGGTCTGGCATTTATATCAATATTGACAAAATTAAAGTCAAATAGATACATTACGTGGTCCGAGTATTTAATTTCATACCCCCATCCATCCCCTTTTCCAAGAGGCGAAATGGTATGAAATAAAACCGTAATTTCCGCTTAAAAAGTTTGCCTATTGTAAATTTAAAACATTTAATTAAAGTGTTTATCGCAATTTTCAATAATATATTTTAAACGTCTTTTATAGTCGAAATTATAAAATCCTGCTGATATAAGCTTTCCCATCGCTTAATGAAATTAATGCGAGACCACATAATGGGTTCAATGAATCTACAGACAAGTTTAATATTCAAAGCAATAATATGAAGGAATAGTTGCATCAGTTATCTTAATAAATTTGCCACATTTCTCTAGTGTTCAAGTCCTATAATATCTCTTCGTGGAAGAGGAATTCTTCAGATAAAATAAAAGATGCAGATCCATTTATGATGAAATGCTATCAAAAAAAACTCTATCACGCTTTCAAAAACATGTATAAAGTATTTGTATTTTCCCCAAAATATATATATATCTACTGGTCAAAATTATTTCATCTGCCTCAAATCTATAAAAGATACAACTATGCTATCAAGTGGTTTTTTTACATACATGATCATTCATGTGTCAACACGGGTTGAGTAGATCAACCCGGGGCTAGGGGGCGTGAAGGTAGCAAGCATATTTCACTACCGTTCATGAACAGTCTCAATCAAAGCGAGACTGCAATATTTCACATTTATCGTTTTCGGCCGTTTCCAAAGGTCCACTCTCATACTCTTTTATATTTACATTGCCTATGACTTGTTCAAATGGTGATCTAATCGTCCCGAAACAAAGTATTCGTTATTCTGGTGCTGTCATATGGAACTCGATCGCACCTTCAATGCGACAAGCCAAACATATCAAAGAATTTAAAAAGAAATATAATTCCTATCTTTTAGGCGTACCGGTAGATTTTTTCTGATAAAAACCTTAATAAAGGGGGTAAATCAGCATAAAAACATGATATTTATACATATACATGTAATACTGTTTATTTCATGTTAGCATAGCATATAATAAAGTATAGCATGTATAGCGGTAGGCTTATTCCCAGCCATTTTATGATTGTGATCGCATATCTTGCCTTCTATTCATATTTGTAAGTAATGTTTGTTTATGTGCGTGTTTTGGGTTAACTGTCGTCATTGAATGCTACATTTCCTGTTCGAGTGATATCTTATTTCCATTTGAAATAAATCATAACATTTTGGGAACAAACTGTTTGCTAAAAAACAAATTAATGTTTCAAAAAGAGTACGAAATGAGAAAGTTGGAAATCGCCGAACACGATAACTACAAAAAAGATACAGTATGGTCAATAACTGGCTCCATCTTCGGAAATAATCAGTTCGATATCGTTCTAAATAAACTCCTCCTTGCTGCCAGACAATTTATATGCTATACGTGTTTTAAAAACACTAGTCCTACTTTAATGGATTTTAAAAAACTATATTCAAATTATGTTTAAAGTTGAGAAATGTATAGCCTACAATAATATGAAAGAAGAACCTTTTGAACGACAACAGACAAAACACATGGTTAACTATAAAAAATAAAAATAAATAAAAAAACATGAAGTGAACCTGACTTTAAGAAATATCTTAGCTGACTTGGTGAATTGAACGTCCGTTATTTACTTTTAAGATTCCCATTATGCATATAAAATCTCCATTTACTGAATTATTACACATTGTTTCATTTTACTCCTTCCTCCCTTCTATAATGTCACTTGATATTTCTTATAGTATTTTATATACAATATTTTTGTTAAACGTAAACAATAATTTCAACATAAAACACATGTATCTAGAACTTAACAGATAGCTGTTGTTAACGTAACGTGTATTCTATTCGTGTTATCTTCCCTGCGTGTAGGGACATCTAGCTTTAAGTATATGATAGAGGCTATGAGAAGGATTTTTCTCCTTTCAGAAACCGAAAGGGAGTGAACGTAGCTAAAATCTGACTTGTTTATCGCAGCTTTATCGATAGTCTCCATACGGCCAGGCACTTAATTATGAAGTGTGCTTGTAAAAAACTCTTTACGAATAATAGGTGCCAGTATTTGAAAATCAGAGGCAACTGATTGGTTGCAAAGTATAGGATAGAGGCTATGAAGAGAAATCTTCACCATTAAGAAACCGAAAGGGAAGGATCGTAGCGACCTTAGTGATTACCATATTTGTATGGATAGTCTCTATATAGGTCACGCTGTAACCTGTGAAGAATGCTGGTAGTAAATTCTTCATGAATGAATGTATGCAGTATTTGCAACTTTCTGAATATGACATATACAAATACGTTCAACAGTTAAGAAATACCATATAGTTGTCATTTTCTACTACACAGGGGACACATGGCAATCTTTGAGTGTGTTCGTAGGCTCCATAGTCAGCCGACGTAGTTACCACTTCTTTAGAATATTACATAGTAATCTATACACGACGCAAAGAAGACTAGTGTGTACAAAACATATTCGAGGAGTAGTTTACTTGCAAATGTTATTTGCAAAAGTAAAGATAAAACAATGCAAATGTACGGGGAACTTTTGCAGCTCAGATTTATTCACAAATTTCAAAATGACTAAATGGTGTATTGTTGTACTTCTATGCTGTTCTTTTTGTAGGACGCCTTCGCAATCCTTTCATGGAACATGTTCAGCTGTTTAACTGTTATTACAGAATGCCAATGTATTCGAGAATGACACAATCAATTAACTTCTGTGAACTTGAAGCGGTCGAAGTTTCATGACAATGGTATATAATCCTTGTTCTGAAATCAACTGTATATGTTTTTCATATTCAAAATTGGCATGGCGAGACGATCACATTTACAACCATACGCTACTAGTACAAGGAATGACTTCTCAATATGTGATATAATTTTCACTTGAAATATACGGGGTTTGTTGTAAATGAATGTCATCTATAGAACTGGAGGAAAGATAGTCTCGGCCTGAGTCTCGGCTTGCTAAGACCCTATCATGCATCATGTCTTATTTCCAGATATCGGTCTGGATAGATTAAGCCAAATAAAGCGCCCACCAGCGAATAATCGATTTTATTCGCGCGCTGTTTCACGCACATATAAAGAGTATGAAAGATCGTCGTCTGCATGAAGTCATGTTGAAAACGTCAACTAGTGTGGTATGTATAAGCCAAATAGGAGTCAAATTGTGGACTTCCGGAAGAAAGTATGAAACATTGCATGATTAAATCTTAGGATCTGTACTTTTTTAATAAAATACAAGAGACAGGCATGATGACCCCTCTATACCTGTGGCAATGAGGCCCTAAAAAGAGTATCTGATGTTTTCCAGATAAAGAAAACAATATACTTCTGTTACTGGATCTGTGATTAAAGTAATGTATACTTTTTACATTTATAACATTGTAAGTACCATTTAATAATTGTACTATCATGGTAAATATATATGTGTCACCACAGAAACAACAGTATGGCACTAGGGCCCAAAAGGGATGATTTATTAACCATTGAAAGATAAAAACGTATGTTTTTTAATTCATAAAAATAACTGCATCTTCGCAATGTTTGTTATTTTACCTACTTATTTAATACAATATATTGATAGACGTATACATGGAACTACAATGTTGCTGCTATAATGCCAATATAATGTATTTACGTGTAATAGCCATATTTCATGGCAACGGAACAGCACTGATATATATTAATATATTATTACATCGAATTATTTACTAAGCACCAGTTTAAAGCTGTTTAACAAGCTTTTAATTGATCTAGTAATACCACTTTAACAAAAATATGCCATTGAGGCTCCAAAGGGGGCATTTCCTGCTTAAACACATGATTAAATGAGAACACCTCTTTGCTTTATAAAATGATTCTTTTTCACAACTTATATCATTCCACATACGAATTTTATGTTTTCATAACGTTAGTATGTGAAATGATAAAATCATTGATTCCTTCACAAAATGTTAAGGATTTATCATATCAATTATCAATATAAATACTCATTAATTTGCATTAAAACAGCAAAACATAACCCGCGTATACAAATTAGTAGTATATGCGTCGGTTTACATCAACTAGCCCTCAGATTATTGGAATTTGAATGTAATGACGTAATCAGTTGAGTGCAGTATGGAAAACATGACAGCTTTAGCTCCAATTAGCCCACCGCATTTCAATGGCGAAATCAATCGCGTGCAGTATCGAAAAAGATGAAAGAGTTACGTTAATGAGCCCCGATTCGCTGACGTGATATTAATTAGTCACGCGATATCATTATTATAGGTTAAGGTATTGACATTTTTCTGTTTAATTTTATGTGGAAACAATGACATAATTCTAAAATATATCACGCCATATCGTAATTATAGCGAGCTCATTGAAAATTACTTACGGTCATTATTGACAAATGTCAGGTGTGTCTAGCTTTTTTGTCATTATATAAGGCGTGTATCGAAATTATTTAGTCATTACATAGAAGACGGTCTAGAATATTCGTCCGAAGAACTAAAACAAGTAAGTACAGTTTTTATATATTTATAATATACGTATTAACGTATGTTGATTTAATAGAATTATTTAAGAGGACCTTAATAAAGTTGTTTATTATGCATACACATATCACGTAATCTATTCATCTTTTTTATTTTAAAAGTCAATATTACAATGAAGTTAAGATTTAATCGATCATCGTTTATCTGTTTAAAGTATCGGGACTCCTTTGATCAGATAGGATTATTAAACGTATCACCTGTTATTGTTATACAATCGATGACGCGATGGAACATCGTACCATCGCCATCGTACCATCGTGTCATCGCCATCGTACCATCGTGCCATCGCACCATCGCAGTCGATGTGCGATGTTGCATCGCCCCCTACTCCATCGTACCATCGCTCCATCGCCTTCCGTTTAGACATGCGCACATCAAAACAAAACAAAAATGGAGGACATCATAGATGCAAAGATTCGACAATACCTTTTGGAAATGTTTCTTACCGAGAAATTCATGTTTTGCTGAGCCTAAATGAAGGGATAGATTTAAGAAAAGTATTGTCGAATCTTTGCATCCATGATGTACGGTAATGATGTCCTTCATTTTTGTTTTGCTTTGATGTGCGCATGTCTAAACGGAAGGCGATGGAGCGATGGTACGATGGAGTAGGGAGCGATGCAACATCGCACATCGACTGCGATGGTGCGATGGCACGATGGTACGATGGCGATGACACGATGGTACGATGGCGATGGTACGATGGTCCATCGCGTCATCGCCATCGTACCATCGTACCATCGCCATCGTACCATCGTACCATCGCGCATCGACTTGTAAAAGGTTGATGCGCGATGGTACGATGGGCCATTGTTCCATCGTACCATCGTACCATCGCGTTTAAAGTCGATGCGCGATGGTACGATGGTACGATGGCGATGGTGCGATGGTACGATGGCGATGACGCGATGGGCCATCGTATCATCGCCATCGTACCATCGTACCATAGCCATCGTACCATCGCGTCATCGTACCATCGCCATCGTACCATCGTGCCATCGCCATCGTACCATCGTGCCATCGCGCATCGACTTGTAAAGCTCGATACGCGATGGTACGATGGCCCTAACGGAACACCGTACCTAACGGAACACCGTATTTTGTCGCTTCTGTTTATTCAACTACTATTAAATTGTTGTCTTTACATAACCTGTAATTACTATTGTATTTCATATATAATGTTACAACATTTACCAATTGTAAATACGCTGTAACCGTTATATATAGATAAATGTATATGTATAAATATCTAAGTACATAAAAACACACTTAATAAAACTGTTAATCTATATAAATTATTATGCAAAACAGATGACTATCCGTAAAATAAGTATCTCAACTGTTAAAAATTGAATAAATGTAAAATTTAGTATAGTTAAACGTAAATGTCATTTTCTTGACTCATGTACTATTTTTCTCAACTATTATTAATAATATGTAAATAGTCGTTTCCACCATTGTGTTATGTATTTATACATGTATGTCATTACTGTAATTTGCTTTATCTGTTCACTGATTTGTGAAATTAAGCAGTTTTAATAAAGTTTGAATGGTTGTTACTTCTAGTTAATTGGAAAACCCCGGTGTATTAATAGATGCGGACTGGACATGTTAAAAAAAGTACAAATATGTGTGTCTAGTATTCATTTGATTGGTTGATTTTATTGAATATGGTTACGGTATATCAATAACGGGGGTCATTCTTAAACTGTCGGCAGAGAAAATCACATGTTTGCCCTAAATGTATGTCACTGAACAAAATTGCTAAGTATCAACTAATTTTCTTATTTTAAATATTTTTGGGAATAGATATATGATAAGTATTTTGTACTCATAATTTGTAAAACATTTATTTTTTGTTTAAATTGTTACATCTTTTGAGAGTTACCCTCCCTTTATATGAAAACATGAAATGTACTGATAAAACACATAAAATGAGTCAAAGATTGCTTAAAGATATAAAATTCATAAAATTGGTATGAAATAATAGAAGAAAAAAAAAATTACCCATTTATCGCAGGTTTTCCGTCTATAAAAAAATTGTATATGGATAATCTTAAATTACCTCCCTTTACATTGAAAATTGTTTGAAATTTAAGTAACTGTAATTCAGCGTTAACATTAAATATTTCGAAAATGTCTTTTGCAAACGCATTTGTAGTGGTAATGCTAGTAAAACATGATGTCAAAATAATTTTAACTGGCATATTTTAGAATTAGGAACATCGAAAGCTTCACTTATTCGAAGTACTTAATAAAATCCTATACACCTAGTTGTACAAGTGTTATAACTTATTTCTAAGAAAACACATTGACTTAAAAGTTTTAAAATATGTTCATGCAATCACAGCAGATGATTTACACTCGTTATTTTGCAGTTTAACCGTATCTCTAATCAAGCTCACAATACACAAAACAATGAGAATATTATTGACATATTCTTAGGTTGATACTTAGCAATTTGGTTTAGTATATATTTATCAGACTTATAAACAATTGTACAATTTAGTGTCTATAGTATGAAAGTAGACAACGGTTGTTAACTGTAATGTAATAAAACAGTTGCACATTTAGTATGTATAAGTGTTGACATAATAACAGGTTATAGTAATATGACACATTATATAAAAGAGACATTTTCAAAGGCAGATCGATAACAAGTCATAATTAAACTATTTAAGCGCATCTTGACGACCATCATCTCTTCTTTTTAAAGTCCCGCGGGGACTACTTCGATAAAATAAGATTAAAATTGACAGGTATTCTTCAATTTTTATGTAAAATGTGCCAAATATTAAGAATTTTATTAATTTGACTTCAGAAATTAACTTAGAGGAATACAAATATTTCTAAAATATTCAAATACAAATTTTAATATTTTGACATTACAATTAAATCACTGTTCTAAATGTAAATTTGGCCAAGTACAGGTCAGCGGTCAGCGAAAGAATGATCCACCACCACCACCACCACCAACCACCACAACCACCTCCCACCACCACCCTCCACCACAACCACCATCACCACACCACCACCAACAACAACAACCGCCCACCACCACCCCACCCACCACCACCCCACCTACCACTACCACCATCATCCACCAACACCTCCACCACCACCACAACCACCACCACCACCAACAACATCCCACCACCAACCACCACCACAACCACCACCACCAAACCACCATCAACAACAACAACAACAACAACCACCCACCACCACCACCACCCACCACCACCTCTACCATCCACCAACACCACCATCACCCACCACAACCACCACCACCACCACCCACCGACCACCACAACCACCACCACCCACCGACCATCACCACCAACACCGACCACCACGTACCACCCACAACCACCACCAATACCACCACCATCGGCACCACCACCACTACCACCACCACCACCAACATCCACCATCACCACCACCCACCATCATCATCACCCACCACCCCCACCTACAACCACCAACAACAACAACACAAACACTATCAACACCCACCGCCACCACCCACTACCAACACATTCATCCACCACCCACCACCAACCAACAATCACCACCACCCACCACCACCACCACCATCACCATTCAACACCACCACAATCATCCTACCGCCTCCACCACCACCATCATCCCATTATCGCCCACCACCACCACCACCACCACCACTCACCACCACCACCACCATCATCACCCACCACACACCACTCACACTAACACACACAACACAAACACCATTTAATTAAATCACTGTTCTAAATTTAAATTTGGCCAAGTACAGGTCAGCGGTCAGCGAAGGAATGATCCACCACCACCCCACCACCACCCACCACCACCCTCCACCACAACCACCATCACCACACCACCACCACTACCAAAAACCGCCCACCACCACCCCCACCTACCAACACCACCACCACAACCACCACCACTACGAACATCCAACCACCACCATAACCACCACCACCACACCACCACCACCACCACCAACAACCCACCACAACAACCACCACCACCAATCACCGACCACCACAACCACCACCACCCACCGACCATCACCACCAACACCACCCACCACGCACCACCCACAACCACCACCATCACAAACACCAACACCACCACCATCAGCACCACCACCACCACTACCACCATCAACACCAACACAACCACCACCCCCACCAACATCCCACCACCAACCACCACCACAACCACCACCACCACACCACCACCACCAACAACAACCATCCACCACCACCACCACCCACCACCACCACTACCATCCACCAACACCACCACAACCACCACCACCCACCGACAATCACCACCAACACCACCCACAACCACCACCATCACCACCACCAACACCACCATCATCAGCACCACCACCACTACCACCACCACCACCACCACCCAACACCACCATCACCACCACCCAGCATCACCACCATCATCACCCACCATCCCCACCCACAACCACCAAAACCCACAACACAAACACCATCAACACCCGCGCCACCACCACCACCACCCACTACCAACACATTCATCCACCACCCATCACCAACCAAAAATCACCACCACCCACCACCACCACCATTCAACACCACCACAATCATCCCACCGCCACCCCCATCATCCCATCACCACCCATCACCCAAAAACAATGTAACGTATTTTGAGGTATTTACTGTGCATTTCAGTTAAAGCTGACTCAGTAAGGGTTGTGTTTGTTCTAATACTATTTAAATCAATATCAATCTATGATTAACAAAATGGTACATATTACACTTGTCTGCGAAATTTCATTGTATTCACTAATATAATCAATGTGATGTATTCTGAGAATTTAATAGTTACATTTTTAAAGGTTAACATTAGTAGCTCGACTTTTCGAAGAAAATGCAAGCTATTCTACTTGCCCCGGCGTCAAGGTCGGTTAACTTTTACGTTAAGCTCACATCGCATAAACCGTTTAAAGGACCTTACACACGTATTCTCTTTCGGGCCGTTAATCTGTTATGAATATTAACAGAATTATGCCCCGTTTTCCCAATAAATAAACAAGGCCTCGATAGTCAAGTGCAATGTCCTCCGTCAGCTGTTGTTATATATTTTGTTTTACTATTTTGTTATAAATGTTTTAGAACACTGTTTCAGTTGATAAGATTTTACTTTGAGGACTGCTTTGCTCTATATTATTGTTGTGCCAATTCTTTGCTTAATGTATTCAACCTTTAACAAATACACGATAGTCGTGACAGTTGCCTTGGTGAACAAATATGTCTGTGATAATGTTTGATCTTTAATTTCAGCTGACATTCACACTGGCCAATGTAAAAATATAGCAGTGGAGGTTGGCCGTCAAGCACCTACAACGACTAGAGAAAAGTTTATGATATCCTTTTGATGCCTTTTGATGCCTCAGCTAGTGTACTCCAAAACATGTGATCCAGTCGTGTCTGAAACCAACCCTAGTCTGAGGGCAAAGAAGTTTCGGCGCAAAATGACGAGCCTGGTAATCCGTCCTTCCGATATGTACTTTGGATGTTGCTATCCATTACGTGGTCCCGCCTTAATTCCGCTAAGCGATGGGAAAGCTTATGTTAGCAGGATTTTATAACGGATATTTCAACAATAAAACATCTTTAACAAAAAAAATACTGAAAAAATGTGATAATCTATTTAAAATTACTTGTTAAATGAGTTAGTTTTAAAATATGCAAACGTTTTAAGCCGAAATTAAGGTTTTATTTCATACCCCCAGCCAACCCCGTTTTCGCTTCTTGGAGAAGCGGTTGGATGGGATATGAAAGTTAATACTCGGATCACGTAATGAAGTGGGTATTATATCTAGTTTAAGCATCACCTTGGTATTATATTAGTTGCGTGATCTGAATTAATTAATGAATGTGTTGTTCTAGAAGTTCATTTATATATTAATATGCTAGAAGTAATATCGTGAAATGTTGTCAACTAATTTGCATCTTTATATTCATTGCCTGCCAATATTTGGAGATAACCTCTACATGACTACACAAATGACGTGATTCAATACATGAGTCAACATAAGATTAAAAATACAAGATTATTTAATTTATTTTTACACATTATTTCATCTCGGTTATATCATAGCTCTATATCTTGTCTACCAATTAAAACACGACGACAAACCAGAGACGATCCGTACCCTAAAGTTGGCATTAAGTAATGACAATCGGTTTATAATTTGTTTGTTTGAATGGTGTTTTACGTCACAGCACATTTTAGGTCATATATGACGTTCGATCGTCGTGTGGTAGAGGCAGACCATGCCGTTTTTCCTGGGTAGAACCAGTACGGTATATCTTCCGCCATCGGTAAGAATCTACACTTTCTAACTTGACAAGTCGAGCTCCCAGTTAATAATATACATTATCATATATATGCGCATTTTTGGACCGCAATATGCACAAAATCACCGTATAATAAGCTCTCGAGAATTGAGCCGTATCATAAATGCGGTCCGATACGCCAAATTTAGGTCTTGTGACCGGGCCGAAATTGGCCCGGTCTGGATTGCATAACCCAAATGAATGCATTGCTTTGTTAACGCCCCTCTGTATATGCTTCATCATTTCTAGGAATTGATGACGTCCTATGTATGATATTTTACGTCTCCACTACTGACACGCATAACATAACGAAGTTATTGAGTTCACAACCACTTATTTAGTAGGGCAAAGCGGGGTTAAAGAAAAAGTGGTATACAAACTTTGGATTTATATGGAAGAAAAAAAATATCAGTTCATAATCGTTTTCTATATCTGGTGAAAAGCACAGTAGGTTACCTTTTGATGTGGTCCGAGTATTAACGTTCATACCCCAATCAACCCTTTCTCCATGAAATAAAACCTTAATTTCGGCTTAAAAAGTTTGCATATTGTAAAATTAAAACATTGTATAGGTAATTTTAAATAGGTTATCGCATGTTTTCAGTAAAGATTGTTTTAGCGTTGTTGACTATCCAACATATTTCAAGTTTGCATACAAAATTATATGTTAAAGTAGCTATCCCGCCAACAACAACAGCCAAATTTTACAACACATGTACCGTTTCTAAACCTAATTAAGAGGTATATGTATAAATGTATAACTTACATATTGTATGAATCCAAACTCTATCAATACAATATAAACGGCTCTAACCAGCCAGACCGAACCCCAAAAACTGGAGCATTAAATTAAGGGTTACCAACTCATAATAAATGTTACGCATATTCAGTCAAAGGTATATTAAAAACCCGTAAAAAATCCAATAGTTTTAATCGGCACATATATATTATTATATGACCTTAACACCTGGATAGAGTTTTGATAAAGAGTTTTGTAGTGTAATTTTTGACGCTATTTGGCGGGGTAGTTTCTTTAAATAATTATTTATGAATGTCTAATATATTATTTTTGTTGGCTGAATAGCAGACACGTGAAAAAATGAGATATAGGGTCCTGTAGAAACCACAGCGTCCGAACGCAATGGCATCGTAGGTCCGCACTGTACTGCAAGCAAGGACTTGATAATACAATTAAAGAGACAAAAAACAACAGAAAGGGTGGTGAAGACAGGGTTACCGACTTGAAACGGTCAGTAGGCAATAAGGCCTACTGGTTAGCTTGAATCGATTTTATATGCGCACATTCCTCGCTATTATCCTGTCTTCAGCGCCCAAATAGACAAGACTGTGTAAACAAAACTACATCACATCAAAAGGAATTCTCTAACAATAAATTCCACATCCAGAGAAACTAACTAAAGAAACATATACAAAATAATAAACATCTCTGGATGTATCCAGAATCGTACTGAACAACCATAGTAGTTGCAGCTAAAGAGAAAACCAATCTAGGGTACGACCAGAAAACCTGAGGGACGAAAGCTCATGCACCCACCACCCTTAGTTGGGGTTTCAGTAGGTACAATCATAGAGTCCCAAGAGGTAGTCCAGTCATCGCACAAGTGAAAAGTGAAGCGTACTGACTGACTGTAGAGGGGTCAATCACTAAATATGCAGTGCACTGTAAAACCAAAGGGTTATATCCTTTTCTGACGAACTTCCTGATTAAATTTGTAAAGCGGTCAGGAAACCAGTCAGACCCCTTTAACTTTCGAAGTTTATAGACCACATCTCCATAAAATGAGGGTTGTGATATGCCTAGTCGCAGAAGTGTTTTAAGGTTGGTGTTGTACTTTTCCAGCAGGCCCTCGTTGCGGCGGTAGAATTTAGAGAAAGATCTACGTAGTTTGTGATAACGAAAACCCTGCTGAAGAAGTTTACTTGTAACAACTTGATTTCGATCATTGAAGTCTATAACATCATTAGCAAATCGAATGAGCTGGGAGATATACACCCGTATGAGGTAGCACGAGGTACATCTCCATCCAGGTGTGGATAGTTAACGATGTTAAAATTGAAATCATTTATCTTATCATAGATTTTAGTATGAATACAATCATTAGAAATCGAGAGATGAAGATCGAGAAATGCTGCTACTGACTTTATTCAACGTGAGCTCTGGTGGATAAATGTAAATAACCATATGAGCAAAGAACGGATTATCAATATTGAGTATGTCAATCAAGATACCGAGAAGTATTATTAAAGGCATCAATAATTTCACCCTGGCTAGCAGGTGACAAACTCAACATAAAATATCTTTCATAGCTGTACAAAAACAAATCTGCAACAAGTGGCGCACAGTTAGTACCCATAGGAATACCAACAACCTGGCGGTAAATACTTTTACCGTATCTTATAAAGATGTTATCCAGAAGAAAAGATAAGGCTCTACAAACATCAGTACAAGTCCACAAATTATACTTGTCAATGGGGGCGTTAGTAAAGAAAGCCCAGACATTATTACAAGCTAGCAAAGTTGTACCTTCTGTAGCAAATGTCTTCTGAATAAGCTGAAGCAATTTTTCTTTGATAAGATTATGTGGTTGTGTAGTATACAGTGGAGAAAAGTCGTAGGTGCTGAAAGAAGAGGCATGAAAATGCTTACACCGTAGTTTGTC
Source organism: Cyrtodaria siliqua (assembly GCA_037043455.1). Taxonomy (NCBI): domain Eukaryota; kingdom Metazoa; phylum Mollusca; class Bivalvia; order Adapedonta; family Hiatellidae; genus Cyrtodaria; species Cyrtodaria siliqua. The sequence goes on along the minus strand of JAWPHD010003113.1, from coordinate 108,052 downwards.
AAGAACTTCTCCAAAGTTTTCGATAGACCAAAACGGATTGTTCCTGAGTTCTCGAAGGCCTTTCCGCAATATTTTACAATATGTTCTTTAATCGCGGAAAGTCAGGAAGTCAATAGTTTTGATATATTGGTCGTGGTACATGAACTAGAATTAGCGATAAAACGTGCTTTGTAAGGAATTTTGTTATTTTTGGATATCCAGTACATTGTAGGGAGCTTCGTCAGCTTACTAATCACAGAAACCTTTATAGTCTCCATAAAGGTCACATGCTGGGAAACAATGTCAGTCTCCAGCAGAGGTGTAGTTAGATAAGCAGAAGTGCTCGCTAGCTCAGCATTCAAAGTATTGATATAATGTAGTTGTCAGACAATAATTATATTGTTGGAAGCTTTGTCTGCTGGAACAAGAGCAAATTTAGTATGTAAATTCTGAATACCCTTCCTAAGGTGTCGTTAATTGTAAGTAGAAGGCCGTGGAAGCAGGGACGAATTTGATTCGTAAAATAAAATACGTAATTCAACAATTTCTGAAATAGTTTTCATCCAAGCAGTAAGTTTCTCTCGCTTACACCACTTTGTAAAGAACCCGCAATTTCATTGCGACAGGCAATCAATATCAGATGGAAGGCGATACTTAGGCCCTTTGGCAATTAAATGCCGAATCCTCTTATGCTCAATTACATCAAGATTTCCAGTAAGAATGTGACCGGCAGGTTCGTAACAAAATTTAGAATTAGACAATCTCAATCAGTAGGAGTAGATGTCTCGATTTCAAGATCAGAAACTATCCTATTATAATTGAAAATAAGATTTCTAGTAGATTTCTTATACTTGTAACATATAACAGGAGTCTCAATATTTTTGAAATACTTTGGAATTTTGTCAGTCACCCGCATATCATTAAAAATACCGGCTAAATTAATGAAATCGATGCCTTTATCAACATAAGTTATCTTCAAAAAATGCCTTTGATGGTCAGATGGAGCATCTATATATGTACGCAAAATGTGTTGCGTGTAACTTTGAATAATAGATGCAACCTCATATACTGGATTAGTACGGACATAAATGGCATCCGCTTCTTCGTCAAGTTTCTGTAAGCCAGAAAAAGACAGACTGACTACCTTGCTAAGGAGGGCGTGTCTACCCGATTTTTTATAAATAGAATAAAGGTCTGCAACAGTAAAGACTTTCTTAAATTTACGTTTAAGATTATGGTTCTTCCGGAGACCATGTGACCGTCGTTTACGTTTACGAATAGACAATATGCTAAAAGGATCTATATCTGGGTTATTGGAAATGTTTCCTTCTTGATAAATGTTATCATTTAACCCCAATGGATAAGGAGTTTGTAAATGCTTTATACATTTGAGTTCAGCAATATATCTAGCTTGTATCTTGTAACCTTTGGTAGCAGTATTATCAAATTCAATATATTCCACGGGCTGAATGCTAACATCATCTACGGAATGCCCCAAATCCCTAAAGTGCTTATAAAGAAAGTTTTTATATCGTTTCGACTGACGCATTTTATATAAATGTTCACGAAAACGAACTTTCGTGGATCGATCAATTTGGCCTACATATTGTATACCACATTCAAGATGATTTCAGGTCAAAACATAAACGATATTACTTGACGGTCATTATAACAAACTATTGACTTTAGAATGTTTTTGTTTTTTCAGTTCATTAAATTTGTGTGGTTTTATTAGACTCTTATTTTGGAGGTCATTCGTATTTTTGACAATTTGCCTATTTTCCATTTAACAGTGTCAATAAAACCTTGACACACGTGTTGATTTTGTGTCATAAAAGAAGGCGATACTTGTGACGATGTTAATTTAATTCGCTGGCTCAGTTCATTGAATTTGAGTTTGTATTTGTTGCTTTTTTTTTAAATTCATACGTGTAACCTATAGCCGGGATTCGGCTGGCTGTGCTTTCCCGTATTAACAGTTAAACTTGACGGTATGACGTGTCCAATTGCAACATAAACGTGGTTCAGCTAGTGTTACTGACATTCTATATATAAAGCGTTCAATCGCGCATAGAACCAAGCTTTATTCTTGAAATTAAGGAGAAATGGCATTAACGGGGCACTTTTAAAACAGATAGAACATTATTAATTTACAGAAAAAAATATCTTAAGTATACATATGCTGCTGTTACACAATTAAATGTTTTAGAACCGTATACATATGTGGACTTGCTCTGAGTTGTGTAGAGCATTATCTTTTCTTCTTGATGACATCTTTATAAGGTTATGGTAAAATCGTCTACCGCCGAGCTGTTGGTATTCCTATGGATACTAACTGTGCACCACTTGTCGCAGATTTGTTTTTATTCTGTTATTAAAGAGATTTTATGTTGAGTTTGTCAGTTGCTTGACCGAGTGACATTATTGATGCATTATTTAATAATACATGTAGGTATCTGAATGACATCTTCAATATTGACAATCCGTTCTTTGCTCATACGGTCACTAATATTTATCCACCATAACTCAAGTTGAATAAAGACAACAGTTCCAATACCTTAGCAGCATTCCCTGACATGTATCTCTCTATTTCTATTGATTTCATACATACTAAAATCTGTGATAAGAGATATGTCTTTAGTTTGACATCATTATCTATCCACACTTGGATGGGGATGTACCTCGTGCTACATCATACGGCGTTTATATCTCACAGCTTATATGCTTTGCCAGAGCTTGTACCGATGTTAAGGACTTCAATTATCGAAATCAAGTAATTACAAGTAAACTTCTTCAGCAAGGATTTCGTTAGCACAAACTACGTAGAACCTAGAAAAAAGTATATCGCCGCAACGAAAACCTACTGCAAAAGTACATCAAGTACATAAGTATAAAATAACAAAAGAGTAGAGAGCCACAACGCAAGTCCTCATTGACTTGACAGAAAGGATCAGGGATCTTACAAATAGTGTAAATTACGTCACCATAGAAGTCAGGTTGTGATAGTCCTTGTAGTTCAAGCGTTCCTAAATTACATATTAATTATTTACATTTGAATTATTAGTAATGAATTAATTAATTATATTTTAAAAGCAGATCAGGGTTAAGATAATAAAATGTTGAAGTCTCCTATGAAGCTTTATAGTATAGGTGAGATTAATGACACTGCTGTATGTAAAACTTTAAATGTGTCAGTCAAGCAAATTTTTTTTTGGGGTAAAACCAACGACAATGTAAATATAACGGATCAAGATTGCTTAAAATTTCTCAAAATAGATTTCATTCGTATGTATGGTTTTGTCCGAAAACAGTTTTTACAAGGAATTTATTGAATTTGATTGTGCTTCTATTGTTCAAATGCACGATATGTTCGTGAAATTATCTTATTGTGTGACGTCAATATCGATAGGTGCTATTGAATCAGTTTATAGAATCCTAGTGTTAATCATTATATAGTGCGTACGACAAATGTTTCCTAATAGATTTGACAAAAATACGTGACTAAGCTCGATATTACACATTTAAAATACAGTACTAAAAATGGTTTCTATTAACGAAATAATGCGTTAAAACCGTAGTTGGACTGATATAGCGTCTATATTGATATATTTCACCATGCGCAACAATATGAGCATATCGTTGAACATATCGCTTAAATTGTTGCGAATGGCGAAATATATGGCTGATGATATATCAAAATTAACTTGATATAACGTTCTGCACATAGTTTAAGCAACCATTATAAAGGTACTGCGGGTGCTCTTGTAACTTTCAAATGTTTTAATGAAATCGAAGAAGTGGGTATGAAAGTTGAATGAATGAATGAATGGTGTTTTACGGCACGTCGACACATAAATAGGTCATATTGCGCGCAAATCATGAAAAAATGAAGTAGTAATTAAAAATAATGTGAGCAAGAAAATGTATCTTTCACATATAACACAATCAACCAAAAACACGCATGAAAACAAATAACAATTATAATGCCAATAAGAAACAAGGCAACGGGTTAACAATAGGCTTACCGCTTTGGAACGGTCCGTGGCAAAAAGGCCGCTGTGAATTTAAACCAGATTCTAGGGTGCAACAATTACAACAATTATATAGAGATTATTTAACTGCTGGGATCGATTATAGGGAAATCCTTCACGAGTGGTAGACGTGTGGATCTTTTCACGAACGAGCGCAAGTGATGGATTACCCAGTAATAGATCCCAGCGTTAAATAATCTATTTATTACATTTTAAATTACGTTTTTGCAAACAAATATTCGCTTTATTGAACGTTATCGGCGGACGACGTCGACTTTATTGACGTCACGACTCAACGTCGCAAAGTTAATTATTATTGTGTTCTGAGTTAGCAACGTTAGTTATTATTGTGTTCTGAGTTAGTTATTAATATGTAGCGATTATGAATAGTCTTGCACTGAGAAATCCCGATCTTTCACGCAGAGAAATGTAATAAAACGTTTAATTCCTCCTTCCATAATATTTTTACCTATATTGTCATCCAAATAAAGCAGGACAGTGTAAATACAGAAAATTTCGAAAGAAGCGCTTTACAACAAACACATGCACCAGAAGATATTTGTCAAGTTAATATTTAGAGGATTTTTTTTTTTTTTTGAGTGAATATAGGATTTATTTGCATCGAGAAGTGAGAAAACTGATATTTTTACGAGTGTTTTAGCACGAGTGAAAATATTTGAGTTTCTCACTTCGAAATGAATATAGATCCTATATTCACGACAAACCAACAAATATTCTATTTATTATATACTCACAACCTGGAAATGTATGCAGAAAATATATAATGCGCCAAAAACAATGAAGTCACAGCAGTTTCATGACGTCATTCTCAGTGAAATATAAACAATGAAAATATAAGGTTTATTTTAATCATAAAAGCCACTTTTCACTAATATACAATTAAGCCACATTATATATATGAATGAAATTGCGAATAATTAAAATTGCCTTATTGATATATTATATACATATACAGGTTCAGTTTTTTGAAACTGGAAAAAAACACCTTTCATTAACACTAGATCTCACGAATGCAAGTGTATAGTTATATATCTACAATGTTAGTATTTTTACCGCATTATAAACATATATTTACATTCACATTGCATATAGTACCTTTAATAATGACAGATGTCCAAACGTAACATGCACACGTTGTACGAGAGAGCAGATTTTTTTTTAAATGAAATACATTTGGATTGAATTCGTTTTTGAAAGCTTTCAACGAACATTTAGATTATATGCAAGGTGAGTACCTTTCTATTTCACATATATATTTAAATAGAAATAGTCTATGCCGTTTTATTTTATGTTAATTTATAAATGAAATGAAAATAACTAAACAAGATTTATTTAGTCAATTAACCTTCTAATGTCACGTTGCTGATGCATGTGTTTCCGTGTCAGTAATTTTCAGAGACATACAAAGTTGTTAAGTAAATACTGTTTGGGGCGCTTGTTTCTGACACAACTAATATACTATTTAAGTGAAGGTTAAATATGTTTAACCATATTTTGAATAGTTCAACACGTTGGTCCCCTGCAGGAGCCTCAATGCTTTTTACGGGGGGGATTTCGGCTTGCTACAGCCTCGTTTTGGAAACAAGCTGCAGTGCCCGGGGACCTGCTGTCCCAGTCTCATTCTAGAAGCACGCTGCAGGCTAGACGATCCCTTGTTAGCTACAGCCTCGTTTTGGATAACAAGCTGCTGTAACTGGGACCTTGCTATCCCAGTCTCATTCGGGAAGCACGCTGCAGTCGAGACAGTGCCTTTGCTAGCTTAGTCGAATAGCGTTTAATATTTACGATTTTTCCTTCCACTGCTGAAGAAAAACTTTTAACGTTCCGTTCGATCAGTTATATACGGATTTAATTGTGCTGGACGTTACTACACTTAATCAACATCGGGACGCAGCAAAACCAGGAAATCGACAAGAAGTCAACCGGGAGAACAAAGGGTCGTTCACCCAGGCGTTCTGTGAACTTAAATCAGGATAATCCCGCGAATTGGACTGTTTCTAAATTGAAGGAGTGTTTACGAGAGAAAGGTGTCGTGCGGCCGAATGGTATACCGCATAAAACATTAATCAAACTGTATGAACAAGTATGCGAGAAGGAAAGAAGAACAGATAACAATTAGGGTTCTATAAATATCGCATCAGGGCGGTCTAAAAATGGCACCGTGACACACGACAACGTCTCGCGAGATGACCGTATACGGCAATCATGTGACAGCAGCACGTCACGGGAATTAGCAAGGAAATTCAGTCTGGACAGGGATATTATTTACTTCGGAATTCTAAAAATAGACGTGAATCAGTATCACGCGATGAAGTACCTGCTTATGCGCAGACTAAACAAAGGAACTCTATAAATAGACAGAAATCAAATCCGTATCACGTGACGAAACACCTGAACACGAAAAGGATGACGTCTCAAACAAAATGTCGGCGCCCACGGAACAAATTCTGCAGCGCCACAAAGAGAAATCGTAACATTTCGGCAAGAAATGCGCGACATGCAAGCTAATTTGGCGGAGCTTTTGATGCGCATGAACGTGTCTGATACCGATCAGGTTATTTCTAACGTTTTTTGGACAGAAATACGGCCTCGGAAACACAAGATGAGGCCCTGAAAACTCCACGATCTCCCGGCATTTAAGGGCTATTGGTCAGCCATCTTTGAGGGGAGGATCCGGGATGGATGGGAATAACATTGCCGCACACAGACACGTGAATTGCTGCTCATCCCTGGCATGGAGGCTGCCAATGAAACACATATCGTTGACCAGAGTGGAGAGCAAATGGTCATACGGTCAACTGACGCCAGGTTACACAGGAGCCTTAACATTCACGAGTTTCGAGCAGCATTTTCGAAGTACAAGAATGTGTTATGTGAAACAAAGACTTACAGGAGGAAGGAACTAGACAGATATAGCGACTTGATCGATGGCATGTACCATCAGTATGGAGGTACACACTTCCACGACTACCATAATGCCTTCTCAAGAAAGGCAGAACAATATGAACCGTTGAAAACTCCAGTGCATTGGGGTTCCTGCGACACCAACATATTGTCGGAGCTCTTTCTTGCATAGACGAAACGGGTGTTCACTAAGCGAATAGTATGTGTGTTCTAAATATATTGCTGTGTGTTCTAAATATATCGCTTTATCTTTCAGTTTAAGTGTTAATCAACAGGTTATACATGCCTTTTAGAAGTCACGAGTGTTCTCAGTGCTTCTACTCTTAAATAGGGTTAATTGAAGAAGTACGGGTGTTCGTAGCACTTCTTCCTATGGTCTATGTTAGGCTTAGCCACTGCATCAAGGCTTACGTTTAGAAGTCACGAGTGTTCAGAGTTCTTCTAATTTTATCATGTTTCAATGAACTTGAAGTACGAGTGTTCTTAGTACTTCTAATCTTAAAATGGCTAATGTTAGTATCACGATTTTTATACAGACGTTTGGAAAGACGGCATGCATCCTACTACACGGTCTTCATTGCCATCAGCAGCCTGGATTCATAATCCGGCATCAGAACTACCGAATCACAGAACACATAATTTCGTGAACCAATAAACTATGACGAATGAGTTTTCCTAGTATGGCTATTGTTAGTAATTTACCATCTTATCCAATTACTTTGAAAAAACAGTATATGTTTCAAATAAAATAACCATCAGGATTCATGAACTGTCATAACAACTACTGACATAATTAAGGAAACAAACTGTACATACTGTTAATGTTCTGCCATGTATCTCACAAAGAGGAAGACATTTTACTTAAGGGTTTATTATATGAACCTTTGTTTAAATTAGGGTAATAATCAACATGTAATTTATCATGTAACACTACTCATCATGTAATGAGTTTGAACTTGTATTACACATCTGTTGACATGATGTTGAAATTATTATTATTTTATTTTTATATTACATGCCTTAACATAGTTGTATCGAACGTGTACATAAGTTACTAATTGGCAGTATATGTCTTATCACCTCATCATAGTTATCCGCAGGAGATCTCCGCATATTGTCTGCCATATCGATAAGCATCAATTGCCCATAGTCTGGCATCTATGGAAAATAGCCATGGCTTGACATAGGCCATTGCATCTGTATCCCACAGTCTGCCATTGTGGGCGGCAACAATAGCCCCCGCCTGCCATCATAGGCTAATACGTGATCCGTAGCCCGTTGTCTGCCGTCATAGACTCTTGCATCCGGAGCCTGCCACCTGCCATCGTAGGCCAATGCATCCATTGCCCGCTGTCTGCCATTGTAAACGTGTGCATAGCTCGTCGCCTGCCATCATAGGCCAATGCATACATCGCCCGCTGTCTGCCAGTTGTAGACTCCTGCATCCATAGCCCGTTGCCTGTCATCGTAGGCCAATGCATCCATTGCCCGCTGCCAATACATAACTCCGGTTATATATGCACCCCCAAAAAACTGTAGAATGAACCCACTAAGCTTAGCCACTAAGCGTCTGGTTTTAAGTTTCAACCTCGTCTGTTAAATAGCCCAGGTTGTCCCCATTTGGTTCTTTCCTGCAGCTTTTGGTTATAGTGATACAGCGGATCTTGGCTGACACACATCATGGCAGTCTGGTTCTGGGGCCGACCGGGTACCGCCTCCTGTGGGGCCTACCTGCTGCCTCTAGCCAGGACCTGCCGGGTACCGCTCATGCTGGGCCGACCTGCTACCGGGTACTGCTCAATGAGCCAACCTGCAACTGTTCTAACACTTTCCAGTTACCGCTCATCCTGGGCCTACCTGCACCGGGTACCGCTCAATGGGCCTTCCTGCAAACGCTGCAACTGTGTTATAGCGATTTACAGTTACCGCTCATCCTGGGCCTACATGCAACCGGGTACCGCTCAATGGGCCTTTCTGCAAACGCGTTCTAGGACATTACTGGTACCACCTCACTCTCGGGGCGGCCTACAAACACATCAGCCAAGGTCAGTGAACAGAGCTCGAAATATCGTTTTGATTGGTGTGGGGGTGGGAAGAATTAACTACTCTTGGACATTAAGTCTATCTGGAGCACTACTTAACATTGAGCACTACTTAACATTATTTTGGGGGCTCTTCACTCAGTCCATTTACATGAACTTCGCTCGTTTTGGCCGCTTTATAACTCTGGTTATATTTGCGCCCCCAAAAAATCGTAGAATGGAACCAAATGGAATGGTTTTGTTACTCGACCACTGCTGTCTTGCCTCTGCATAATTCTGTCTAGTACTAGCTAGGGTCAACCAAGTACGTTAGTACCCCTTCGATCGCGACCGCCTCGCAACCGTGCGTCTCAAATATCAGATTTTTTAAACTGCCTCGGTCCAACCGGACTGCCTCGGTCCAGCAGGACTGCCTCGGTCCAATGGGACTGATCAGTCCAGGACTGCCTCGGTTCAATGGGATTAAATCAGTCCCTTTGGACTGCCTCGGTGAGTGCAAGCCTCACTGCCTTCGGTCATGATCGCCTCAGCCTTGGTCGCCAGCTTGCTAAATGGACCGGGCATGTCGAGCCCCCTTTTGCCAAATATATATTGTATTATGTTGTAAATATTGTTATTACATGAGATTGCTATTTTATAATAAATAGTAAACTTTACTTTATTGTCGTTAATCATCCTTGCCAGTGTTGGACTATTTAAAGTGAAGGTTAAATATCGTTGAACTATTCAAAATATGGTTAAACATATTTAACCTTCACTTTAAATAGTTGGTCCCCTGTAGGAGCCTCAATGCTTTTTACAGGGGAGGGGGGGGGGGGGATTTCGGCTGCTACAGCCTCGTTTTGCAAACAAGCTGCAGTGCCCGGGGACCTGCTGTCCCAGTCTCATTCTAGAAGCACGTTGCAGGCTAGACGATCCCTTGTTAGCTACAGCCTCGTTTTGGATAACAAGCTGCTGTAACCGGGACCTTGCTATCACAGTCTCATTCGGGAAGCACGCTGCAGTCTAGACAGTGCCTTTGCTAGCTTTGTCGAATATCGTTTAACCGCCATCCACCCCACCACCACCTATTTCTGTATTACAGGAGCTCGATTTGGCTGGTTCATTAATGGTCGCTTTATAACTCTGGTTATATTTGCGCCCCAAAAAATCGTAGAATGGAACCAATGCAGTCATGTTTAGGTTTACCGTATCCGGTCTAAGGGTTAATATGTTACTTAAGCAGTCCGTGGTGTCCTGACTTGATTGGTTCTATTCAACGGTTTTGTTACTCGACCACTGCTGCCTTGCCTCTGCATAATTCTGTCTAGTACTAGCTAGGGTCAACCAAGTACGTTAGTACCCCTTCGATCATGACCGCCTCGCAACCGTGCGTCTCAAATCTCAGTTTTTTTCAAACTGCCTCTGTCCAACCGGACTGCCTCGGTCCAGCAGGACTGCCTCGGCCCAATGGGACTGCATCCGTCCAGGACTGCCTCGGTCCAATGGGACTAAATCAGTCCCTTTGGACTGCCTCGGTTAGTGCAAGCCTCACTGCCTTCGGTCATGATCGCCTCAGCCTTGGTCGCCAGCTTGCTAAATGGACCGGGCATGTCGATCCCCATTTTGCCAAATATATATTATATTATGTTGTAAATATTGTTATTACATGAGATTGCTATTTTATAATAAATAGTAAACTTTACTTTATTGTCGTTAATCATCCCTGCCAGTGTTGGACTATTTAAAATACGTTATATATCTGTGAAACAACCATTTTATTGATAAAAACTTTACTGTGAAAGACTCAGCATGGACCGGGCATGTCGAGCCCCCTTTTGCCAAATATATATTGTATTATGTTGTAAATATTGTTATTACATGAGATTGCTATTTTATAATAAATAGTAAACTTTACTTTATTGTCGTTAATCATCCTTGCCAGTGTTGGACTATTTTAAAGTGAAGGTTAAATATGTTGAACTATTCAAAATATGGTTAAACATATTTAACCTTCACTTTAAATAGTTGGTCCCCTGTAGGAGCCTCAATGCTTTTACAGGGGAGGGGGGGGGGGGGATTTCGGCTGCTACAGCCTCGTTTTGCAAACAAGCTGCAGTGCCCGGGGACGTGCTGTCCCAGTCTCATTCTAGAAGCACGTTGCAGGCTAGACGATCCCTTGTTAGCTACAGCCTCGTTTTGGATAACAAGCTGCTGTAACCGGGACCTTGCTATCACAGTCTCATTCGGGAAGCACGCTGCAGTCTAGACAGTGCCTTTGCTAGCTTTGTCGAATATCGTTTAACCGCCATCCACCCCACCACCACCTATTTCTGTATTACAGGAGCTCGATTTGGCTGGTTCATTAATGGTCGCTTTATAACTCTGGTTATATTTGCGCCCCCAAAAAATCGTAGAATGGAACCAATGCAGTCATGTTTAGGTTTACCGTATCCGGTCTAAGGGTTAATATGTTACTTAAGCAGTCCGTGGTGTCCTGACTTGATTGGTTCTATTCAACGGTTTTGTTACTCGACCACTGCTGCCTTGCCTCTGCATAATTCTGTCTAGTACTAGCTAGGGTCAACCAAGTACGTTAGTACCCCTTCGATCATGACCGCCTCGCAACCGTGCGTCTCAAATCTCAGTTTTTTTCAAACTGCCTCTGTCCAACCGGACTGCCTCGGTCCAGCAGGACTGCCTCGGCCCAATGGGACTGCATCCGTCCAGGACTGCCTCGGTCCAATGGGACTAAATCAGTCCCTTTGGACTGCCTCGGTTAGTGCAAGCCTCACTGCCTTCGGTCATGATCGCCTCAGCCTTGGTCGCCAGCTTGCTAAATGGACCGGGCATGTCGATCCCCATTTTGCCAAATATATATTATATTATGTTGTAAATATTGTTATTACATGAGATTGCTATTTTATAATAAATAGTAAACTTTACTTTATTGTCGTTAATCATCCCTGCCAGTGTTGGACTATTTAAAATACGTTATATATCTGTGAAACAACCATTTTATTGATAAAAACTTTACTGTGAAAGACTCAGCATGGACCGGGCATGTCGAGCCCCCTTTTGCCAAATATATATTGTATTATGTTGTAAATATTGTTATTACATGAGATTGCTATTTTATAATAAATAGTAAACTTTACTTTATTGTCGTTAATCATCCTTGCCAGTGTTGGACTATTTAAAGTGAAGGTTAAATATGTTGAACTATTCAAAATATGGTTAAACATATTTAACCTTCACTTTAAATAGTTGGTCCCCTGTAGGAGCCTCAATGCTTTTTACAGGGGAGGGGGGGGGGGGGGGGATTTCGGCTGCTACAGCCTCGTTTTGCAAACAAGCTGCAGTGCCCGGGGACCTGCTGTCCCAGTCTCATTCTAGAAGCACGTTGCAGGCTAGACGATCCCTTGTTAGCTACAGCCTCGTTTTGGATAACAAGCTGCTGTAACCGGGACCTTGCTATCACAGTCTCATTCGGGAAGCACGCTGCAGTCTAGACAGTGCCTTTGCTAGCTTTGTCGAATATCGTTTAACCGCCATCCACCCCACCACCACCTATTTCTGTATTACAGGAGCTCGATTTGGCTGGTTCATTAATGGTCGCTTTATAACTCTGGTTATATTTGCGCCCCCAAAAAATCGTAGAATGGAACCAATGCAGTCATGTTTAGGTTTACCGTATCCGGTCTAAGGGTTAATATGTTACTTAAGCAGTCCGTGGTGTCCTGACTTGATTGGTTCTATTCAACGGTTTTGTTACTCGACCACTGCTGCCTTGCCTCTGCATAATTCTGTCTAGTACTAGCTAGGGTCAACCAAGTACGTTAGTACCCCTTCGATCATGACCGCCTCGCAACCGTGCGTCTCAAATCTCAGTTTTTTTCAAACTGCCTCTGTCCAACCGGACTGCCTCGGTCCAGCAGGACTGCCTCGGCCCAATGGGACTGCATCCGTCCAGGACTGCCTCGGTCCAATGGGACTAAATCAGTCCCTTTGGACTGCCTCGGTTAGTGCAAGCCTCACTGCCTTCGGTCATGATCGCCTCAGCCTTGGTCGCCAGCTTGCTAAATGGACCGGGCATGTCGATCCCCATTTTGCCAAATATATATTATATTATGTTGTAAATATTGTTATTACATGAGATTGCTATTTTATAATAAATAGTAAACTTTACTTTATTGTCGTTAATCATCCCTGCCAGTGTTGGACTATTTAAAATACGTTATATATCTGTGAAACAACCATTTTATTGATAAAAACTTTACTGTGAAAGACTCAGCATGGACCGGGCATGTCGAGCCCCCTTTTGCCAAATATATATTGTATTATGTTGTAAATATTGTTATTACATGAGATTGCTATTTTATAATAAATAGTAAACTTTACTTTATTGTCGTTAATCATCCTTGCCAGTGTTGGACTATTTAAAGTGAAGGTTAAATATGTTGAACTATTCAAAATATGGTTAAACATATTTAACCTTCACTTTAAATAGTTGGTCGCCTGTAGGAGCCTCAATGCTTTTTACAGGGGAGGGGGGGGGGGGGGGGGGGGGATTTCGGCTGCTACAGCCTCGTTTTGCAAACAAGCTGCAGTGCCCGGGGACCTGCTGTCCCAGTCTCATTCTAGAAGCACGTTGCAGGCTAGACGATCCCTTGTTAGCTACAGCCTCGTTTTGGATAACAAGCTGCTGTAACCGGGACCTTGCTATCACAGTCTCATTCGGGAAGCACGCTGCAGTCTAGACAGTGCCTTTGCTAGCTTTGTCGAATATCGTTTAACCGCCATCCACCCCACCACCACCTATTTCTGTATTACAGGAGCTCGATTTGGCTGGTTCATTAATGGTCGCTTTATAACTCTGGTTATATTTGCGCCCCCAAAAAATCGTAGAATGGAACCAATGCAGTCATGTTTAGGTTTACCGTATCCGGTCTAAGGGTTAATATGTTACTTAAGCAGTCCGTGGTGTCCTGACTTGATTGGTTCTATTCAACGGTTTTGTTACTCGACCACTGTTGCCTTGCCTCTGCATAATTCTGTCTAGTACTAGCTAGGGTCAACCAAGTACGTTAGTACCCCTTCGATCATGACCGCCTCGCAACCGTGCGTGTCAAATCTCAGTTTTTTTCAAACTGCCTCTGTCCAACCGGACTGCCTCGGTCCAGCAGGACTGCCTCGGCCCAATGGGACTGCATCCGTCCAGGACTGCCTCGGTCCAATGGGACTAAATCAGTCCCTTTGGACTGCCTCGGTTAGTGCAAGCCTCACTGCCTTCGGTCATGATCGCCTCAGCCTTGGTCGCCAGCTTGCTAAATGGACCGGGCATGTCGATCCCCATTTTGCCAAATATATATTATATTATGTTGTAAATATTGTTATTACATGAGATTGCTATTTTATAATAAATAGTAAACTTTACTTTATTGTCGTTAATCATCCCTGCCAGTGTTGGACTATTTAAAATACGTTATATATCTGTGAAACAACCATTTTATTGATAAAAACTTTACTGTGAAAGACTCAGCATAAAATCTCTTGTAACAGCAATACAAAAATAAATCAACGACAGGAGGTGCACAGTGTACGCATTGGGTAAAATTTAGTACGTTGGGTACAAACCATTTGCCGATAAACAGTATTTCTCTACCAGACGAAAAATCCAGTAAGAATATAATATAATGTGTTTCTCTTCTTGGCAAAATCCACATAGTGTAATTCTAAATTGTCTACATTGTTCTTGACCGGATTTTTGTCTTCTAGGTATCGTGAGCGGTTTTTCCATCTTATATTGCCATCTATGGACAGATTCAGTAAAACCTAGTCTGCTACTTTTGCCTCTTTTGTTGATTCGTAGTTTTTCTGGGATACCTTCTTCAGTATTTATTATATTTAGTTCACCTTCATTATTTTAAATAATGTTGCCTCAGTATTGCAATATACTGAATTATTTTAAAATAGATCAACAGTATCATTCAATAATAACTGAGAACGACGAATAAATATGGCGTACAGACGTTAGTTTACATCAACGTTTCCACTTTGTTTTTAAATTGATCTCCAACATCAATTTCCTATTTTCTATGTACAGTTTCAATATATAATTGCCTTTTAATTATTTTAAAATAACATATGTTTAACTAAGCGTATTTCTTAAGCTGCGCGTTTGCTGTTGTAGCGTCAGTTTGCTGTAACCTGTTCCATTTAGAAAAAAATAACAATAAACATGGTTGATATAATAATGCGGACACATTTAAGGTATGGTTTACTTTTTTATTTATTATAGATAAATTTCAGACTTACCCGTACATCCAGTCAATATTGTGATCTTTTCATCACACAAGGATTGTATGACATTCATTGATCCAGTTTTTCCTTAAACATATGTGTTTCTTATACCATGTTGAAGGTGTTGTGCTCATCGACATTTTGGCCCGTTTTATGAGTCTTCCTTAACTTTCCTCTCGATCATTTAGCACCCATGTTTGTGATGTTTTATCTTGCCTTTTATTTCATAGTTATATATAGTTGTTCTTTGTTTCTGTGTGTGTTTGTGGTTGAATGTCGTCCTAGAATGCTATTTTTCCTGTTCGATTTGTATATCTACTTTTACACGATATATCTCTAACTTGCGTTTGCCTCTGCTTTCAGATGAGAGGTCGATATTTGCTAGTGGGATTCTTTATAATTATGTTTGCTGTGGACACTGAGGCGTGGCTCGCAGGTATCATTTCAAAGATAGAGTCGTGGGTTTTAGGCGATGACAGAAAAGGTGTAGACACAGGTGTTGATACTATCAAAAATACTGTAAATAATAGCACACAAGGTGCAGAGACGGTGGGAGGTTTTGTAAACGATGTTGGATTAAACGTTACAACTACTGTTGGCGAGAAGGATTTAGTAGACACTGAAACACAAGTGGCAGAAAATACTTTCCTGGAAAGATTTTTCCAAAAAAAATAAATATCCGTTGTAAATAAAAACGTGGACATGTTTAAAAGCAGTCTTTGAAATATGTATTCAGATAACTGTCTGATTTTGTGTTACTGAATGCGCGGTGCGAAGCAAATGCAGTATACGACTAATATTGAGAGAGAAAAAACATACGACGATGAGGATTAAATGGATTTAGTGTCGTTAAACGGCTCATCAATACTGTATAGTTATTATGAGTCGCCACTGAGGGAGGGGATGGATGCATAGGATGTCATATTTTTACTATAGAATAATTATTTAGATTTCGACGAAATTTTCGTTGAAATGCATTGCGGAAGAGGAAGTGTCTTATTGTCGCGACATCGTCTTTTATCCAGTAGTATCAACAATGCTATGATGTTCACTATGCTTTATTTACGATGAGTGTATAAACTAAAATCGATCAATAAATCAATCGTAAAATTGAAATTGAATTCTTAGTATAGCAAGATGAAATGTAAATATAAACATTACATGCGGTATTTCAATCTTTCAATGATTGGCCAGTGGATAGCACGGTGGACTTGAAATCGAAGAACACAGAACTGCTCGTTTTACTCCCCCATCCGACGGAAGATGCGAATGTATTTTCCAAGAACACACCATTGAAATTCAGTGGCGCTGGTGCGACTTGGATCCTCCGGATCTCAAGTCTACCGTGCTATCCACTGGGCAACACCAGCCCATCTTTCGACGAGTGTAAATAGCATATATATAATAATAAAGTTAAGGATTTGAAACTAACTTTTCAACTATAGTACTGAAATAAAACTATTTTAGGAAAGAAATGCTCTCAAAATTGCGATAATGACCAAGTAATGTATCGTTGATGTTTCGTGGACTATATTCTAATCTAGCAACCCTCCTTCGGTAGTCGGTAAATTATTCATCAAGTCAACCATATAACGTACCAAGTAGACTGGTACCCGGCACTCAGTATAGTGTACAGGTCCCCCCCCCCCTCCCCCTCCCCAAAAAACACCCATAATTAGGTTAGTTATGTTCTTCATACTTGTTTGAAATAAACAAGAAAATAGGATACTGTTGCACATTTTCTAATAATATTAATTGTCTTTTACTTAGTATTATATACATCTGAAATATATACTCGGTGAAAAAAGAGAGAAACCATGTGCGGCTAAAAATAAGTTAAGACTGTATGTATTTTCTTTATCTATAATTCTTTTAGTCCGAAATATGTACGTGAACATCACAATAGTATGTATGTACAAGTCAATACAAAACACTGACACAGACGCTGTTTAAGGCAGTTAGGGTTGCCCGAAAATTTGCAGTTTATTCTTAAACGGGCATGAGAGCTACAATTTTGAGAACTATGATGTCAAAGTTCTAAATTACCATATATGAAATATTGATAGGTATCATTTAAAGCAAAGAAATGAATGCAAACTCATTAACTTGTCACAGAATACATTATAATAAACAATAATGGTAAAATCACAAGCCTTTCTAAAAGATTATTCACCCACCTGAGCCCTGTTCCAAATTAAGACGCGTGTGATTGTTAGTCAATTTCTTAAATCCTTTACTCTGAATTACACGTTCATGTAAGCGTGATTTAATTTCATTTATCACATAACATGGCTTCTGGACGTGTAATGAACCCATGATTTATTTCTCGTAATACACAAGTGTATTACAGATGCAAATGAAGACCGAATCTACAAAACAACATTTAATCCCTGTTGTTTGGATGGTATATCATACGATACGTTTAGACACCTTTAATATTTATGTTATTTGAAATTTTGCTTTATAAAATGCATGTTATTAACGTTAAATTTGGTTTAAGCTGTCGCATTATTTGCCTGGCGAACGCGTTACAGCTTAGCTGACGTCATGAAAACAAACGACGTCATGATTTTTCTTACGAATTTCCGCCGTATACTAGGTAAATTGACAACATTAAAGTGAAATTATCACGTCGTAGATGTGTTATGTGATAAACTGAATCTTGCATTCGTGACTGTGTATTATTGACTTTATGATATAAAAGGATAGGATACTCGGCAGAGCCTCGTATCCTTTAACGTCATCCAACTCGTTTATTAAAATCAATAATACGCAATCACTCATGTAAGATCATCTATTTCATTTTCTTATACATGTGATGTTTCTGCACAACATGTATACATACATTGAATGCTTAGGTGGAAAAATATGACGATTTTAAAATTTGATTTAGGATCAGAAGTATCTTGATGTTTAATAAAACGGGGCGCTGGCCCTTGATATTGTATTTGGATACTGTTTCCAAAGCGTCTATTATTATTCTATAAGTAATCGTAAATTTATTTCACTAAATTGCTATTGTTTTAGAAACACTGTAAAATGTTTACCCGTTCATTTTTGTGCGTGTTCTTTTCAAACCTATCAACTAAACCATGACTAACTTGTATTTATGATAATGATAAAATATTACTATATCACCAGTGGATTATTCGTGTTCAATTTCACATTCTTGCATTTCTGAAACCGCATAAGTGAAAAAAAAAATCAATCTTTATGAATGGATTTTAAATTAATTATTCAGTAATTATTTACTTCTTATTACAAAATTACTGATGTAACATACTTTGCATAATCAAACTTCCTTAAAGCAGTTGCATATTAGTTTGTCTTAAACCTCTTCTAAATGTTAGCTTAGGCCCCTACAGTTTCGCTTGACCTGGTTCTTCATTCTTTTTCATACTGACAGGTATTTTACTCGTCCCCATGAAAAAGACGGGCTTGAAGTTGGGGTCTTTCAATGCCTCTCTGTCCAGGGAGAAGTGCGATATGTCATACTGGGTCTTTCCATCTACCGCCATCTCACAAAGTATCTTGCCGAGAAGTCCTGCAAACCTAACATAAATATATATATATATATATTAGGTCAATTGCTTGTCTTATCAAATCGATGCACTTGGCCTTTAATCAGGAAACAAACAACTTAAAAACAACTAGTTATTCAAAAAGGTGTATATGAAATTAATGTTCTGGCCAATCTAAGCATATTATGTATCTACTAGAAACATTATTTGTTGAAACATGTATGTATTTTTTGTCGATGCATGTTTTTAGTTGACAGTGGTCACTAAATGCTACATTTTCTGTTCGCGATTTTCAAAAAACTATTAACGTTTAATTACACGGTATAACATATGTTTCAACTAATACATCTAAAACATGTCACAATATTGCATTTTCATTCCAACAACAGACCATATCATGTATTTATCAACGTATAAAAGTAAATAATGTAACATTAAGGACCACAGTCAGCCAAAAACACGCACAGAAAAAAAACAATAATTACAAACATGAATAAAGGTTAAAATACGACATCTCAAACATATAAGGCTGACAATAGGGCTACCGCCTTGGAACAGTCAGTGGCAAAAAAAGGCTGCTGGTGGTTTAAACCAGGTTCTAGGGTAAACCAAACCTCGATCTTACCCTATTGTCATCCCATAAACCCTGAATACTAACTTGTAAGCATGTCCGGCACCATTGCATACGATGACGTCCTCATATCCGTTCCTATGGCACGTATCTACGATAAAGTTCCTGTCCGGGGGCATCGTGTAGAGGCATGTTTTACTGTACAAGATTGGTCCAAGAGCCTGGACGGTATACAGTATATATAATGAAACAGTGTGAATTGCATGTGTTCTGTCACATTTGCGTTATTTCGAAGAATTATTTAATTCTTATAAAATCCTACCTTTTATTGTAACTAGTTTTCTTAAACGATAATAAACCCCAATCCCACCGGTAAGATGCCGGTGGATATGTGTATGTATTCTCCAAATTTAAATACAAATTTCAAAACTAGAAAACACGTTTTATAACACATACAACTAAATACTCATAATTTAAAGTTTACTCAAATCGAACAATTCGAACTCATTACGCTTATCAAAGGAAAAAACAAAAACAAATAACAAATAACAAATAATAAACAAACAAACAATCTCCTTTAAAATGTAACGTCGTACCGTGGGTAAGATCTTTTCCAACAATTCAATACAATGCTTCTCTCTGATGGGGTCCGGAACAAACACTCTTGTGTCCGGTGTCACGACCGGACCACCGGCGTCTATGCCGATCTTTACACCGGTATTTCCGTGAATCGGCATACCGTAAAAGTCGTTATTGTCAGAGTGATAAATCCATATAGGAAATCTGCAAAAAGAATTTTAATTTTAAAAAATCAGAACATGTATATTATCATATCATCAACAACAATCTATTTTTAGAAGCATACTGATAACCTGTAATGTGATACGGGATGTTGTATTCCATTGTAAGAAAATGGAGGTACTATGTATATATTATTGATAGGTATATAATAATAATGTATATCTGTCGATTAAAGGTTTAGGGTTCTTAAAATACCCGTGATCATACATGCGTAAAATGAATTATGAGTTGGTAACTCTTAGCTGGACGCTCCAGTTTTCGGGTTTGGCCTGGCTTTTTAAAACCGTTTATATTGTATCTATAGAGTTCGGATTCTTAATATATATAAGTTATATTTATTGCATACGCATTTACAAGCTCCGTTTACTTTCAATGTAACAGGAAATGTCAATATTATGATGTTATTAATTAAGTGTTTTCATACTGGCTCAGTTATTGGTCCTAGGACTGTCATATTGACCCAAGGCCGAAGGTCGAGGGTCAATGTGACAGTCCGAGGACCAATAACTGGACCAATATGAAAACACTTAATTAATGACATTTTTATTAATTAACTTCTTAATTCCTTTGTTTTAAATATCATTTACAGGTAAGAAAAAACAAGAGATATATGTTCAATGTAACATTTAATAACAAGTATCTGATTCAAATAAATCTTCCACTGTTACCGCTCGATGGCGCGTGGGAAAATCACACACGAACGTGATAACAGCTATATTTCAGGGAAGTCGATGTAACAAAATTTACAAATAATCAAACCTTAATTATTTTGATTGTCTACATTACATAGACGAACATAGCCGCGACATTATGTTTTTTTCTTCAAAATGGCGTCCTTTAAGAAAACAAAGCATTGGTCATATTGGCCGTGTTGCCTTATCCAATCAGATTGCTTGAATTTCATATTGGCCGAGTTTTTTAAATTGGTCGAGTTTCTCTCCATATTGGCCATATGATGCGTGCAGTTTCCTGCAAACCACGGCAGATATTAAGTAGTTAATTAATAATCGCTCATATTGACGTGTAGTTGAGTCATATTAAGTGTGTAACGTATACTCGTTCGTGGTTGGTGCAATTTTCTGTTCATGTTAAAGAAAGTATGTCACGTGATGTAAACACTGTTGATTTCATTGTGAAAATGTCCACGATGTAACGACAATAAGTTTGTTTCAAATAAATGATTTTGATGAAAATTAAATGTTACAACCTGTTTTTTTATTGTTCTAATTTAGATGTATATTGGGATATGTGCAGTCGTTTTTTTGCGCATAAATATTGCGCTCCTAAAGTCGCGCAATATTATACGCAAAATAACTCGTGCATTTATCCCAATACAAATCTAATAACCTATAAATATACCTCGTCGTCAGTAGGTTTAGAAACGGTGTACATATGTTGTAAAATGTGGCTGTTGTTGGTGCTATAGCTCTACTTGTTATATGACCACATCGTCAAAGTCTTTCATGAGATATGTGTTCAACGAGGTCTGTAGAATTTAACCAAGACCAAACATGTAGGTGTCGAAGCTACTAATCGACCTAGTTTAAATTATTTCATGCAATTTCATGAAATATTTAAAATTTCTCAAAATTTGGAACGATGTTACTTGTCTTTGACGTATTGGTTCATATTGGACGTCGCCATGTATGTCACTTGCTCCTGTGTGACGTAGATCGGTATGTGCAGGCCGATTGATCCAACCACGTGATTTATCCATGCTCCTGACGTCACAATTACTTTTCGACAGTAAAATATTCCTTTCGTCGTATGAACCTACAATGTGAATAGACGGTATGAGTTAGTTTGGAATAAAATTAATGCATTTCGTTGGGACATTAGAAACAAAATTCTAGGAGTCACATCAGTGAAATAGTTTTACTCCATCTGGCAAATGTATAGCTTTTTATTGCCGATGTACAACGATGGTTTACACCCTTAATCTAATGACTCCCCAGGTCCATTTTCAATGGTTTGGCGGACATTTTTATGTAAAAAACAACAGGAAAACCAAAACATTTTGAAATAGAAGTTGCTTGTTTAACTTAAACGTTGCCCATTGACCCATTTAAACAACGGTGGCCTTGACCTTTGACCTATTAATTCAAAAAATATGTGCGATTAATGAATGTGTTATCGCTGCTGCCTAATTTATAGTTATTTGTGTTTTGTCTATTATATTGTATTCCAAAGTAGATACAGAAGTCATAAGTACTGTGTGCGTGACCCTCAGGGCCATGCAGGGTGTTTCGCTTCTAATCGGTTCTCATTAACGAACTCGCATAAACCGATTTAGCTTAGTTAACTCGTTATTTTGTATTTAATAGTTCACAGTTATAATGCCTAATTTCTTACGGTGGGATATGTTAATATTACTTAAAAGAATGTTACACACTAAACAACACTTGCATTTCGTCTACTTTCTAAAATGATTAACCTCAATCAACTATAAGGTATGTTTCGGGTTAACGTTGCTTTTAACAATATTTCAGTCAGCTCATAACTTGATAGTATACTCCGCCCAGTCACATTATACTAACTTCAGGCCCACCAGTCATTGAACTACCCTTGAATGTCAAGCAAGAGAACTACTAGTACCAGTTTGTGAAGTATTTTGTATGATCCGGTCGCTATATTTCTATATAAGGGATATTACAACTAGATATAAAAAATACTGAAAAGTGGATCCCTTGGAAGCAACAAACACAAACAAGATATAAAAGTAGCAGACTCGGTTTTATTGAGTCTGTTCATGAGGGGTAATGCGAAGTGCAACACCTCTCAAGCACCGGCTTAAGCGATATTCTACTTTAAAACTACAAAGATTGGGTGTGATGATCCCAAAGGACCAGTAAGCAATAACACTACTGATTTGTAGTCGGGGCGACTTTTTACGGCCGCCATACAGCACTAAACAAACGCTACTGTGAATGGCAATAAATACTGAAAAGGGGAGATATAACATTCACAGAACGAAGTCCTCCAAAACCACGCATTCCAATACAAAGATAAATATAATGCAATATATGCGACACTAAAACATAAAAGGGACCTTTGGGATCACCAAGCCTATTCTATGTTACTTTAAAGTAGAATATCGCTTAAGCCGGTGCTAGGAGGCGTGAGAAGTGTTGCATATTATAAGTACCTCTCATGTACAGACTCAATAAATAAAACAGAGTCTGCTACTTTTCTTCCTTGTTTGTGTTTGTTGCTTCCAAGGGATCACCTTTTTAGTATGTATTGAATACATGGTTATCAATATAAATACACGTATAAATAAAGCACGTGTTTGTTACATACGGCAGTTGTTCCTTTTTGATCTTTGGTCAACCTGAGAACCGAACAGTTCTCAACCACACTGGCACCGTTGCCTCTGGCTAGCTGTATATGGACAGCATTAGCCATTGCGGAGTCCACCAACCCGCCATCTTTTTGGTACACAGCTACGTAGTTGTCGTCTGTGGTGAACTGTGGGAACTTTTGATGGAGTTGACTGCCGGTCATCCATTCGTATCTATTAAACATAACAAAACAAACTTACAGCTAATACTATGCTGCTGAAATATTGAACCAATATCGTTTTAAATACATTCAAACGGCGATCAAATCGGAAACTTATTTTCTGAACTTTAGAAAATAAGTAATACCTACTTCACGTTTGACTATATTGCCTATTAAATAAATATTTGAGTGGAACGTGATTATAGAATACAACAAATGCATAATTATCTGGCGCATGTTGTGCACGGTCATTCTCTCTGAATACGTATATAAAGTGTCGGTTAGAAATTGAATTATCTGAGCTTCTATAAAAATTGCATTTATAATTCTGCTGTTTAAGGAAGTAAGGTTTCAAATCCATAATTGTGTTTGTTTAAGCAAGTGTTGTTTCAAACGCATAATTGTGTTGTCGAAATCAATCACTCAGTTAGTTGTATTAGAGGCGATGGGATAAATTTTAAAAATACTAACGGTATTTTATGTGTCGCCATGGCCTCGGCATATTTTGCTGCTATGGCCTCTGACTCTCCCTTCTTGGCCAGTAAAACTCCACCTGTTCTGTACACAAGCTGTATGCCCGATTCTTTTTCAGCAACTTCCCAACTATGTATAATAAATACATATTTTACATATACAATTTTAACGTATTATTATCAATTATATGTCTAATAATTATAAGGCAGCGTGTGCATTATGTACGAGAAAACAATGAGCACTACACATTACTGGATTCTTAATATGGCTGTTCGCGGTTACCACGTTTGTAGATACAGTTATATAAAATAAAAATTATTCTGTTAATGATATCCAATAACTTATATATTTGGCTAAACACATTTTTTTGACATTGAGAATCATTAAAGCCTGTGCAAATAGTCCCTTATATATGTTAATACAGTGAGTGTTTGATGTCCGGATTGGCCTTCTGTTTTATCACTAAGTGGGGAATTTTATCTATTCAAAGATTACTTCTCACTGCATGAGTCCTCTTCGCGAATTGATTGTACTCTGCAACGATTCATTGCTCAATTGTGTTTGTTTGAATAGTGTTTTACGTCATTTAAGCACATGTTAAACCATATGTGACGGTTTATTGTTTGTGGTAGAGGCAGACCATCACATTTTTCCTTGGAAGAACCAGTACTGTAAACCTCCCGCCATCCGTAAGAATCGTCACTTTCTCACTTGACAAAAAAAGGTTATAAGTCCAACAGGAAGAGTAGCATTCACATAATAAGTATTACAATTACAACGCAAAGGCGAAACAAAAAGTGCATCACAAAAACGTTCAGTAAAAAAGCATTACAAACATATAAGGATTGACAACAGGGGTACCGCCTTGGATCGGTCGGTGGCAAAAGGGCAAAAGGGACCACCGGGGAGTTTAAACCGGTTCAAGGGTTAACCCTTACCCTGTCATCATGCCTAAACAACAGGACAGTGTAAATAAAAATAATCCCCGCCGATCTAACCCCTTACATTTAAGAAGCGTATATAGGTGTAGCAAGAAAAAATGTTCATGTATATAATATATCAAAAATTAAGATAAACCTGAGAAGCTAATCTCATATGTACTCGATGACTCGTCTGAAGTCCATCAATGGGAAAACAGTTAAGGGCACGACAAAACGGAGTGAAGGACATACATACCCGTCCGGTCGTTTCACAATCAAAGAGGAAAGCATAATTGCAAACTGTAGAATGGTCTACAACTAAGCATGTAGGGCGCCGCAGAATACTTCGGTCGTAACCTCTGTTTATAAATTTTCTAATAATTTTAATAAATAACTCATGAAAATTATCACGACCGAAGATCTTCCTAGTTTGTAAATCACATCTGCATAAAAGACGGGCTGTGATACACCTTGTCGCAGCAGTGTTTTAAGATTGCTATTATATTTGTCGGGCAGATCAGTGTTACGATAATAAAACTTAGAAAAAGTACTATGTAACTTATGGTAACGGTACCCTGTTGGAGTAGTTCTTCAGTAATGTTAAGATTACGAAGGTTAAAGTCCTCAATACGGCTACAAGCTCTGGCAAAACGAATTAACTGAGAAATATACACGCCATAAGAAACAGCATTGGGGATACCCCATCTAAATATGGATAATTTTCGAGCTCCCAGTGAGATTCGAACTCGCAGCGGTGAGAGGCGAGAACGTTTCAGATGCAGCGTATTTACTATCGAGGCCACGGACGTGCTGAATTCCATTATACTACGGATTTTCGAAAATCCACAGATAAGGCTTATGGCTCTTACATATTAAATGTTCGCTGTATTAATACGCTGACTGGGTTTGAACCATACATTTAAAGTATGTGAATGTAACCTTACAAGTACTTACGCTTTATACGTCTCGGGTGTCAACTTGGTGTAAATGTCATCGTGATAAGCCATACGTCTGTAACGTTGAAAAGAATATTATGACACTGTCCAGCGATTGTAGTCTCGACACAGAAAAATGCAGTTCTTTGATGGTGTCTATGAACATGAACACCGTTCGGTTATTGGTTCTTTATAAGAAACGATTCCATGTAAAGTTTACTATACAATATGTTAAATAACTATCCTATACAATAATATAATAATAATAATAATAATAATAATATCGAAAACAGGAATACAAATATACAAATAGAGATGCTGATGCAAAGCTGCAAGATTAAAAAACTTACAATCTTGCTAATGCAACACCAAATAAGATCTAAAAACGTTCAATACATATCATAGCATGACCTCATTTTTAGATCTGCTAACTGATTAGCATCGACTGCCTTACAATCAATCAGAACAGAAAAGGGGAACAAATACGAAATTATGTAAACCAATTAGAAACTACATTTTCTAGCTTCAAATTCAATACCACAGAAATTAGTGAAAAGTGTTTACAATGGAAATTAACACTAACATATGTATACTCTGTTTTCATATTATGTTCATATTCTCACGTGCATGGTATTTCAATTCCTTTATCAATTAAACTGCATACACAATTGAACACCAATACTTACATGATTCGAGAATGGTCTTGGGATCCGCCATTGCTGTGTCCAAGCTCGAACTGCTCAATCCCTAGCACACCTGGAACATAGTTTAAACAGCATTAGTCTTAACCCTCTTCTTATTATAATTGTATAGTTTAAGTTTTAGTTTTGGTCGCTATTTTCACAATACTTGGGTTTAGTTAAGCGTAAACTGTAAGTATAGTTATTATATTTATATGACAAATTCCTTGTTTTGATTATAGAAACAACTGTGATTGCAAGGTTCATACAAGTCAACTGGGCTGATCGACCGCTTCGGGAAAGTTTTGATAACAAAATGACTCTACGGACTTCGACAGTCAATATATATATATTATACAATCAATATATAAAAAGAAAATACAACTGCATCCCGGAACCTCCAGATAGACAGTATGTGTAATCCATGTCTAAAGGTATTTAACGCATTGGTAAGAGCTCTGTCTAATATACAACTGGATGTTCGCTCGTTTATATAGCCATATAATAAACTGACCACCCTTTGCTCACGTCGATACATGTGTTACCATGTAGTCAATAAAAGCACTCACCATCTTCTCTCGTTTCGATTGCCAGCATAAAACACTTCCCACCCTTTGTTCGCTTCGATAACCAATGTACTCACTTACCACCATTCTCTCGTTTATATAGCAAAAGCCCCCACCAAAATGTTTGCTATATTCGATACAATAAAGATTTACTATCATTTGCTCGTTTCTGTAAACAACGTACACACTTACCAAACGTATTTCGTTTCGATATCCAATGCAATATTAAGCACCAAACGTTTACTAGATTCGAAAAAAAACACCTTTATATAGTCAATGTACGCACTTCTCAACTTTCTCGTGTTGATAAAAACAAAAACAAATTACACTTAGTTAATACCACCCTTTGCTCGTTTCGGTACTTTATGTACTCACTTTCCTTGTCCTTCTGTCGTTTCGATAGCCAATTCAATGTTAAACTCTTACTAACAGTTTGCTAGAAAACAAAACAAACTTACCACCCTTTGCTCGTTTCGATAGCCAATATAAAGCAGAACTCCCGATTCCACCACAACCAACTACTATATAATCGAACATTCGTCTGTCGCTGTACGATCCCTCCATGTTTACTTTGAACAGTGTGGTGAATTTAGACCTTTAATTAGTATATAATATAAAACACTGTGTGGTATGAAGAACAACAAGTACAGGTAATTCTTTTAACACAATTTGACTTCAGTTAAAAAATATTAGTTCCATACTTAGTTTCGGCAGGTGAGTACTAATGTTTGCATGTACTGTCAGTTGTACACATTATAGGTCAAGGCAATGTTTAATAAGCGTTATCATCATATGTGGCACGAAAGATAACGCCGCTGCATGTAACACCGCTACCCATGTCGGGGCATATCTATATCTAATAGATAAATATATAGATAAATATATAGACCATATACATATATTTATGATCGTTAGTCCGCCGTAAAAGAAGACATAAATCCGTGTATGCATTTGAAAGGGGTCATACGTCACCAATATAATTTTGTTTTAGTCATGTATTTTCTAAAACAAACAGTATCATATAATGAAACACAATATAAATGTTTAATGATTAAACCAAGCACACTCTCATACAATCGTTTGTTCTTACTATACAACAAGATATATATACAAAACACGATTTCAAAATTAAAAATAACAATGGTCCCGTAAACGACCGGAAATGTGTAAGGGGTTCGTAAGAATACGCCGCCTCCTAAACGACAGGAAATGTGTAAGGGGTCGTAAGAATACGCCCTGGAAAAGGTTCGACAAAATCGGGAAGGTGTATATATATATACAAGGGGTGGAGGTGGGCAAATTGCGTTCTCTCTCTATCCATTGATAAATATAAACTGAATGCCTGGTGTGCCAGACGCCCAACTTCTCATGGGCGCGCCCATATCATAGCCAATCAGCATGGAGCATACACTGAACTCCTGTTCCTGCGCGTGATAATAAGATGCTGATCATCTAATATTGACGTTATCAATAATGACCACCAGATTTGTTCAAAAAGCAAGTTATGCAGGCATAACTGGACATTTATGATCCTCAGATCGGGGTAAAAGAAGACATAAATCCGTGTATGCAATTGAAAGTTTTGTTTTAGTCATATGTTTTCTAAAACAAACTGTATCATATAACGAAACACAATATAAATGTTTAATGATTAAACCAAGCACACTCTCATACAACCTTTTGTTCTTACTATACAACAAGATATATAATCATAATGCATATACAAAACACAATTTCAAAATTAAAAATAACAATAGTCCCGTTAACGACCGGAAATGTGTAAGGGGTTCGTAAGAATACGCCACAAAGGTAGATATGCTACGTTTTAGGAGAAATCTGCATTCCCCCCAACGTTTCCAACGGGAATGGGTGAACGTCTAGAATGAGGGACCTTGAATGAAATGACATCGCAATGATAAACTATGTATATGCAATAAATGAGCAACAGATATAGTGGATACGGCTTTTGCATCTCCACTCCAGGCAATAAGCAAGCACGTTTTATTGAAAACTGATGGAACCAGTCCCAAGCTCAAGCAGGGGACTGCGTCAGTTTCGCTGTTATTGATCTCCCTTCATACAACGAATGTTATTATCAGCAAATTATAACATGTTACTTTGATCTATGCCTGTGTATAGAATGGTCAAGATAAAAAGAGGTAAACAAACATCATGTTTTTACATAAAATTTAAAACTGGAATACATATACAATATATACAGAAATATACGCAGGACTCCAGCTAGCTCTGAGATATTGGGGAGGTTGAGGATAATTCAAATTGTTTGAAAATATAGACTGACATAATACACTACTCTCAGAACGTGTTGTAAGCCCAAGCAGACAGTGTGTTCTGAAACTACTTAAGAGTAAGACCCACTAACTGTAAACACAAGCAGACAGCAGTAAGATGCATTACTCATACAGTTTCGACACAAAATGCATACATCAAGACATATATTTTTTAAATGCATTGCTGTTCCACCTGCCTAACGAACGAATACATGCATTTGAAACACCTCTTTGGGCACAATCTGTGGCTCTGCCTATGCGAAAGCTGTGGGACTTTTACCTAGAACTGTCGAAACCACAAAACCGTAAACAAGTGGCCAATTGTTTGTTAAACATTCCCCGGGGGACAGGGGGACCCGAGCTCAATAAAAATATAGGACCCCGTTGTTAACCTCGCAATGTAAAATACTTCGCCAGAGCGTGCACCGGTGAAATCGCAGTGTGACCGTGAGAAAAACAACTGATTGTATGAGGATTGCCATAATTATGTTTGAAGTTTCTGAAAGTCACCTGAACAGCATTGGGGTTTTGTTGGGAATCCAGGAATGTAACATCGTGGAACTGTATAAATGAAGATACATTTTGAGAATTAGAAACCGTTATTTATCCACAGCGTGCAAAAGCACTGAAAGCAAAGAGAAACATGGCCTGAAATAAACTTTGATGAAGACACGGTTACTTTATCCAAACACGCCATCAATAGGTTTAAAATTCTAACTGTAATCGGAAGACGCAGATCGTAAGATGGGGATAGGCGTTGGGCTCTCCTTAACAGATTTGTAATAAGAAAAGATGAAGTAGGTAGGTTTGAGATATTTGCAAATTGTGTAAATAAGCGACATGAAGAGCAATAAATGACGCTGACACAGGTAGAAGCAACTGCCGTTGAAATGAGTGTGAACAAAATTCACTAAATAATTGCCACGCCCGTTTGTATGTTGACTTGCTTGCTGGAGCTTCTGAAGCTTTTAACTTCTCATGGGCGCGCCCATATCATAGCCAATCAGCATGGAGCACACACTGAACTCCTGTTCCTGCGCGTGATAGTAAGATGCTGATTATCTAATATTGGCGTTATCAATAATGATCCCCAGACCGGTTCATAAAGCACGTTATGCAGGCATAGCTGGATATGTGTGTGTGTGTGTGTGTGTGTGTGCGTGTGTGCGCGCGCGTGTGTGTGTGTGTGTGTGTATGTGTGCAGGATATGAATATATGCCTTAAAGGGACAATGTCCGTAACTTTTAGCTTATAAAACAAACACTAATTATGTTCGCCGCAAACATTACACACTAATCATTATTGAATATTTACTAATTAAAAGCAAGATTGTTTGACGGAATTCAATCGCGGTACAAAAAAAAAGAACCGCTTCGGGCGTTTGAACTCGCAGCCCAAACTAAAATTACACTCCCGGTAATAATAGCGAGCGTGTAACTATGGTGAAAACCTAATACGTTAATGGAAGTCACGTGATCGCAGAAAAGATAAATATGGTGGGTCACACTTTATTTACAAATAATAATTAAAAGCTTCTTTTTTTTCAAACTCACGAATGTATTACTACAGACTTCTTAGAGTCTATGCTCATGTTTTCATGTATACATTTCACTGAATAAAAGTCAGACGTTTATTTGGTTATGCTCAATATCTGCTTACTTACGGACAGTGTCCCTTTAAAGGAGCACACGGCAATCTTGATGTCTGATGTATGCCATCACAACTAATCAAACGTCTACATACCACCTGCCGATCACGTGATGATTTCAATTTACTTAATTTCGGATGGTTGAGTCTTCGGATACGCTTTCGAGTTTATTGTCCGCGAGTTCTTAAATTCGCTAGAGAGTGAATTCACGATTATTAGCGAAAATAAAACCCTCGCGAATAATGCAGGATCTACAGTAAGTGTATTATTTTGTTGTTTCTATCCCCCTATTCGATCAGCTGAAATTTTATATTTTTGTAATAGTTTATAATTTTGTAAACACCAAATCATTTAAGTTGCATGATTTATATTTGACCAGACTTATTTGACTTTTCGGAAATCCTTTATTTGGAAATTAATAAAGTGCTAAAACTAGAAATATCACTGAAGGTGATGAATAACCCCGTTTTTTAAAATATAAATTCTAAGTAAAAAAAAAGGTCCAAAAGTCTGTAAAAAAGATACAGAATCGAAAACCTTTGATGCAGAGACATATCATATCATGTATGCCGAGTGTAATAACAGTCCATGAAAACTTTTGAAGTGAAAGACGCATAAAGATCCGAATACAATATCAGAGTGGAAATTCCAAGTGAAACAAAGGGCCATAATTCTGCAATAAATTAGGCAATCAACAATATGTGGGGTAAAAGTAGTTTGAGAACAATCCATTGAAATGTGTTTGAAAAACAAGTAATAAAAATGCGTAACGTGACGCAACGTGACGGGACGCAACATGACATGACGGGCAGCGTGATTATTCGCCGACCGAGAGACTTATGTTTGATAAGTGCAGAAGTAATTAATGGGGAACAATTTTTCTCTTTACTAATGTGTGCAAATGGCCTGATATAATAATTATATTTTGATTGGAATCTAAATGCTGATTTCAAACTATAAGTGGATTTTAACAAATTATGTACTATTTAGGTAAACAGCTTTGTTTGTGTGTTAAATGTTTACCAAAACTACGATATCTCCCAAATGCATGTCTGTGATACGGCGTCTTTTTACAGTAAAGTAAAATCCTGGATCATTCTGCTCGATTTACTGGTAAAAATGGATACAAAAGTCAAACAAAAAATACTGCATTCAAGGACCACAGTCAACCATAAACACGCACAGAAACAAACAACAACTACAAAGATGAATAAAAGGCAAGATATGACATCACAAACATACGGGTTGACAATAGAGCTACCGCCTTGGAACGGTCAGTGGCAAAACAAGGGGAGTTTAAACCAGGTTCTAGTGTGCATCAAACCTCTCTCTTGCCCTATTGTCATTCGAATAAAACGGGACAGTGTAAATAAATATATCCTTGTCAGGTAAATGCTCTAATAAACAAGGCAGCATAAATAGGCAATATAAGTAAAACACATAAATGATCATGTATGTTTCAAAATGAAAGGATGATAACCTCTTTTGATAAACTTTTTAACAACGTTGTATAAAGATTGTATGAAAGTGATTATGACCAAGGATTTTAGTTGAGAAACATAGAGAAGCAAATAATAGCTCGGGAACATCCCCATCTAGCTGGTCATAATTAACAATATCAAAATTAAAATCATCTCTATTGTCATAGATTTTACACCTCGGGAACCAGCTACTGCTTCTACCTTTAGAACCCATTTCTGATACTCGGGAACCAGCTACTGCTTCAAAGACTGTTGGAGAATACGCTTTTTCGCTAGATAAATATAAAGATAGATAGGATATACGTTTTATTTATCTATATTAAAAGTACGAGATGACAACCTAATGTTTTGCATCAACTCTTTTTTGTTCCTATATAGCCCCCACTTTACTTTGTGCAGCGCGGGTATAATACTGTTTGGTAAAAAAACAAGCAGTCTCATGTATAACAGTAACCGCCAAGTTCGTTTTTATCGTATAATCGTAAGATCCTTGGTCATAATCACTTTCATACAATACTTATTAAATTTGATAAAAAGATTATCAAAAGAGGTTATGACCCTATCATTTTGCAACGCACTGCATGTTTAGTGGTGGACCCATTTACAGTTCGCCACTATGCTTTCCTCTTCGATTGTGCAATGACCGCATATATTGTGAACCCTACGATGGTTCAGACACGTGTATGTCTGACAGATTTACAAGCAAAGAATACATATTTCCATCGAAAGAGGGTAAAAAAACCTTCTTTAGACAGATGCTCCCTGCCGTTTCTCAAATGCACCTTCGAGTTTACGTTGCTAATAGGGAAATAATTCATTTGATCTATAGAAACATGTTACAGCACTGTCTGGCAATGATGACACAGGGCACTCGATCGGCCATTTTTGGGGCGCAATTTCGATGACCCTATCATTTTGGAACGCATTGCAAGTTTAGTGGTTGACCCTTTAACAGTTCGCCACTATGCTTTCCTCTTCGATTGTGTGATGACCGGATAGATTGCGAACACTACGATAGATAAATATATCATTTTATTTGCCTCAAGCAACTGCTGTAAACATGTGATTAAAAATTATTTTAACTAGCCTTAATGCTGTATTAGTACACATGATATAGTCGTGTTAGGAGGCAAGATTTGGAGAAGTTAAAAAATATATCATCTAAGTCTTTTAAAACGATGCATTGTGTCTCGTTGCAATATGAAAAAAAACTATGTTCTTTTCGTTATCATTTGGGATTTTAATAGGCTGTTTGCTGTGAAAGCTTCCACGTATAAAAACATATCCTGATTTTTTCAGCAATGTGATAATCTGTACGTCACTCTCTACATTATATGGCAATAACACCCATAATGTGTTGGGTTATTATCCAGAATTGATAAAAATATGCTTTATATTTTCAGAAAGAATCTGATTGTAGCAGAGAATGACAAATCATAATACATATTTAGTTCAATATCAACATTAGGTTGTTGTTGTTGTTTTTGTATTGTTCTTTTTTCTTTTTGTTTCATATATAAATAAAATAAAATAGTTTAATAAGGATATCTTATCTAGATTGTTTATTAGGTTTTATAGTTAAATGTATTGAGATAGCTACTATACCCGCACAAATATGCGGAAAGAGTTTCTAAATAGGATCAGTTGCTTTTATTTAGGACTGTATACGTATTAGCTTCTTTTTTTTCATCAAGCGCGTTAACGCTTTATGGTAAGGAAATGGTATGATAAGAAGATATTTTTGGAAAATGTATATATAACTTTAATTTGTTGTGTATGTTCAAGTTAGTTTGAAGATTATATTCTATATTGATAAGTTTTATTTATCCAGGTCTCAAAAAGTGATATTTTTGTTAGTTTTGTCATATTTGATAGACTTTGGACCTTTCTAGACAAGTTTATGATCGTAAATATATAGTGCGCCCCCGAGCACACACAGTTTTTTTTTGCTGAAGATGCATCCTTATTAGTTATCAGTTGTTTTAAAAAAATCGACTTTGTTAGATGGTGTGGTCTGTATTTCCAAGATCAAAGTAGACTACAAACTGCTGCAATAAAACACAGATGTCTTCTTTTTTTTTTAAAGAAAATGCCTTGTTTCTAACATTTTTAATCTCGATCATTTAGAGCCTTCACACTTATTTTTAATGAGTTTTAATAATGATTCGGTCCATTTGTATTCAAAATTGATGCACTAAACCTTTAATATTGGGGACTAATTTTGCCTCTAGATAATCATACCTAGTCCTTTTCTATCTGAACCAGTGTAGTATCCAAAATATCTCGTGACACCTTTACTTTACCTTCAAACGTCTCTCAAATATGCATTGAGCATTCAAAAAATGTATATATATAATGAATATAAAATGGGATTATACTGATTGATCTTTATTTTCCAAAAAGAAACCTCGAGCGGCCTTTTTTGCCATTGACCGTTACAAGACGGTAGCCATATTGTCAAGCCGTGTCTGTGAATAAACATATCGGGGTTAAAGTTTGACATACAAGCAGTTAGAATTGATAATTAAGGATGAACGTGAAGTTGGCATTATCTACTGCCACTACTACTGCTACTGTTAACGTTTACTAAAGAAGGTTGCTGTATCGGTGTAAGTAATGTGTATTCTCAAAGTAATAGAGTGGATAAGTTCTCATTTAACGTTCCATCTTTCGTTCTGATCCTTTTGTGTTTTTATGTACAAATTAATGTAGTATATATTGTTGTATCTATTACTGCTACTGCCACCACCACTGCTACTGCTACTGCCACTGCTACTGCTACTTCTACTGCTACTGTTAACGTCCACTGAAGAAGGTTGCTGTACCTGTGTAAGTAATATGTATTAATAGAGTGGATAATAACTCGTTTAACGTTCCATCTTTCGTTCTGATCCTTTTTTTTGTATTTTGTGTTCACATTAATGTAGTTTGTATTGTTTTATCTGCCACTGCTACTACTTCTGCCAGTAGAGCACCATTTCAATAGGTATACTCATCGCAAGTATGTTTTCTTTGCGCAAGTATGTTGTTTCTATGTTGTTTCTACTTTACCACCATCATGTTTAAACAGACAACCCATTTCGCAACCATCATATGTTTGCTTCTGCTACAGCATCTGCAACTGCTACTGCCAATGCTACTGCCACTGCCACTGTCACTGCTACTGTTAATGCCATTGCTACTGCTACTGCTACTGCCAATGCTACTGCTACTGCCACTGCCACTGTCACTGCTACTGCTACTGTCATTGCTACTGCTACTGATACTGCCAATGCTACTGCTACTGCCACTGCCACTGTCACTGCTACTGCTACTGCCATTGCTACTGCTACTGCCACTGCCATTGCTACTGCTACTGCTACTGCTACCGCAACTGCAACTGCTACTGCCATTGCTACTGCAACTGCTACTGCCATTGCTACTGCTACTGCCATTGCTACTGCCACTGCCACTGTCACTGCTACTGCTACTGCCATTGATACTGCTACTGCTACCGCAACTGCTACCGCAACTGCTACTGATACTGCCATTGCTACTGCTACTGCTACTGCTACTGCTACTGCTACAGCCACTGCCATTGCTACTGCTACTGATACTGTAACTGTCACTGCTACTGCCATTTTCTTTTCTTTTTTTAAACTTTTTTTTTTTTTTTTTTGTGCAGTTTCCTATTGTTGTTGTTTTGTTGTTTGTTTTGGCTGTAACTGTATTCTGAACATGTTGTTGATATTTGAAAATGCAGCTCATCATGTTTTTGACAGTTTTTGATGTATAAATTTGAGAAGTGAAAGTAGACAGGATATGAAATTGCAAGGGGTAAAACTAGTGTTGACCTTTGACCCGGTGTTAGTATACAACTGAAGAAATGTTTCTTAGAAGGTATTAAACCCCCTAGTTCCTTGTTGATGTTTAATAGCAGACATGTTTATTTGCATGATAAAGTAATTTTCCCAGAATTCTAACGAGGTTTGAGTTTTTAACAGGTTGTCAACATTCTAACTTTTCTGTGGAAGGGCAATGGAGACTCATTTACGCTATTATAACCTAAAGCTCTATAAATGGCAGCCGCAACAACGCCGTGTATCTGGTATCTGTATGAAAACAAGCGGATTATGCGGATTATAAAACTTAATATCTGGTATCTGCAGTAGCGAGTTTGCAGCTTCATAATTGCTTTCAACTGAAAGGTGAAAAGTTACAAAAATAAACAAACAAACACAAGTGTTATTCAGTATATATCCAACACTATATATACGTGTTAAGAATATTTGTAAACTGTGTATGTGGTATCTGCGATTCTGCATGAAAAACAAGTTATTATTATAGTGTTAATTCAATGGGTCTGTATAGGACTATGTTGGTTATAAAACGAAATAGTCTAGTCAATATATGAAAATATGGGCCGAACCCAGGACAAATTAGTACACAATTGAAACCAACTTTTTTCCAAAGGGAAAATCACGCAGAATGAGGAAATGAAAGTAGAGAAAAATCGAAGTTAAGGTTTTTGAGAAAAAACTATATAAATATGTCACCTTTTTCATGCTTTAAAATTTGTTTTTTCCCGGACAATAACACATTAATTTATTTTTTTATCATGTTTGTTAGTTTTCTGGTATACCATTAACAAATTTACTTTAAAATAACAACATATTATGAAGTAAATTGCACTTTAATGTTTTAACATATAATTAAAATCGCCATAAAAGGTCTTAAACGATGTTCGATTACCCCATCCACCGCAAAAAGGTATAACCCTACAGATATCATAATTTAAACTTATCACATCGTTTAAATGCATTCTACTATGTTGTTTTGTTCGAAAAAGTGTAATTTTTTAAATAATTATCTTTATTTACCGATGCTGATTTGCTATTTATATCTATCCATAATTATGCAGTATCATAATAAAAGCCACAATTGTGTTCACTGTCCTTATATAACGATCTGGTAAACCCTTTGCTGCTTAATAAATGTCTACACAGTTCAAACTAAAAGCCGTATCCCATTCATCTGAATATTTTTATTTGCATATGTTTCATTGTACAGAAGAAATTCATATCCATATTTGTTATATTATTATTATAATATATAGTTATTCATATTCAGAAGTTTCTATCTGGATTTCAGAATTCAGAGAGCCGATTCCTCTACATTCATCACACATTGTTGAACAATCCAACCAGTGTATTTTGCATGTACAACGACTAGTATGACAGTCAGTTATGCACTTGCATATGATAACCTGCATGAGTCTGTCAGGAGCTGGTGTTTCCTTTTCTGTTTGCAATACTAACTTTCCCTCTTGAAATCGTTCATCCCCACTCCTGATGATCGATATCAGTATTCCCTTTCCAAACCTGAATCTGAGGTTGTTAGATGTGAGTGGAAGTTTTGTTTAGTGAGTAACATAATTATCACTGACGGCAACCTTCTGGAAGGGTTTAATAAATCTAAGGGAATCTAACGTTCTTGAATATTACACTAGATTTTATTTTTTGAAATTTTCTTTGGTTTTGGTTTGACTTTTGCAGTCTAGAAGATCTGTATCATCGCCAATCACAATGGTGTGTTGTTCTACTGCACACTCTACAGCTGTTGCAATCATCATCTCTGTCTGCATTTTTTGTTTCCGTTTCATGTGGCACTAAGTGCTCACTAAACATGTGAATGAAATGATGATTGTAGAATTCTTTAGAAACATTTTTGTTAATATCCATGGTTATATCTGCTGTGAAATTCACAGTAATTCCAACAATAACCTTGTTTCTTCGCAAATGTGCAGTATGTTGTATTGATAAAAAGTCCGAATCTCCATCAAACACAAGTACAGGTACAACATGCTTTCCAAAATTCTTGTCTAATCGTTTGATATGTCAAACCGCGATTCTATGGTTTTCTCTGAACCCACCATCTAAGATATACTTTGATTGATGGGTTGCTAGCTTGACAACAAAGTTGAACATTGCATAAGCAAATTGAGATTTATTTGCAACCCGAATCAAACCGTCTGTAACAAGTGGAAATGGTGGATGCGTGCATAACTTATACGTGAAAAAGAAAGCTAGCTCTTCTCGACTTATCATGTCTCTTGCGGCATACACACGACGTTGAAACAAAAACTGTGGATCAGCTGAATGCACTTCACATCTATTTTTACAGATACTTTTGAGTCAAGAGTCGCGGCCTGAACATTTTCTTGAATGAGCACGCAAGCACTCTTTCCCAGACAAAGTTGATAACTTTTTGTCAAATATCCTTATAACTACTGAAAAGGTGATCCCTTAGAAGCAACAAACACAAACAAGAGAGAAAAGTAGCAGACTCGGTTTTATTGAGTCTGTTAATGAGAGGTAATGATACGATGTAACACCTCTCACGCCTCCTAGCACCGGTTAAGCGATATTCTACTTTAAGGCAACACAGAATGGGCTTGATGATCCCAAAGGACCAGTAAATAATAACACTACTGATTTGTAGTCAAGGCGACCTTTTACGGCCACCACGCAGCACTAAACAAACGCTAGTGTGAATGTCAGTAAATACTGAAAAGGTGATCCTTTGGAAGCAACAAACACAAACAAGAGAGAAAAGTAGCAGATTTCATTGTATTGAGTCTGTACATGAGAGGTAATTATAAGATGCAACACCTCTCACGACTAAAAGAATGACATTTAAAATGTTTCGTATCATATCCATTGAAGGGCGTTCTTGCTACGACATTTTCGCATATATTTTTCATATCAATATCATCCCTGTGTTCTTGACTTACTGTTTTCTCTGTGCTGTTCACTTGAAGTGAAGGTCACACTAGTGAATTCCTGCATATCTTCATTGGAAAATGTTCCTGCTCAAGCTGACCAAGTTTAGAGAAGTCAGACAGACCTTTGTAGTTCTGCCATTCCCCTTCCCCTTGTTAGGCCACCCACTGTAGTTGCTCATGATCATTTGCTTTATCACGAGATCGGTCGACATAACTACCCAATAACGATCACTTAACACGCACCACATGAAAACCTTTTATAAAATGTGTGTACGTTCGTGATAGTCATTTTATAACTGAGACATGTTTTGAAAGTATGAATATGCAGCCTTTATGTAGAGATTGACCAGCAGCCGCCAACTATGGCAACATTCTTGACACAGATTAAAGATGAGGGGCCCATTTGCCAATGAGCTCTGCTTTAATAAATGTACGTAATCTTTGCACCATGTCCAGCTATTGTAGCCAGAGTTTTGGGGTTCTAGAGTTTGAAGCATAGGATTTATTCAGGCTCAGTTTGTCATTCGCCTGATCATAAACTTAGAGTGATCGGACATCTTCACTACCTTTATTTCTAAAAGTTCAATCAAAAGATTGATCGACTTGTTTGCTTCTTGACTTCCCGGTTCAATCTCATGATTTATATCTGATAGATTCATCAAAACATTCTTTTGAAATGCTAGTCTAAGGTTCCATCTCAGATTCCATTTCAAGCATTTGAATTGGTAACGGAACGTCATATATACTGAACGTTATAAATGAATGAAGAACGGCTTCTACAATCAAGTGCCAATGTGTGTATATGTATTTATTAATCATCGCTGTTTTGCACTGGGCAATTTAGTGAGCAGACCTCGGTTTTAAATCTCATCCGAAAGACTGGTCAGGTGTGAAATTCTTTTTTAAGTATTTAGAAAATTAATCCAAATTCGGTCCAGGCTGGGAGAGAACGCACGACCCCTGAATTACTAAAATAAATATATAGGTC
Organism: Cyrtodaria siliqua; assembly: GCA_037043455.1. Taxonomy (NCBI): domain Eukaryota; kingdom Metazoa; phylum Mollusca; class Bivalvia; order Adapedonta; family Hiatellidae; genus Cyrtodaria; species Cyrtodaria siliqua. Next base: position 67,653 of record JAWPHD010003113.1, on the reverse strand, counting down.
GGACAGGAAATGCAGCTTTCACGGTAAACCAAAAAACATGCACAAGGACCAACATGAATGGCGATGTCAACAAAGAACAAAGGCATATGACGCCACAAACACAAACGGGTTGACAATAGGGCTACCGCCTTGGAACGGTCAGTGGCAAAATCCGAGGTGCTAACCATTACCCCACGGTGACACCTAGGTGCATACGAATGGCTCTTGATATGGCTTCTCCGCTAAGTCTTTTGCTTCATAGCATGTTAAAGAACAATATAAATATATTCAGGAGTCCTATGTATGTTTGCCTCTCCCTGTGGCGGCTCTAAATAACCTTTAAATTGTTGATGAGCTGTTAAACAACATGCAGTTTTATAGCGTATCTTGTGTTTAAATAAATGTAACCATTGCGTTAAATATCTTCAGTTTCACACTAATATTTCACAATAATCCAAGATCAATGTATTGTAGACTCATTCTAAAGGAAATGCTCTTTAATTTATAGATACGTGTGTTATAAGATTCGTAAATTCATTCTAATTTGACACAGTGTGTCGTTTAAATATGTTCTAAACTAAGTTCATTGATTGAAAAACAGAGAAACATCATATACATGTTAATCAGATTGATATTATATATTTATATTTACAAAACGAAAGTATACAAGTTGTATAGTATTCGGACATGTTCTTTAGACGAAATTTAATTTACAAAATAAACCAACTATAAGAGCTTCGATTTTGTTCTATTTTCTATTTGAGATCAAACTATGTCTATACATTCGGAAACAATCATAACATTTTCTGTTGCAATTAGTCCTGGGTAAAAATTCATATTTACTAGACTAAAATGACTTATATCTGTAGCAACCAGTTTGCAACTTCATAAGTTCTTTTTTTTGTTGTTGTTGGTTTTTTTAAAACGCACGACGTCCCGTTAGTTTTCTCTGAAGTGCATTTGTTCAATAGTTCGAAGCAAATTAGTTTTACATATTACTAACTTTGTATAATATTGCACCAATAATATATATATAATATCTATTTAATTACCTGCAAGCGGTTTTAAAGTCAAAATGACGCAGGATAAGTAAATCGAGGAGCAAATGTTAATGTTGTAGTAAAACTCAAGTTTTCCATGTATCCCTTTAAAACCCCAGCAGCCTACTGACCTAGATAGTCAATGCTACAAAGCAAGTGTTAACCGTACGTGTCAGCTAAACTACCACTGTGAAAGCTTAACCAGCATAGATAATGATACACAGTTTACCTAGAGATGAAAGTCATTTGAACGAGATTTTGGAGGCTCTCGCCTCCATTCATTAAGTGTGTTTTTGAAAATAGTGCCTCACCCCCTACCCCACTTCAAATTTTTGTTGCTGATTTTAAAAAATAAGCACTTTTATTTTTCCACATTCGATTTTCTAGAGTACGCCCGGGCGTATAGGAGTATGCCTGGCTACGCCCCTGCATAAGGCTTTTCGAAGAGGTTCATGAGTCTGACTTAAAACTGACAAATAATGATATTTTCTATTCTGAAGGACCTAAACAGAATGAATGAGTCTATACATGATCCCTTATTTGCAAAGAAATTGATTCTGCACAGTGATAAGTGCTACCTAGGTTATGCACCAGGGTTACATCCGATTACGTCCTGGCTATATGGTGTATTCAAAGTTTAAACCTTAACAAGACGATTCGAACATCATGAACTGATGTACCCCCTTGAACAAACTTGTTGTGAGTAAGGTCTGCGGAAATGATATAGAAAAGTTGTTAACAAATTTGGCTGCAGAACTAATTTGGAATATTGACTAAAGTAGCGTCTTATAGTTAGATATAGATTACCAAGCTACATTCTAGCGGCATACATGTAGTCAGATTAGTCATCTCGCTGCTGCCGTCAATGTTGTCTACATGAACTGAAGTAACTTCAAGTTCATCCCCTTAGGCTCGGCATTATGATATGAAAGGAAAGAAAATGGCGTATCAATTCTGCTCCGAAAAGGGGCAATCTTTAGTACCATAAATGTGTATAATTGATAATGGGGATGACAAGAACCACACGTTCACGGCATTGATGACGCAACCCCACACATATTTATTTATTCTGTATATAAATATTCACCGTGTTGTCATCAATAACAACTGCCTTCAATAGGCTGCATTCATGCAAGCCGACCTACTAAGTTGTAATTATTCCAATTAACTGCCTCTATATCCGAACACCGTGTCGTAGAGCGATGAAGTATATATATGCACAGACATATTAATAAACCAGCATAGATTATTAGGTCTGTGATATATGCTATAATCTTAACTAGTGCGGCAGCCATTTAATTTAACCATCACATGCAAGGTGCATTGCTAAGTCTATAAACATCGTGTTTTCGTTTGAAGTAAAAACGAAATAAAGGCACTGTCTTATAAATCGTGATTGCATCAAGGTTTGAAATATGAAATTTGTATGAAATCTTGTTTGTAGAAATCTGAAATTTATTAAACAATATAATCAAATTTAAACACTTTACCTGCGATAAGAATCAAAGATAACATCGACACTCGAAGAAAGAATTCCTCTCAACAAACACTCCATGCACCATGTCCGTAACTACCCAACGTGTACGACAGAAATCGAGTTGGAATAATCTTGCCACATTACTAAGCATATTATAAGAGATACTGTTTATGCTGTACCGGTGTGAATTAATACGCCAGAAAATGTATTCCAGCCGTAAGTGTCACCTCATAAAAGACCTTTCCTGAGGAAGCCTCACTACACTTGATCCTTGCTTTCTGTCCTTGTCTAAGCACAGCCAACCCGTCACCTGACGTACATGTTCCAATACGATCAGCTTCATGATGTATCGTCATGATGATGTCGTCTGCCACTAAAAGCGTGGCGCGTATCAACATATTGGTGTAAATACAGAACTGTTCAGTGAACAGGTAGGTGCCCGAACGAGGAGCGGTAAAATAGCCAGTACCATAACCACCACCGAGGTGTGTTACGACTTTACCGAATACAATTCGTCGGCCCTTGGAGACTGGGTGGCACGTCTTGCCTTAAACAAAACTGTCGGCGTCTTAAGCATATCTGGAAACGATTATTTGACATTGAGAAAAATGACGAGAATGACACAGAATGGGAATATATATCAATAGAAGATCGAACTGAAGAAAATATTTTCATTGACAAAAGTACACAAACAGAAGCACCAACTGAGAACATCGAAAATTTGGTTGATGTTTTTTTAATAAAGCTGTTGGTGTGTTACAGAAGAACGGGTTAAAAAATGACTTCCTTGCTTTTCTTGAGTTAATCGTTGAACGGAAATATCCACTGGATAATTTATCCTTACTGTTATTTCTTGAAACTGTCCGGTTTTAGGGTGCTTCAGGCACAAGCTCCATGTGGTATTCCAGCGAATCAAAGAGATGTTGGAAAGCCGGATACCGTTTGTTCCATGCCAAATTTCTCTAGTTCATGGGTGGTCCAAAAAAATATAGGAGATGTGCTAGATGGCAGTAAAAAATGGCTATCGCAAACCAGAATCAACTTTGCAGTTCCACTCAAAAATGTTTTAAATAGCTTTGAGGTAAGCGAACTAGAACTTCCCAAGTCTATTTCACCAGGTGTGATTTTACCAATTCTAAAAACTCTTTCCCTAACAAGTAAGGATAGCAAGTAGATGTTATGTGCCGACGGAAAGAAGGTCACAGCAGGAGTGGAAAAAGTAGGAGAAGATGCGACATGTTTAGTTTTGAAGATGGCGTTACATTAAACGAAAGAAGACAGAGATTAGAAACAAACAGAGCACAACTCGTTTACAGGTCTTAAAGATCTACGAGTAATACGTGTTTCTGCTTATTTAAATCCATTGAACTGTCACGTTTCTATTGAACTTGAATCAGTCTACTATGAGTAGATCTAAATCGTTACTTTGGACATACAAGACGGTTTTGAAGTAGATTCTATGGAGTAGGAGTTTGTCAATTTCTGTAACGATTTAGATCTACAGTAGGTTGATTCAAGTTCAATAGAAACGTGACAGTTCAATGGATTTTAATAAGCAGAAGAACACGTATAACTCGTAGATCTTACTTAGTTCTCAAAATAAGCCGCACAATAAACTTGCTTGACTCTCAGTAGGCCTAACGATATAGAGCGTAATTGTCACACGGTGATGCAACTACACTAAATAAAAGTACGAAATTTATCTGCAATTAAATTCGTTCTTTGTTTTATATAAATTTTACCTATATAAAAACTAGAATACATATTTATAATCATTCACATTGTCCCACACTAATGTTTAAGTACTATAGATCTACCGAAATACATGTGTACAAAAGAGGTAGCATTTAAGATCTTACCTTGAATGACGTCAAGTGATTCCAGCAAGATTTCCACTATTCAATAGTGTGACTTTGCATTTTGTAACCGATATGTTAGCGATTTGAAAGGGACCGAATGCAATCTGGAAATATATCTATACAAGTTAATGCTGGTTTAAGAGCTAGAAAATGTGTCCGTGGGTGACTGATGCAAATCTTTATAGGCCGTGGGCCAGATTCCGAAATTTGATTAATCGGTAACCAAGGTTCTTATTATGAGTTTTGATACTCATTATATCCCTAGATATTATTTAACCCTGATATACTTCTAGTTTTAGCAGCTTATGTCATGAAAACAGCCAATATTTAGAGCCACTCCGTTTTTTCAAAATATCCTATTTTGATACCACCATTTTGAGTATAGTGATGCATTACACATTTTATTTTGAAATTCGATATATTTGGGATAATAAAATGTGTTTTACTATCATTGTTGAACATATTAATTTTGATAATTACTGTATAAGGTCAAACGTAAAGGGAAAAACACATATTTTTCTTAAATTATAGTACTTCATTAATGCCCGTTAGTTTTCAAAAAACGTCATCCTGGGAATATTTGTTTATTAATACACTAGTAATGTACAATGCTTCGTTTAATACATGTTTTGTTTTTGTACCATGTCAACATTATTTAAAATTGACTGGCTTTCAAAATAATCAAACAAAAGATAATACTTCATTAATTATATTCCATTCAAAAAATATCTCGCTACAGATTTATTAATACAAGTCTGCAATACAATCAAAAATATTCACTATTTACACAATTGTTCCATACATTCTATCATAGCTGGTGATTTGTTTATAATTAGTATACATTGTTGTTAATAGTTTCACACGATTAGTATGATGTTAGCATTAAATTACAAATCGGATGGTTGATGTTAGTCATAATATTGACTATGGCTTATTCGGGAGTTTCTACAAAAGATTAGTATAATTCACAAGTTGTAAGTATTATTTAAATACCATGATACTATATTGTGTTAAAACTGGATAGTTACTGTCGCTTCATTGTAATCGTCATGCTCTTCCAGTTCAAAGTCATCAATAGGTCATCAGAATGACTATTGCTTGCTTGATTATCGCATGTAATGTGTTTGCACTTGTCTGTATACATATCATGCCATTTGCTAAGCAATCACAACTCGGTTGCTTACATTGTCGTGTATATTGCAAGAACGTAAATCTAAAACGGCATCAGCAGAAGTTGCAGGACTATACATCCGATCTATTCCGAATTCGCCATCTTCAGTTTGTTTCCACCCATAACCTACTTGTGAGATATTCAATATCCTGAGTGGCGTCCAAGCATCTTATCCAGACAGTAGCTTGACAATTGGCTCATTCACCGTGTTTTGTTAAAGGGACAAACGGCGATCTTGAAGTTATTATCATGCATTAAAAGCATCCCGATTTATTAATCTAGTATCATTTTGACTTTTAAACTGCTTACATATAATAAATGCTTACATGTAATTAAATAAAAAAATGAATTTTCAATTTGTTTTCAATTTGTTTTCGTCATTCTACCATAGGTATCATGTGTGGCATGTGATTGGTGTAATACCATTAACAGTTAGTAATGTGCAAAAACAAGTTGTTCTTCACTATTCTAATAATTCATAATTATGTGTTTTAAGCAAATCAAGGTTGCCATGTGTCCCTTTAAACGATTCTTACAGGGTTGTATCTGTGATGAATCAATGTCTCCTCTCCTCCCATTGCACACAATAGTTGGTATCTCAATGCATTTACATCAGTTGTCTGACATACATTTTAACGATACATTCAAAGTGAACTGTTCTAATGTTTTTTTCAACAGTTTCTGTTGTCAGTGTCCAATCTTTAACTAACTTCTGAAATAATTATTGTTATACTGGTTTCATCTTGATTAGAGTCAATCCCTTTCCCAGCAAATGCATTATCACGCCCAAATACATGCACTCCAGGCAATACTTTACAAACAAAGGTTCTAATTGATCGTTTTCCAATGTCAATGAAGCAAACTCTAATAAACCCTACATTTCCTGTTTTTCTTTTATATCTATACATATTGCTGAATAATGAAAATGGACTGTCAATTGCTCGTTCAAAGGCGAAATATAGGAGAATTACATAAGTATCTTTATTGTTGATTACAACGGAAAGTGTATGCATGATGACGTCAGCTTCTTCCCGAGTTGATTTCAGTTCCTCAACACCGTTGGTTGTATCCTCTCAAATGTAAGCATTATTCTCTACGAGTTACAAAACAACTTGTTGTGATCCGGTTCACTTTAATGTTGCTCTTCCATCCACTGACCTACTATATATGTTATGGGACTGGACTTGCTTTGAAAACTACTTAGCAATTTCTTTCATTGAATAACGTTATGGCCTCACGCATGTTCAGCTGCTTTGAGTCATATAATCACGCGCCCAAAGAGATTTCGATCTGCTTTTAGAATGATATGTTTTCCTTTACTGTGAACCGTTGTTTTCGTTATCATAATGCTTGAAAACAGTTTTCAAGTTAATTTCAATAACCGCCCACGAAATCGCTCACTTGGTGGTTCTTTACACGAAACTCCATAGACAAGATCTGGCTGAATGATTGGACCAGACACAACTCTTTCTGAAGTGGGTGATAATGTGATATTGCTCATCGAAACAAGATTAAAACTAAAATTTTGACTAGATTGGGCTTTCAAAGCTTTCTAGATGTTCTAACTGAGGTGACCAGATGAGGTTTATTGCATTGGCCTTGAGATCTCAGCGCAAAAGACATCGCTACATGTTGTACTAGTTGGAACTGAGACATTTCCAATATTGAAGTTCTTTATCCATTTCGTCGTTCTGTTTCACAAGTCCATAAATATAAATGGTGTCAGGAATAAAATAAGCTTTCCCTAATTATCAGGGAGAATATAGTCACCAATTGCTCTTCAAGTTTTCTCCAAATATGATTTTTGTTGACTGTTTTATTTCGGCTACACCATGAGAAGTCATAGTTAGTTTAAACCTATTTATTTTACATCGTTTATAACGAAAACTCTTTGAACTTATTTTAATCACTCTTGATGTCTTCCTGTGTAGAACCAGTCTATGCAAATGCAGATAAAGTGTCTTGCTCAGGGACACAACACATACGGTAATGGCGGGGATCGAACCCACGTCTTTTTGATCATGGGTCCAACGCTCTACCACTAGACCACAGCGTTCCACATGAATTCTTAAAATGCCCGACGATTCCGGAATTGCGCAGGACTATTCTGGAATTGCTTAAGGGGTTAATCGATATTAAATATCCACCAAGTGTCTACGCGTTTTGATAATGTTTTGCGCAAAGAATGAATTTGTGTTGGGATTTGAAAAGGAATATAGTGGTTTGAAATATATTTATTTCTAATTTCTTATGCTTATTTGTTATAAACTGATAAAATATTTAAAAAAAAATCATTGTTTGGTTTGGTAAATGATTAACATGAACTTAATTATTGAGAAAACATTTCGATGCCCTGAAACAATAAAGCACGGATTTATATTATTGAAATAAGGATATGTTATTGAAGATGGGCTATGAATGAGACTCAATACTGAACTTAGTTTATATTTATTGGAATAACAAGGCCATGGCTTCAGCATAATATAACAAGAAACATAATGTGCATAACAAATGTGCAGTCACGATATTTATAACAATTTGGAAAATGGTCATAGCTCCGACCAAGTTTTGAAGTGAATGAAAACTGTACTCAATGAACCCTGGGACCAGATGTTCACAAAGCCAGATATTTAAAATTTAGTTGCTTTCCTTCAAATGTTCTCGTAAAATAATTACTACACACTGCTGTGACCGCGACATACTGCCAACCCTGTGGAATATCCACCGCTGAAGCCACGACAATAGGATTAATATTCTTAGGACTTCACATCTGTATTAGGATACGCTGTGCCCAATCCGCCATTTCTCGAGTAATGTAACTGAAATGTATATAAGACTGGCAAAGCAAAACAGAACAACAATATGCATAGGTAATAAAATGAGGGTATGGGAGGGAGGGTATTTTTCATAAATGAACACGACACATGCTAAAGTTTGCAATTTACATCTGATACCGCCTGCAGAAAATGGCCGCATCTTTAGAGACAGATAATTGGTGTAGCGTACGATTTACACACTCATTAATAAACCAAAAACAAATAAGCAGGATTGCGAAAATTGTTTATGAAAATTATCAATCCCACTTAAATAAAAGGATTTATGTCGATGAACGACAAATCCCATTATTGAAGATGGGCTATGAATGAGACTCAATACTGAACTTAGTTTATATTTATTGGAATAACAAGGCCATGGCTTCAGCATAATATAACAAGAAACATAATGTGCATAACAAATGTGCAGTCACGATATTTATAACAATTTGGAAAATGGTCATAGCTCCGACCAAGTTTTGAAGTGAATGAAAACTGTACTCAATGAACACTGGGACCAGATGTTCACAAAGCCAGATATTTAAAATTTAGTTGCTTTCCTTCAAATGTTCTCGTAAAATAATTACTACACACTGCTGTGACCGCGACATACTGCCACATGCCACAAGTGGTGACAGAGGCACCACGAGAGGCACCACGAGAGGCACCGCCATTAAAATGGGGGAAGCAGAGCACAGCAGTGAAAAGAACAAGTCAGTCCTCAAATGGAGGTATGGCTGACGCACTTCACAATCGAAGCGATTTGTCTCGCCAACAACAACATTCATCATATGACCCAAATATGGTCGACAACATTCAACAAATGACCCAAATATGGTCATTTATAATAACACTACCAGTCACCCAAAAGTGGCTTGCAACCAAAATTGGTTAGCATACAAAATTGCCAAAATACAAATAATTTATTTATTTTTTTAAACAACAAAATGGGTTATGACCCAAACTGGGTAAAGCACTATATTGCCAACCACATAGTAACCCATAAGGGGTTAACTTAAAAGTTTAAAATTGATGAAGGATAAGCAGATACATATATGCCAAAAAAGTGACTGCACATCAACAATAATTTGCATTCATTTTATTAAAGCCACGGGCCGTTTTCAGAAACTAAAGACGAATTTAACCAAAACATCAAAACGTGTAGACCGACATAAGGACGGACGGACAAACATACATGCAGACGGACGGGCGGACGGAAATTGCCAAACTATCATTCTGAAATTGCTACGCAATCCGGCTAAAAATAAAAAAATAAACGCAACGCAGACAATAATATTTCTAATAACGGACATATAATATATTTTAGAGATTTTCCTATGATTGACATGATTTCTTCATACAAACATTGGACCCTAGTTTGATGCCATATTCCTTCGTATATACTTGTATACACAAAATAAATCAAATATTGAACATCTGCCAAATAACAAACACGCCAGTTGCTCAATAAATGCACCAGGTGTTTTGCCAAATTGCACTAAAAACAATCATTTACACAGAGCGTTGGAGAATAAATTACCAGTTTATGGTATTGCTAGTAATTTGCATATTTGAATGATACTTAATAAATAGTGGATATTAATATATATTCGATAGAAAATGAGGAGATAAACATCATATATTGCTTTTAATTTAGGGTTGAGCTACAAATTATTTCAGCATTCATGAAGGCCTTTGCCATCAGTATTATAATTAACAACTAGAACCAAAATATTCCTACTTTGTCCAAACTCCTACTCTGCGCACGGACGATTCCGGATTGAACCGCACATTTTGCAAATTCCAATAATGCCGCGCATTTTAATAATTCATACTTTGAGCAGAGCAATTCCGGAATTGTCCATATTCTCATTATAATTATATCGACTTCTATATATTAGCCGAAAATCCAGTTTTCAGCGATTTTTCAACAGAATGAAAGTTGTTCGCTTACTTTTGTGACACGGTTAAAGACATGCCTATAAAACTTGAACTTATTGTAAGCCAAATACTTTGAAACAAATTAATAATAAAGCATCCTTCATCATATACCATATTATAGGTTTTTTGCAAAATGAACTTCAGTTTTCTGAAATATTTTTTATCGTTCAAAATTTTAACACAAAATTGTGTGCGAAATAAAGATCCTACAAAATAACTGATGTGTAAGAAGATATCAAAACAAAAATATGTAAATACAGCAGTTCTACTTTTTTTTTATTGATTTTTTTATTTTTTGATAAAAATCCAAAGCTTTCGCCCAAATCTTGTAGTAAAACAAAATAAAGAAATCGCTACAAAACTTTTATTTACTATAATATAAAGTATTAAGAATAATTTAATATCATGAACAAGCTTTAAAATGCATCAAATGATTTTTTAAAAATAATCTCCAGTTTTCAGCGATATTTGTTTAATTTTTAACTGTTTTGCCCAAAATCAGGCCGTAAGCTGCCGCTCTCAAAAGTCTATCAGAGTGAATATATCATAGATTTCAAACAAGAAATGTCACTGTAAGTGACAAATGCCCCCGAAGTGACCTTTGACCTGTAGGTGTGACCTTGACCTTGGATCCTTGGACCTTGGATCCACGGACCTGGATTTTGTGCGCGACACGTCGTCTGGTTGTGGTAAGCACTTCTGCCAAGTTATTTGAAAATTCGTCCAGAATGCCAGTTATTGACCCGACACGATTGGACTTTTGACCTCTAAGTGTGACCTTGACCTTGGAGCTACGGACCTGGATTTTGTGCGCAACAGGTCGTCTTGTTGTGGTGAGCAAATTGTGCCAAGTTATTCGAAAATCCGTCCAGGATTGCCAGAGTTCTTGACCGGACATGATTTGACCTCTAAGTGGGACCTTAACCTTGGGGCCACAGACCTGGAATTTGTGCGCGACACATTGTCTTGTTGTGGTGAGCACTTGTGCCAAGTTATTTGAAAATCCGTCCAGGAATGCCAGTTATTGACCGGACACGGTTTGACGTTTGACCTCTAAGTGTGACATTGACCCTGGGGCCACGGACCTGGATATTGTGCGCAACATGTCGTCTTGTTGTGGTGAGCAATTGTGGCAAGTTATTTGAAAATCCGTCCAGGAATGCCAGAGTTATTGAACGTTGACCTCTTAGTGTGACCTTGACCTTGGAGCCACGGACCTGGGTTTTGTGCGCGACTCGTCGTCTACTTGTGGTGAGTACTTTTATCAAGTTATTTGAAAATCCGTCCAGGAATGCCAGAGTTATATATTGATTGGACACGATTTGACCTTTGACCTCTAAGTGTGACTTTGACCTTGGAGCCACGGACCTGGGTTTTGCGCGTGACACGTCGTCTTGTTGTGGTGAGCACTTGTGCCAAGTTATTTGAAAATCCGTCCAGGAATGCCAGAGTTATTGACCGGACCGGACACGTTTTGACCTTTGACCTCTAAGTGTGACCTTAACCTTGGAGCCACGGACCTGGGTTTTGTGCGACACGTCGTCTTGTTGTGGTGAGCACTTGAGCCAAGTTATTTGAAAATCTGTCCATGAATGTCAGAGTTATTAACCGGACACGAAAGCACTTTGTTTTGACCTTTGTCCTCTAAGTGTGACCTTGAACTTGGAGCCTCGGACCTGGATTTTATGCGCGACATGTCTTCTTGTTGTGGAGAGCAATTGTGCCAAGTTATTTGAAAATCCGTCCATTATTGTCAGAGTTATTAAGCGGACACGATTGTACAGACGAACGAAGGGACTGGCGGACTGACAGACGGACAGTGCGACTACTATATGCCACCCTTCGGGGGCATACAAACCTCACTAGAATTTGCCCCCAGAGATGGTACCGATCAATCTCCTGGCCTATGGACGATTAATGCTGTCAGTCACATAAAGAAATTCAATAAAGTGTGTAAGTGTGGCTGAAGGTCACTCAGTCTCACGGAAACAGAACTTTAATATCACACCTTAATGTAAATTAGCAAACTGTGAAAAGTAAGACAAGGTAGTTTATACCAAAAACTATAAATTATCTAGAAAATGTGTCCATGTGACGCGGGTGCGCCGCTTTAATGTTGTCAGTCACATGAAGAAATGTAATAAGGTGTATGGATGTAAGTGTGTATGAAGTTTGAAAGGTGTATGGCTGATAAACATAATAAAAAACTTTAATGTAAAACTGTAATACTAGTATGCCAAAAGTCGGTACATGTAATTTATAACCTGGTTCAGTGTAAGTATTAAACTCATTAATAAAACTGCAATACGTAACCGATCGGGAACAATTTTTTAAGCAGTTTTCGTACACATACTACTTAATTCAAACTCTTGGACATTTATATATAATCATCGTGGGGATTTGATTTCGCGGCTTTGGGCAACCACGAAATACGCGAAATTAAATCCCCCACGAAATATAATGAATTTACTAGTATGCCAAAAGTCGGTACATGTAATTTATACTCAACGTGTGTGAAATTTGAAAGCTGTACAGCACGTTTGAGAAATGGACTTTACCAAAAACTTGAATTTAAAAAATAGTAAAAAGTAGGTTATTCATAGTGACCTGATTTTGGTAGGTATGTATTGCAGTCAAATTGATGTAAGTGTGTATGAAGTTTGAAAGCTCTGTGAATATATAGAGAATATTATGTCAGTGCCTTTTACTACGAAGAATGGCGAGGCTCTGTATGACGTCAGATAACGTTACGTACAAAAAACGCCGAGGAATTCCGCATTGATTTGCTTTATTGGTCAGTGCCTAATTAAAGTAAAATTTATCAGGGTCACCCCTTTATTAGGCAAAAAAGTGCATATCTGCATGATAAAATAAATCATCGCTTCAGTTACATTTGATTGGAGGTGAGTGAGGATCTGGCGCCCTGGGACTGGCGTGGATGTTCGATTATTCAAACTACATGCTCCATATCCTGTTGCGTTACCAAAATCAGCATCATGAGGCTGCGTTGTTACTACGCTTTTTTAACAAACAACTTAACATTCCTTAAATGTTAATACAAACGTAGTTGCATATGGATTTGTATGTAGCTTGTGCGTCTATCGGCAGCACATATTACGTAATTCGAGTTATAAGTCCGAAAATAACTTGATTCAAAGTCGCAGCTTATGGATTTTTTTTCGTCACATATATCATGAATGATTGAGAAAATCCAACATTTCCTGGAGTAACGAAAACGTTGGCTAGTTAGAGTACAGTACGGTCGTTCCTCGGAGAACTAAGATTTAATACATAAACGAATAATTGTTCTTACCTTGTTGTCATTTTTTCATACCGGAAACACGGAAACATAATTTTTTTCCAAAATGCTGCGTTACTTCTGCCATAAAAGCGGCGTTATCGTCACAATGCGGTGTTAGGTGTAACCCACGGGGTAAAACGTGTAAAATCTCCATATGCAAACTTTAGAAACCCGGGGCACAGCCACTTTTGACCCTAGGAAATTCGTTTGTATAACTTTTGTAGTCTAGGAGTTGGCGATCATTTATAAATAAAATCCGTCAAAATCTGTTCAGCGGTTCTTGAGAAGAAGATGTTTACCTCGGCCAGCAGAGCTTATGGGATGCCGGGTGGTCCGTCGTCCGTCCGTCCGTCGTTAACTTTTGTCTCGTTAAGACAACAGGGTCTTCATTTTTCATTCGATCTTTACCAAACTTTATCAGATTGTCGAAAAACCAGCCTGATCGGACAAGTAACAGCGGAGTTACGACCCTTGATTTAATTAAAAATACTATGTTTTGCCTCGTTAAGACGATATGGCCTTCATTTTTCATCCGATTTTTACAGAACTTTAAAATATTTTTAATATTAGTGAAAGCTCGGACAAGTTTGAAACTAGCCAGATCGGACCAGTAACAGCGCAGTTATTGCCCTTGATATAGTTAAACATGCTATATTTTGCCTCGTTAAGACGATAGGGTCTTCATTTTTCATCCGATCTTATCAAACTGTAATAGATTGTTAATATCAATGAAAGCTCGGACAAGTTCCAAAACCAGCTATATCGGGCCAGGAACACCAGAGTTATGTGCCCTTGAATTATTGAAAAAATGCCCTAGTGCCTTCATTTTGTACTCGATCTTTTCCAAACTTGGCCAGATTGTTGATATCAATGAAACCTCGGAGGAGTTTGAAAAACAGCCAGATCGAACCAGTAACACCGGAGTTAATTTTTCAATATTTGATAATTTACACTGGTAAATCCCAGGGGTCGTGGGTTCAAATCTCACTGGAGGCATATTTTTATTTATTTTTTGTTTGTTGTTTCTTTTGTTTTCATAACAAACCTTGGTTCATGGGTTCAGTTTGTAACGGCCAGCAGAGCTAATGGGATGAGGTGTTGTCCGTCGTCCGAACTTTTGCCTTGTGAACACTCTAGCCCCTTCATTTAACCCAACTTTTCCAAAGTCTTTATATCAATGAGAGCTCGGACGAGTTCGAAAATCGACCAGATCGGAATAGTAACACCAGAATTATTGCCTTTGAATTAACGAAACATGCTATATTTTGCCTTCTGAACACTCTAGCCCCTTCATTTATTATTTGATATTTACCAGACTTGCATAGATTGTTAGTAGCAATGAAATGTTGGACGAGTTCGAAAACCAACCAAATTGGATTAGTAACAGCAGAGTTATGGCCCTTGTTATTCTGGGGGGAAATAAATAGTTTGCCTTGTGAACAGTCTAGCACCTTTATTTATTATTTGATCTTTACCAATCTCGCACATATTGTTTATAGCAATACAATCTTTGACGAGTTCGAAAATCAGCCAGATCGGACAATTTATGCCGGAGTTATGGCCCTTGTTTTTGCTAAAATATGTCATTTTCTGCCTTGTGAACACTCTAACATCTTCATTTATTATTTGATCTTTACCAAACGTACAAAGAATTTTAATATCAATGGAAGCTCGGACAAGCTGCAAAACCAGCCAAATGAGCTGAGTAACAGCAGAGTTATGGCCCTTTTTATTCTAAAAAAACAAACATAGTCTGCCTTGTGAACACCCTAGCACCTTTATTTATTATGTGATCCTTACCAAACTTGGAAAGATTGAAAATAGCAATGAAATCTTGGACGAGTTCGAAAACCAGCCAGATCGAACTATTTACGCCGGAGTTATGGCCATTGATTTTCTAAAATATGCTATAATTTGTTAACACGACAGGGCCTTCATTTTTCATATTTATCAGATTGTTGATATCCATGAAAGCTCTGACGAGTTCAAAAACCAGCCAGTTCGGACGAGTAATAATGGAGTTATGGCCCTTGTTCAGATTGTTTGCACGATAGAGGCCACATTTCTTGACCAATCTTAGCAGGCGCTTTTTAAATCCACTCTGATTGTTTCTCGGTATTTGTAGATCAAAGTGGACCTTACTTTGTCGTGTGTGATATGTTCCAACATCTTACATGTAATGGACGTCAGGAATACTGGGCGGTAGTTTTCCGCTTTCATGATATTTCTCACTGGGACTATCCAGACATCCCTCCAGTCAATGGATTTCACATGTGAAGAACTGGTAGAGCTGGGTCAGTATAGAAGAAAGTTCGCTTACAGCTGCCTTCAGGATTCATGAGATGGGATCGAGTCTGGTCCTCTGACTTTATGGGGCTTTACCAAGATAAGATCTAGTGTCTTATATTTTCTGATTGAGTAGTCGACCAGTTGCTCGAGCCCATTGTCTGCTGCTATATCGAGGAAGGTTTGGCTAGTTCTGAATGGATATTGGTTTCCATGGATTCTGAGGTTATTCCAGTCGATGTCTGAGAGGCTGAAGTCTCCTCCAGTGAGAAATATGTTTCTCTTGTGATGCTATTTCCGAAGTAATGGTCGTCAGTTTTGTTAAGCGGCCTTACAAGATGAGCTTACCAATACGTCAAAACCAGTAAAAAATATGTATTTCGAGTCTGTTTTGCAAACATATATAATATCAGGGAGTAAGTATACTTACTCCCTGATAATATATATAACTAGCTCAATGGTAGTATTTATTCTATCTTTAGTTTCGAACTTTTGATTTATTTTCTTTAAAACAGTTTTCTATGCAACGTTTCCGTTAGAACTGGATAGAATAGAGTTTCAGAAATAATTTGAAAAGCTCTCTGACTCCTTGACAAAGTCCTATAGAATATGTGCAGCAGAATATGTAACGGGTTAAAATGCAAAACAAAGGCTTTCTAGAAAATATGTGGTTTCCGTGGGAAATTTCAAAATGACAACATTAAATGCAGGAATATGCTGAACATGTCAACAATTTCAGAGCGCACAATGTTAAAACAACACTAGCAGCATATGTGAGTTATTCATTTAGTATGTTTTTTTATTTGTAAACACTCGGTATGAAGGTTAAATTGTCTTGGCCGGAAACTTTCCACATTATGCAAATTAGGGGCGCGTGCTAAAATCAGTGACAACTCAGGTAATTTCTGGAAGACTCGGATTGCTTTCACTTTGTACTAACACTTTTGTGAGTTGATGTTGAGCAAGTTTAAATGATAAATTATTTATGGACAAACCACCCTCGCCGGGAACGGAAAGCGTTTCTTCAGACTACCCCCAGACTATTCTTCCCCAGAACCATAGACAATGGAATACCCTACCTCAAAGCGTAGTAACCCTGCACCCAGTGCATTTGGCCTGGCTGTCACTATTTCTAATTGTATCCTTAGCTTTATTTCAACTCACGTCTTGTCAGTTGACGCGCGTCAAGTCTAGGTCCCCAGCAGGGGTTTAACTTATTCGAAGATAGATAGATAGATACCCCCTAGAAAAATCTACAAAATATCCCCACCCCCACCCTGAAAAAAATGAGGAACAGTTCCCTCAGACAGACCCCCCTCTCCTGAAAAGTCTAGACTACAAGCCATCCCACCACTCCCCAGCCAGCGTGGCTATATCGGATAGATATCGGTAATTGGTCGGAATGTCGGCAGATTGGCCCGATGTCTATCCGTTATCTGTCATAGACATCGGGCCATTATGCAGACTTCCGCTCTGTTACCGATATCGGATTTACCGATATCTATCTGATATCGGTAACAGTAACAGAGTGGCAAGGCCCGATGTCTATCCGTTATCTGCATATAGGAAACATAATCGGTCCGATATAGGCTTGCTGACTGGGTTTTTGTGTTCTTTTTATGATTTGCTAAAAAGATATCGGTCAGATGTCGGCTAAATGTTGGATATGCCGATGTCGGGCAGATGTAGAGCCGATAATTCAATATTTTCCAATTTTTTGTTTTTGTTTGCATGGCATGCTAAATTGATTGTTCAATGCATTAATCTGAATGAATATAGTACATTTCTTCTAATGTCTATTATTATATCTCGGGTCAACATCAGGCCGACATAGTTTGTATCAGTTGATACCATATATCGGGCCGCTGTCAGTCCGATATAACACGCCATAAATCCATAAAAGGAGGTAATGACATGTCATTTTCAATATCGTATATTTATTGTTAATGGGAACAGATATTCCTCGCAAATGTCATTTTTTACATAGCAAAATGATGCTACCTACATTCACAAGAGTTTTATTTATTGCTTATGAATATTTTTCCAATCGAGCTAATTCAGATAAGCACCAACAAAAAGATGTATATAAGGTAGTCAGTATTCATTAAATTGATTTGATAAAAAAAAACAGACGGAGTTAAACGCCCGATAACCTTGTATGTTGCGAAACATATACATGTATTTTGGATTGGTAATCCGATGCTCTAGCTACGTACTGTGCTAGCTGGATGGTGACAATAGATGTCTATCTGTCCCCACCTCGGGCCGAAACTATATCGGATACATATTGGATAGATAACTAACCGATATTGTACCGATGATGGATAGTAAACTAAAACGATGTCTAACCGGTGATGGAGAGTAAACAAAAACGATATCTAACCAATATCGGTCCAATATGAAGCCGACAAGATATCGGTCCGACTTGAAGCCGATATCGGGCCGATATCGTTTGCGATACTGGTCCGATATAAAAAAAAATATTGGGCCGATGAAGGCTAGATATAGGATTGCTTGCTGGGTCCTCACCTCCTGCATTTGTTCATTTAAAAAAACCTCCCCCCACACACACCGACCGACCCACACAACACACACACACCTGTGTGTACTACGGTGTGGTATTCCAGTGTGTCAGCACTATAGACTGTAGATATCATAGATACATTACACTAAACACAATCATAAGTCCAGATTCTATTGTGCCCATACAGGTGGGTGTCCTATCGTTTAAAATATGGCGGATGGTCTGGTTCTCATTTATTTGACTCAGATAGTGATTTGTACTTCATATCTGTGGTATCGTAAAAATGACCTCATTATAGAATTTTAAAACCGGATTTGTTTGTATTTGTTTTATGACATAATTATCGTGGTACGATTCACCGGAATACAACAGACCAACAGAGATGAAACACCAGGATGTACTGGAACTGCTTTTTCAGTCACCCGACCCTACCTACGAATACCCGCCGACCCTGACGATTTTTTGGTCCATTTCGAAATTATTTTTTTTTAAAAAAAAAAACAACATAATTCAGTGCATCTTCTTTGCGTTCATAAAAAAAACAAAAAAAAACGACCTACCCAACAATTTTTTTTTTTAGGCCAAAGCAAAACTGTGATTTACACTACAGAAGGGCTGCATGACACTGAACATCTTCAAGAAAAGAGTCATCTATCCTTTGTTTTTATTTAAATGGTTGTCTGTGACTGATAGTTGTATTATTCTGTCAGGCATTTACAACCAGCATTGGATGGTGACACTAGCATGTTTTACGAGTAGCCCATTGGGTCACACACAGATTGGATTTCTTCAAACCCAAACACTGAAGTGAATGCAACTTGCCATCTTGTACAGACGGTTCTTATTCAAGGTAAGATCAGGACAGATGAACTGTGATGTTAGAATTAACAAAATTATCCCCATCTCTTATCTATTTGTGAATCATATTTAGTGTTATCGGCTAAATACACAGGTCACAGTTTGCATATATTTAGTTATAAATAGTAACACAGAAAATATCAACATTTCTGGCAAAATAAAAAAAATGTAAAAAAGCAATTGGAACAATGTATGTATATGTATAAAGTTAACAATCTTTCAGTTTAGTTATATCACGACAGTGTATACTTGAAGCAGTGAGGTAAATGCTAAATTTGGCAGTTTAGTTTCTTTCAAGCTAGTCTAAAACGTTTTAATCTAATTATACTGAGTTGCAAAAGAAAGTGTATACAGCTCAGTTGTGAAACAAAGTGTGCAATGATTTGTTTTTTAGAATAAAATGTATAAATTCCAAAATTAATATACGTCATGTTTGGTACCAAAGTTGTTGTCATTCTATTGCCAATATCATGTTATCATTTTTTTTCAATAGGTTGAATTGCTTGATAAAAAGGATAGGGGTGTAAAGTAAAATTTTCAAAGTGTAAATTTTCTTTTGCGACTGAGTATATATACTTGAATTCATTATTATCATAATCAAAAAACGTTTTGAACATATGTTTTGCCTGTTTTAATCAGTGTCCCCTCAGTAAGAACAATATGATAAATGCAATTTGCCCCTTTCAAACTGTACATTGCATTTTATGATTTATTCATTCTTCCTATTATTATTATTGAGGCACAGGAGGATGGAAGGGGTACATCTTCCTTTGTTCCCTGAAAATATGAGTCAGTGTTCCCTTGTTCCCAACAACTATTTTGCTTTGTTCCCCAATATATTTGTCCAATGTTCCCCTGTTCTCTAAAAGTATTTTTAATGTTTAAAAGATTTGCTAATGTTCCCCAAAATTCATTCTGTCCTACAGTAATTATAGCTGCAACACTGTCATCACAAAGATATTGTTTGAAATGTTAAACTTTTTGTGATTTTTTTTTAAATATTAAAACTAAATGTTAGAATTTTATTTCCTGTAAAGTCAGGTTCCATTGTTCCCTAAAAATATGTGTCAATGTTCTCTTTTCCCCTGAAAATAACAGCCATTGTTCCCTTGTTCACCAAATATAAATGGCCATTTTCCCCAAAACCCCTCATTATTGTTTGACAAGTTATTTGTATTGTTCTTTCATTGAGTTTTTTCTGTTTAAAATTTACTTTCACATTTTCTGTGCTCGCCTCAAGGTTTTACCTTAGTTCATATTAATAACATATAGTAAAGCAGATGAAAACAGAAAAATATCATGATTGAATAATCATAGCATGAAAAAACATGCAAGCAAAATTAAAAGTGAGGTTCATGCAATGCATGCATTGACTTACATATGGAATTACACTTAAAATGAAAGGTACATTACTAACATAATGTTAGAAGAAGAAGAAGAAGAAAAAGAAGAAGAAGAAGAAGAAGAAGAAGAAGAAGAAGAAGAAGAAGAAGAAGAAGAAGAAGAAGAAGAAGAAGAAGAAGAAGAAGAAGAAGAAGAAGAAGACGACGACGACGACGACAGAAAGAAAGAAATAGAGCTTTCTGATTTGACACATTGCGATTCGTACAAACGCGTATTTATTACGCACCGTTCAAACAAAAACAAAAACTAAAATGGAGACAGAGACGAGTGCTGTCAAAATGGAAAATCCGTGTGAAAATGGACACTTTTCTTATTTCCTAAACATGCCAGCAGAAATAGCTGAGCATATTTTAGTGAATGACACACTTGACCATAAAGATGTTACAAATGTATCACAAGTTTGCTCCCAGTTTCGTCAGATTTGCCAGACCAATGAGATCTGGAGACAAAAGTTGAATCAAAGGTAACAGAATATACCTGTTTATATCTGTACCTGTTTATACCTGTAGCCGCACCCTAGAGTACGGTCAAGGGGTTAAGCGAGCTGGTGCCCATAGAAACCCCATATATCATGTTAAAGTGTCTATCAATGGAGTTTTTGAAACCATTCATGCTAGTAGATGACACAACATGCTCTGGTAGACTGTTCCACGCACTGATTACTCTGTGGCTGAAGAAGCTCTGCTGTGTGTTGAGTCTAGCTCTGGGTTTCTTCAGCCTTAGTGAATTAATTTCCCCGCGTAATACTACTATTTAATTTGAATAGATCGCTCGGATCAATTCCCTCTCTTCCACTTAGAATTTTGTAGGTTTCTATCATGTCGCCTCTGTGCCTGCGAAGTTCAAGCGTTGAAATATTTAGACATTTTAGTCTTTCGAGATAAGGTAGATGTGCTATGTCGGTTACAAGCTTGGTAGCTTTATGCTGAATTTGTTCAAGTAGTTCAATATCCTTAATAAGGCTAGGAGACCAAGCCTGCACACAATAGTCCATAAGTGGTTAAAATATGGTTGTAACAAAATATCGTTTGATCCTTGACCTTTCTCCTTCTTCCAATTTAATAAAGGACTTATTCTTCAAAGAATGTAATTGTCCTGTGTAAAAATTGAGGCTTTGCCGAAAAAAGTTAGACTTCATCATCGCTATATACAATAAGAATCTAGCGGAGAAGTGGGGAATATGGTTAGTGCATAAACTACACTCTACTAACGACGAGACGATATTTGATAAGTGCCATCCTCCAACATGCATACGCGTTTGACTTTTTTATGTGTGGACTTTCCGCAGAGATACTCTATGCTAGACATACATGTAAACAGTCCATTTAAATTGATAGACTGAATTTTATAAGTGTACAACTTACCTAAAGTGAAGAATAATCATTTGTTATCCATTTGACACTAACATTTTAATCCAAAAAACATTTTAATATAAATAATGTATAATGCTGAGGTTGTGTCTTATGAAGCCCATGGGTCCAGTTATTTAAACATATTTATATTAATTAAATTGATTGTATTTAAACGAAATATCTCCAAACTTATTTTAATCACTCTCGATGTCTTCCTGGGTAGAACCAGTACTAAGCAATGCAGATAAATTGTCTTGTTCAGGGACACAATACAGATGGTCATGGCGGGTATCGAACCCACGACTTTTCGATCATGCGTCTAATTCTCTACCACGATGGTCCAGTTGGCCTTGGCAACTGTATTGTCTATGTGTTGCTTTGAGTTTCACATGAGGTCTTCCCTCAAGTTTGCTCTCCCCCCCCCCCACCCCACCCCCCCCCCCCCCCCCCACCCCCCACCCAGGTATTTACTGCCAGCCACAACATCTACATGAATATGATAAGCCAGTCGTCTTCCCTTTCTAATGGTTCATAATTGATAATTTATCAACGGATGGCATACTGTAAATAATCAACTGGAAAAATTGAGCAATTATAAAAATAAGGTAACTGGAGGTTCCCTTGTTCAAGCCACATCAGCACAACTGAGTTTCGTCTGTGTGCTCTTTGGCAAGACACTTTCCCTTAGCCTTGTCCGCCAGATTGGAGTTGTAAACTGGACATTAAAATGTTTTTATTCTATCTTCCCAGCATCATAAAGACCCATGGGAATCTATACATTAGTAACAGTTGGGTTGGTTCCTGGATTCCTATGTATCTCTGGGGAAGTTCAAAATATCTGGTGTGAAAAAACAACAAGATTGCCTTATATCATGGAATAACTCTGCCCATCTCTAGTGGCACCAGACAAAGTTAGAGAAGTGGCTCAGAGAACCAAACTATAGACTAAGAGGTGGGAAGAGCTAAGTTTGCATATAGCAATCTCTCGAGTTAAACAAATTATGGCTGCAACAGTGAAGAAAAATAGGTAGTCTTTACAATAAACAGTTAACTACTACATGTATATCAGCATGATATTGTTATCTTTATTGTGTTTTATGGATGGACATGTCATTATAAAGGTTTAATCAAATGAAATAGGGTGGTTCTTTAAGCAGACGTTGGGTTATGTCTTCAGAAACTTTGCTGAATTTGAAAATAGGACCTGGAGTCGTGGCTCTTTTTTTGGCGAAACACATCTCAGGGTCTTCCACAGGCCATTTAAGAGCATATTCCCACTATCCCTTAATTCTAAAATCTAATTTCCCTCTACTCCTTAATTAATTTCCTATATCCTTTGATATCTCTGCCTTATCCCTTAAAAACACCAAAAACCTACAAAATGCTATATACCGGTCTATAAATAGCTCATTGTAGGCTATACTTCTTGAAACTCCTTTCATTTACAATTGAAATATACTTCAAATGGCTTCTAAACAAATCATGATCCCTAAAAATATTAAAGGTAATTCCCTCGCACACCCACCCCATAGCATTCAAATTTAATTTCCCCTATCCCTTAAATAATTTCTGTGGAAGACCCTTCAGCTCTATGGTAGGTAATAAATGTTTTGAGCTGTGTTGTTTAAACATGGTAAACAATGGCACTTCAGCTTGTAACTAGATACATCATTATAATTATATAATTATATATAATTCAGATGGCCCCATATGTTGGACAGATACGAACGAGGATGCACTTACACGTGGTACGAGGAGTATAAGAATCGACATATATTTGGCGCAAAGGTGAAATCCCTTGTTGCAGATCTATCCCCAAAATATTACACAAGTGAAGAAATATCTAACGAGGAATTCATCGACTTTTCGGCCTTGCTGACGGAACATGATCATGCTGGAGATTTTCTTATTGATGAACTAATGTGCATAGTACATGATGGACAGAAGTAAGTTGATATTCTGTAATATTATACCTCATTTGTATATTTCCTTCTTTGTGCAATGTGTCATCCGGTCAGTATTCTGTGAAGGTGACTAGCCCTAGTCCCCATTCCTATTCATTTTGTCATTTTTTGTTCATGCTCATTAAAGGTCTTCATCACGACCCCTGCATTGTTTCAGGTGCCATCTCCCTCACATCACTAAGAGCAGTGGCAGAAAAACAATAAATATGGCTCCGGCGTAAATGGAGTGTCTACAATAGAATTTGCAGCAACTCTTCAGTTAGGGTGAGAAGGTCCTAGGCCCGTTCTCCATATTTTATCTCAATGTACATGGAGGATGAGCCTGGCATGTTGGGCGCCATATAACCTTGTATGTGTTTGTGCGCCTTAAAACCCAATTCAATTCAATTAGCCCTAGTCCGAGAGCTATATTTTCGGACGTGTAAAGTAAACGATGTTCAATTTAAATAAAAAATTAAACGTAGTGTTTAAGTGTTTTAATTTGTTGGTCAGATTCGGTATAATAAAACGAAATAATTGAAGTAAGTTGCCTCGATCCATATGCAAGTTTATGGACTGGGTAGTCAGAGAATGTTATATGGACCGAAGCGAAGCTGAGCACATAACCATTCATTATATGTGAATTATTCTATATTATCTACACGTCAAGGCCTTTTTTCAGAAATTGGGTGAACATATTATTATAAAAAGAAATGTTTTATCATGTTTACCAATTTCCCGTGGACCATGCTCTGCTAAAAAAATTGCTAATGGTAGTATTTGTTAAAATAAGGTAGCATAAAAAAGTAATTCAACAGTATTTAATAAAAGATTCAATCTTTTTACACTGAAAGATACAATTAAGTTATACCATTAAAATATGTCTCCTTAATGATCTACAATATATTCTCTAAAAAAAATGTATACTGAGGGAAAAAAGTTTAGCAAGTTTTTGTTGCACCCTGGAAATAATACATTTTTGGTTGTAAAATCAAGAAACCACTGCCATAGACACAATTTTTTATTTTTTAAACACACCAATAACAGTCGAACATCTTAATGACGTAACGAATAAATGAACTTAGGGGTCAAGCCCGTGAAGACCCGAAATGTCTGTATATCTTGTATACAGTATTATTTCATCTATAAAACTTGCTAAACTTTTTTCCCTTAGAATATATTGCCATTGCAGCCTTTGGTTTCATTTTTTCTAATTTGGCTCCATCTTCTCTTATTTGATGCAAATCAACTGACATACATAACCTAAAATGTGCTGAAAATGACATAAAATACCATCAGCCATCATTTGGTACAAGTGGTGGCGCATAGAAAACATTAGCCATAGGTGGGACTGTATTGAAGATTGACTTGAACCATTGACCTTTGTGTACCCGGTAGCCGTATAACAGCAAAAAGAAGTCAGATTATAACAAAGTACACAATCAAAGCTCACATTATTAATTTCAGCACGCAAAACTTGACCCTGAAGTACTACGCAGTAAAGGTTCTACGATTTTTACAACAGACTCTTGTGTCTAAAAAAATCAAAATATTCCTCAAACTGCCACACGAGAAACAAACCCTTGAGACAGGTAATAATTCTCATATTTGTTTCATATTACTACCATTTCTCTGTTTGATATACTGTATCATGACGTAGGAGGCTCAACCCTGTCTCAAACTATCGTCAGTTGTCAGTTTGTTAAAACTTTAACAAAAGATGAAGATGCATACAGCCTTTATACAAATATTTATCCAACATTTCAACATATTACACTTAAGAAGTAATAGAGTTTGGTCTCATCAAGTTGGTTGATTTAAACATTGAGATGGGCGTAGCATGTCCATTGCATCTGTCTGCCATACTCTTACTTCCGATAACTGGTAGTTAGTGTACACCAATCATTCTGACAGGTGTTATTTTCAATTAAATGATTTACAACTGTGCAAATACAAAGGAAATGTCTGGCAAACATGGAAGAAATTGCATGAGATGGATTGTTTCATTTACAATGTATTTCTGTTCATGGTAAGACATTCTTGAATTGTATGCTGCACAACCACACAACCCTGAACTACATGTATGTAAATGTTATACACTATTATAGCATGGTCACTGAAAATTCTCTTTGTAATAGCACAGGTGTAAATCGTTTATTTGAAAATAACATCTGTCAGAATAACAAGTTAGAGTATGGCAGGGAGCTGAAATGGACATGCTACAAAATAAATAGAGTATGGTTTCATCTCGTTGGTTAATTTAAACACCTTGATGTTTAAATTAACCAACTCAATGAAACCATACTCTATGCAATAGATAGAGTCTGGTCTCAGCGAGTTGGCTTATTTAAACACCGGTACTTTGAGGGGTTTAAATAACCAACAAGCTGAGACAGACTCTATCTTTTTTGTAGCATGGTGTACTTTGTAACACTGTGACGTTATAGTGACCATACTCTAAATTCCAATATCCGGTAGTTATAGAACGGTATAGCCACACCCCTTTAGTTACCCTAAATTTAAAGATTTAATGCTCTGCATTCATCAAAGGAAATTTCACCGACCATGCTACAACTATTATATAATGAAAATGTCCAGCTGTACTATATTTCCTCACGCCTATTTCTAGGAGCTGTTCTGTTAGCCATGTGGTGTCAGCCCACGGAGAACATAACACAGAATGAAATATCTGACCAGATAGATAGGCTGGCAGCTGACGTGAAATTGACGGTGCAGCGGACACATCCTGACCACCCAGTATTGTCTGTGGAGGCAGTTGAATGTGGTATGTTGACGGTTATTCAAATGATTCTGGAATTAATGATTTATTGTGAGTTTTGTTTGGAGTCGACTTTAAGCAAATCATGAATTTTAATGATTGACAGTTTTATCTTTTTTTCAGTGCTACCTTAAAACTAGCATTTAAATTATTTTTTTAAAAATTTAATTTTTTTTTTAAATTTTAAAAAATTTAAAAAAAAACACCACTAAAAGTTAAATTTCAGATATTGAAATATTGGGTTTAGGAAGATAAACAAAGTCATGTTTGTGCATGTTAAGTTTGTTTTGACACATAAACATATGAAAAGCAGACCTCAACATTGAATTCTTTTGTTTTAAGCTCTTCAAAATTAGGTTACCACCTAGTGCAGATTCAGTTGTTCTGAATTAACATACGGGCTTCCATAAACTAATGCCATTTGATAAATTTATCAGAGTACATGTACGTCAGACTGATGCAGCTCCAGTATCATGTTTGATCCCATCAGCTTTCATGGTTCTTTGTCCAAGAATGAAAAGGGCAAGAGAAACTCATCAATGTGTCAACCTTTTAATGGTACACTTGTCTATAGTATGTAAATATTAAATAATGAAGAAATAAAAAACAGAATTTGTGTTTTTTCCTTATTAACGATAGGTTAAATAAATTAATGATGTATTATACTCAACAATTAGAAATATGCCAAACAAATTTGTTTAGAACTATTTGCGAAATATATTTAAAATGGTTTGATGAGTCTAACACCAAGTTTTTTTAGAATCACGATTACATTGTGTCCCTTTACCATACCGTAATATTTCTGTAACAAAGTTTAAAGACACACACAGCCATCTTGAAGTGTTTGTCAAGCATTGATTGATTGATTGAATTGGATTTTATAGTGGCACCAACAGCTAAGGTCATATGGCGACTTTCCAGCTTCCATCGTTGGAGAAAGACCCCAGGTGCCCCTCCGGGCAATTTTCGTAGAACCACCGAGGTCAAGCATTGAAATAAGCGTCTAGATTTATTTATCCGGTACCATTTTGACTTTAAACCTGCTGGCATATATAATTGAATAATTTGAGTTTTTAGTTTTTCGTCTTATTGGTTAAAATTATTGGTGCAATATAATCAACAGTTAATAATATAATCAACAGTGAATTATATGCAAAAACAATTTGCTTTATACTTCTCTTATAATTTATGATCGAAAAATGCAAGTTTTGTAGGAAAACTAACCAGACGCCGTGAGTTTTAAAAAAAAATCAAGATTGCCGAATGTCCCTTTCAATCCTTATAATTTCAGATGTGAGCAGCAATATGTGGACTTGTGATCAATGCCAGGTATTGTTAGAAGCACTGAACACTGTGTTGTTCACAAAGCACAAGTTCTCCGGAAACAAACAAAGCTACTACCAACAGACAAACTCCTATATAGATAAGGTAATGTAGAATAGCACAGCTACTACCAACAGGCAAACTCCTATATAGATAAGGTAATGTAGAAAGCACAGCCACTACCCACAAACAAACTCCTATATAGATAAAGTAATGTAGAATAGCACAGCTACTGCCAACAGACGAACTCCTATATAGATAAGATAACGTAGAGTTCAGTATTAGGTTCTCACAAAAATATGGGTGTTTCCATTAGCCCAACTGACACTTGGTACCTTTCTCCACCAAGAGAATGATATATAGGGGGCATATAGTATGTCCGTCAGTAGTATGTAACTCTGCATGCATATAGTATGTCCGTCAATAGTATGTAATTCTGCATGCATATAGTATGTCCATCAATTGTAATTTTAGTATGTAACTCTGCATGCATATATATAGTATGTCCATCAATAGTATGTAACTCTGCATGCATATAGTACGTCCGTCAATAGTAATTTTAGTATGTAACTCTGCATGCATATATACAGTATGTCCATCAATAGTATGTAACTCTGCATGCATATAGTATGTCCGTCAATAGTAATTTTAGTATGTAACTCTGCATGCATATATATAGTATGTCCATCAATAGTATGTAACTCTGCATGCATATAGTATGTCCGTCAACAGTAAATTTAGTATGTAACTCTGCATGCATATATATAGTATGTCCACCAATAGTATGTAACTCTGCATGCATATAGTATGTCCGTCAACAGTAATTTTAGTATGTAACTCTGCATGCATATATATAGTATGTCCATCAATAGTATGTAACTCTGCATGCATATAGTATGTCCGTCAATAGTATGTAATTCTGCATGCATATAGTATGTCCATCAATAGTATGTAACTCTGCATGCATATAGTATGTCCGTCAATAGTAATTTTAGTATGTAACTCTGCATACATATATATAGTATGTCCATCAATAGTATGTAACTCTGCATGCATATAGTATGTCCGTCAATAGTATG
The DNA here is from genome assembly GCA_037043455.1 of Cyrtodaria siliqua. Classification (NCBI taxonomy): domain Eukaryota; kingdom Metazoa; phylum Mollusca; class Bivalvia; order Adapedonta; family Hiatellidae; genus Cyrtodaria; species Cyrtodaria siliqua. Next base: position 38,524 of record JAWPHD010003113.1, on the reverse strand, counting down.
TAACTCTGCATGAAAATAGTATGTCCGTCAACAGTAATTTTAGTATGTAACTCTGCATGCATATATATAGTATGTCTGTCAATAGTATGTAACTCTGCATGAATATAGTATGTCCGTCAACAGTAATTTTAGTATTTAACTCTGCATGCATATATGTAGTATGTCCGTCAATAGTATGTAACTCTGCATGAATATAGTATGTCCGTCAATAGTAATTTTAGTATGTAACTCTGATGCATTATAGTATGTCCGTCAACAGTAATTTTAGTATGTAACTCTGCATGCATATATATAGTATGTCCATCAATAGTATGTAACTCTGCATGCATATAGTATGTCCGTCAACAGTAATTTTAGTATGTAACTCTGCATGCATATATATAGTATGTCCATCAATAGTATGTAACTCTGCATGCATATAGTATGTCCGTCAACAGTAATTTAAGTATGTAACTCTGCATGCATATATATAGTATGTCCGTCAATAGTATGTAACTCTGCATGAATATAGTATGTCCGTCAACAGTAATTTTAGTATGTAACTCTGCATGCATATATATAGTATGTCCGTCAATAGTATGTAACTCTGCATGAATATAGTATGTCCGTCAACAGTAATTTTAGTATGTAACTCTGCATGCATATATATATTATGTCCATCAAAAGTATGTAACTCTGCATGCATATAGTATGTCCGTCAATAGTATGTAATTCTGCATGCATATAGTATGTCCATCAAAAGTATGTAACTCTGCATGCATATAGTATGTCCGTCAATAGTAATTTTAGTATGTAACTCTGCATACATATATATAGTAAGTCCATCAATAGTATGTAACTCTGCATGCATATAGTATGTCCGTCAATAGTAATTTTAGTATGTAACTCTGCATACTTATATATAGTAAGTCCATCAATAGTATGTAACTCTGCATGCATATAGTATGTCCGTCAACAGTAATTTTAGTATGTAACTCTGCATGCATATATATATAGTATGTCCATCAATAGTATGTAACTATGCATGCATATATATAGTATGTCCGTCAATAGTATGTAACTCTGCATGCATATAGTATGTCCGTCAATAGTATGTAATTCTGCATGCATATAGTATGTCCATCAATAGTATGTAACTCTGCATGCATATAGTATGTCCATCAATAGTATGTAACTCTGCATGCATATAGTATGTCCATCAATAGTATGTAACTCTGCATCATATAGTATGTCCGTCAATAGTAATTTTAGTATGTAACTCTGCATGCATATATATAGTATGTCCATCAATAGTATGTAACTCTGCATGCATATAGTATGTCCGTCAACAGTAATTTAAGTATGTAACTCTGCATGCATATATATATAGTATGTCCGTCAATAGTATGTAACTCTGCATGAATATAGTATGTCCGTCAACAGTAATTTTAGTATGTAACTCTGCATGCATATATATAGTATGTCCGTCAATAGTATGTAACTCTGCATGAATATAGTATGTCCGTCAACAGTAATTTTAGTATGTAACTCTGCATGCATATATATATTATGTCCATCAAAAGTATGTTACTCTGCATGCATATAGTATGTCCGTCAATAGTATGTAATTCTGGATGCATATAGTATGTCCATCAATAGTATGTAACTCTGCATGCATATAGTATGTCCGTCAATAGTTATTTTAGTATGTAACTCTGCATACATATATATAGTAAGTCCATCAATAGTATGTAACTCTGCATGCATATAGTATGTCCATCAATAGTAATTTTAGTATGTAACTCTGCATACATATATATAGTAAGTCCATCAATAGTATGTAACTCTGCATGCATATAGTATGTCCGTCAATAGTATGTAATTCTGGATGCATATAGTATGTCCATCAATAGTATGTAACTCTGCATGCATATAGTATGTCCGTCAATAGTAATTTTAGTATGTAACTCTGCATGCATATATATAGTATGTCCATCAATAGTATGTAACTCTGCATGCATATATATAGTATGTCCGTCAACAGTAATTTTAGTATGTAACTCTGCATGCATATATATAGTATGTCCGTCAATAGTATGTAAATCTGCATGAATATAGTATGTCCGTCAACAGTAATTTTAGTATGTAACTCTGCATGCATATAATGATATATATAGTATGTCCATCAGTAGAATGTAACTCTGCATGTCACACTGTCTTTTTCGTACTACTCCTAATCTTCTCAACAAGTCTATCCTTTGAGCATGTTAAAGAAGCATAGGAATCTAGTTGATAGTAAAAATAGGGCATGGAGGGGCATGTAGTCTAACAGCTAATGGAGGGGCATGTAGTCTAACAGCTAATGGAGGGGCATGTAGTCTAACAGCTAATTTAAGCTGAGTTTTTGAGTATTTACTCATACATTTTTGACAAAAAAAACACAATTTTTTTTTTAAAATTATGATTATCATTACCCAGCAACTTACTACACATTTTCTAAACTTTTAAAACTCACGAGTATTATATTTCTATGTATTGTCCTGTGGAACAGTTTATTCCATATTTACATGATGAAAATTGTTTCAAGTATGGGTCTAATATTAAGGTCATACAGTATGTATTTTGTTTTTACTTAACTAGGTACCATTTAATCAGAATAGTTATTTCTTTTAAAATGTATTAACTCACATCCATTTTAAAAGTATGAGCTATTAAAAGAAAAGTGTTTACTGTGAACGAGTACCTTGTTACTCATTCATTTTGAATCTGATGAATCAATACGCATTGCAGTCAAAAATTATATACAGCTCTGTGTAGAGTTGCCCTTGTCCGTACATCCGTTAATAGTATGTATGTCACGCTTTTTCTTACTCCTCCTAATCTTCACGATAGATCTATCCTCTGAGCGTGTTTAAGAAGTCTAGGAACGATAGATCTATCCTCTGAGCATGTTAAAGAAGTCTAGGAATCTCAGTAGTAAGAATAGGACATGATTCCCATGTATACTTACCATGTCTATTGTTGTGGCTTGAAATAACCGATATGGTCCCGTTGGTGGAGAAAGGTACCAAGAGTGTATACAGAAAGAAGGGATTTGGTACCTTTCTTTACTTGTGGGACACTGTAATCTGATTAGCCATTAAACAACAATTAATAATGATTTTATGAAACAAGTTTGGTAAACTCATTTAAAACGAAAATCCGTTTAACATATTTAAGACCTATTTAAGATCAGTTGTGTAACTGATGCAATACTCAGGCGCATAGCTGCCTATACACAGATAAGCACCTGCATACGAACATTTTGAAAAGAAAACAAAAACATAATGCATTTCTAAGCAATTTTAATGATTTGTCAGTATTGCGATGAACCATAGCATATGGTGAAAACTGGTCTGGCTATGCACCTGATAATGCACAAAATATAGCATATTATCCATTTACAAAATATTTAATTTTCAACAATTCTTGTTTGCAGGTTTTGTGCAACAAGACTGGTATACCTATCACGCTGTGTATTGTTTATTCAGTCGTTGCCAGGAGATTGGGAATCATCTGTGAACCAGTCAACTTCCCCTCGCACTTCCTCCTCAGGTGGAAGCAGCATCCTATGTAAGTGGTCATTTTTGTGTTGCCTGCGTAGCATGGGAGACACTTAGGGATCACTTTGTATGTCATCGTTGTTTGTCTGTCACACTTAAACTTGCAACCTAAGCTTTAGGCTTGGCCATATATCAGCGAAGAAAAGTGGAGTACCGAAAGTTCTTATTGCCAAACAAATCAGTACCAGACAGTTTGTACCTCACTGTTTCACACCAGTAATAAAGTTGTCCTACTTAAAGAAACTAACCCACCAAATAATGGCAAAATTAAACTACAAAACTTTTTATCAAAACTCTGTCCAGGTGTTCAGGTCATATAATAATGTATATGTGCCAATTAAAAGTATAGGTTTATTCACGGGTTCTTAAAATATATATGAATATGCGAAAATAAATTATGAGTTGGTAATTCGACGCGCCAGTTTTGGGATTTGGAATGGCTGATTAAAGCTGTTAATATTGTGTCCATAGAGTTTAGATTCTCAGGATATGTAAGTTATATATTTACCTCATTGTCAGTGGGTTTAGAAACGGTGTTCATCTGTTGTAAAATTTGCCTGTTAGTGGTGGGATAGGGACTTTAAAATTATTGAAACATTTTAAAAAACATGAAATCCTAGAAATATGTATTGTTGGCAAGTGATTGGAACTGAATATTTAAAGGGGTTGATACACTATTTCCAAACAAGTTTTATTTAAAAGGGCTCTGAACAACTTGAAAAAAGCTGAAAAAATTATCAAAATGCCATAAAAAATAAAGTAGATATGACCTATGGAAAATTTGCAAAGAAACATAAATGGAGGCGGCCATCTTGGAATGATGACGTCATTGCGCCTTTTTACCATATATGTCCTATATTGACAAAATATCTTTTAAAGCAAAGAAAATCACCACAAATGAAAAATAAGCATATAATGTAAAATAAGCATACACTGTGGGTTTTTTTACATTTGTATATTTATTTTTAATCAATCTGCATTGATTTTCTTTGCTTTAAAATATATTTAAAAAGGCGCGATGAAGTCATTATTCCAAGATGGCTGCCTCCATTTATGTTTCATTGCACATTTTCAAAAGGTCATATCTACTTTATTTTTTATGGCATATTGATAATTCAGTTTTTCAGAGCCCTTTTAAATAAATCTTGTTTGAAAATAGTGCATCATCCCCTTTAACTTTCAAGTTGTAACTATTCAGTTAAGCTGGGTTTTTTTTCAAATTATGTTGTTAACACATATATCTAACATTTAAAATGAAAAGAAAAACAAATTATTTTTTTATCACCAACATTTATTTATTTATTTTTGTGATTTTACATATTGGCCATCTTTGTTAGCTCTACTGGCCGAAGGCCAGCAGAGCTTATGGGATGCCGAGTTGTCCGTCGTCCGTCCGTCGTCCGTCGTCGGCGTTAACTTTTGACTCGTTAAGACGATAGGGCCTTCATTTTTCATCCGACCTTTACCATACTTTAACATGTTGTTAATATCAATGAAAGCTCGGATGAGTTCGAAAACCAGCCAGATCGGACAAGTAACAGCGGAGTTATGGCCCTTGATTTAGTTAAAAATGCTATACTGCTGTATTTTGCCTCGTTAAGACTATAGGGCCTTCATTTTTCATCCTATCTTTATCAAGCTTTACCACATTGTTAATATCAATGAAAGCACGGACAAGTTCGAAAACCAGCCAGATCGGACCAGTAACAGCGGAGTTATGGTCCTTGATTTAGTTAAAAATGCTATATTGCTATATTTTGCCTCGTTAAGACGATAGGGCCTTTATTTTTCATCCTATCATTACTAAACTTTACCACATTGTTAATATCAATGAAAGCTCGGACAAGTTCGAAAACCAGCCATATAGGACCAGTAACGGCGGAGTTATGGCCCTTGATTAGTTAAAAATGCTATATTTTGCCTCGTTAAGACAATAGGGGCTTCATTGTTCATCCGATCTTTACCAAACTTTATCAGATTGTTAATATCAATGAAAGCTCGGACAAGTTCGAAAACCAGCAATATCGGATTAGTAAAAGTGGAGTTATGGCCCTTGATTTAGTTAAAAATGCCATATTTTGCCTCGTTAAGACGATAGGGGCTTCATTGTTCATCAGATCTTTACTAAACTTTATCAGGTTGTTAATGTCGTTAAAAGCTCGAACAAGTTCGAAAACCAGCCATATTGGACCAGTCACAGCGGAGTTATGGCCCTTGATTTAGTTAAAAATGTCATATTTTGCCTCGTTAAGACGATAGGGGCTTCATTGTTCATCCGATCTTTACTAAACTTGATCAGGTTGTTAATGTCGTTAAAAGCTCGAACAAGTTCGAAAACCATTCATATCGGACCAGTCACAGCAGAGTTATGGCCCTTGATTTAGTTCAAAATGATATATTTTGCCTCGTTAAGATTTTACATCCGATCTTTACCAAACTTTATCAGATTGTTAATGTCTATGAAAGCTTGGTCAAGTTCGAAAATCAACCAGATCGAACCAGTAACAGTGGAGTTATGGCCCTTGATTTTGTTAAAAATGCTATAATTTGCATCGTCATACGATAGGCCCTTCATTTTGCATCTGATCTTTGCCAAACTTTAACTGATTTTATGACTTTCTTTTTTATATATTTTTATTTTTTTTTTATTTTTTTTTTTAAATATTGTTGTTTTAAATTATTTTATTTTTTTTGAATATTTCTTTAATTAATTTTTTTTTTGAATAATTTTTTGTTAATTTTTTTTATTTTTTTTTTTTTTGAATATTTTTTGAATATTTTTTTTAAATTTCTTTTTTTTTTTAATTATTATTTTTTTAATTTTTATTTTTTTTTAAATTATTATTATTATTATTATTATTATTTTTTTAACTCTATGTTGGACCAGTCGAACCAGTAACAGAGGAGTTATGGCTCTTGATTTAGTTAAAAATGCTATATTTTGCCTCGTTAATATGATAGGGCCTTCATTTTCATCTGATCTTTACCAAACTTTACCAGATTCTTTAGTTATGGCCCTTGCTTTAGTTAAAAAGCAGTTTTTTAATGGCAGTCACTCGCTTCATTGATGTTATAAGAGCCGTGTTAGCCAGTAGAGCGTCCACAGGCCCTCTTGGGCCTCTTGTTTTATTCTACCCATGTGAAACTTTTAAGACCACACAATTAAGAATTGATTCACTTGTTTGGTCTTTATGCCATTTTATCATGCAGATATGCACTTTTCTGCCAAATAAAGGGGTGACCTAATAAATTTTGCTTTAATAGGCAAGCAAGTTGACCAATAGAGCAAATCAATGCGGAATCCCTCGGCGTTTATTGTACGTAACGTTATCTGACGTCATGCACGTAACGTTGCCTGACGTCATAAAAACAAACAAAAAACAACAACATGGCGGCGTCCTCGATAAGCGTAACATTCTGGGAAATAGGTAATAATAGTAATTCATGCAACAAATGTGGATAATCTACATGATAAATAGAATATTATGTCGGTGCCTTTTACTATCAAGTTTATTAGGCTCGGCACGAAAACGAAGAATGGCTCGGCAGAGCCTCGCCATTATTAGTTTTCTAAGCCTCGCCTAATAAACTTGATAGTAAAAGGCACTGACATAATATTCTCTATTTAAACGCCAGTAGTAATTGGCAAATTCCATAAAGCACTTTATGGAAAATTTTCCATTCGCTATGGACGTTTAAAAATGCAAATCAGTGCTTATATTTACTGTATTTTCCTATCGCTACAGTACCAACAATAAAGTGCCTTGAGCGAATAATAGTGATAAAAAGTGCAAGAGAAACCATTACTGTCGTTGTACTATCCATATTCTATTGAGACACATCGGATGCAATCACAGTATTTCCATCTTGAAAATTGATGTTTATTTGAAATGAGTCGCTTTTTTTTTCACCAGAAAGTATTAAATGAATGTCAATATACTCTTGTGTTTAATTCAGGTGTTCTCCAGAGCAGATGTACACATACATTGATGTGTTTAATGGTGGCCGGTTCCTCACGCTGTCACAGTTATCAAAAGATCTCAATGTGCCAGCAAGCCTGATAAACCTTGATAGCATCAAGATTTCCCGTCCTGCACAGGTAAGGTACCAGCAAGCCTAATCAACCTTGATGACATCAAGATTTCCCTACCTGTACAGGTAAGATACCAGCAAGCCTGATCAACCTTGATAACATTTAGATTTCCCATCCTGCACAGGTAAGGTACCAGCATGCCTGATAACATCAAGATTTTGCGACCTGCACAGGTAAGGTATCAGCAAGCCTGATCAATCTTGATGACATGAAGATTTCCCGACCTGCACAGGTAAGGTATCAGCAGGCCTGATCAACCTTGATGACATCCAGATTTCCCGACCTGCACAGGTAAGGTACCAGCAAGCCTGATCAACCTTGATAACATCAAGATTTCCCAACCTGCACAGGTTTGTTACTTAACATGTGATTAAAAATCTTTGCTAACTTCATCATGTTCGTTAAGAATCACAGGAGCACTCAGACAGAGGACCATCATGGAGTTTAGCAATTCTACTGAGCTGGCCTTGACACTGAACTGAAAAGTAACAAAGAACTGGATGGGAGCCAATCACCAACAGGTGGTGATTAATCACCAGTGCAGTCCCACCATACTTGAGTCTCGGGTTGTATTAAGGGCAAAATGCTGAGGCTGTAGTACAGACTGTTTTACAAAATTACCTTTCATTCATGGAAATAAAGTATAAAATGGTAATCTTTTTTCCTTTTTTTAATATGACGTTTTCATTCTACATGTTAGTTTGTTGTTTTTAGCTCTACTGGCCAAGGGCCAGCAGAGCTTATGGGATGCTGTGTTGTCCGTCGTCCGTCTGTCGTCCGTTAACTTTTCTTCAAATGACTTCTCCTCAGAAACCGCTTGGCTTATTTTGACCAAACTCCACATGGATGATCCTTAGATGAATGCTTTTTAGATTTGTTAAAATTAGGTCAGCGCTACATCCAAGATGGCTGCCATTACCATATATGGTCGAAACCTTAAAAAATCTAGTCCAAAGTCGATGGACAGATTTCAACAGTTTTTCTTTTAAAATGATCGCCAACGCCTAGACTATCAAGTTTGTTCAAAGAAAATCCCCGGGGTCAAAAATGGCCGTGCCCCGGGGGTCCAAAGTTTGTATATTGAGGTTTTGCATGTTTTTCATATAGACATATAGGAAAAAACTTTAAAAAATCTTCTCTGAAACCACAAGGCACAGAGCTCTCATGTATTACATGTAGCATCAGCTTATGGTCCTCTACAAAGTTTGTTCAAATGGTGACCCTGGGGTCAAATTTGTCCCCACCCCAGGGGTCACAGTTTTACTTAGACGTATATGGGATTTTTTAATAAAAAATCTTCTTCTCGGAAACTACAACAGCCAGAGGTTTGATATTTTGCATTTACTATAAGCTAATGGTCCTTTACCAAGTTTGTTCAAATGGTGACCCTCGGGTCACATTTGGCCCCACCCCAAGGGTCACATGTTTTACATAGACATGTATAGGGAAAAACTTAAAAAATCTTCGTCTCTGAAACTGCAAGAGCCAGAGGTTTAATATTTTGCATTTGCTATAAGCTTGTGGTCCTCTAACAAGTTTGTTCAAATGGTGACCCAGGGGTCACATTTGGCCCCACCCCGGGGGTCACAGTTTTACATAAGCTTGTATAGGGAATAACTGAAAAAAATCTTCTTCTCTGGAACCACATGGCACAGAGCTCTCATTTATTACTTGTAGCATCAGCTTATTGTCCTCTGCTAAGTTTGTTCAAATGGTGACCCTAGGGTCAAATTTGTCCCCGCCCCGAGGTTCACAGTTTTACATAGACTTATATAGGATTTTTTTTTAAAAAATCTTCTTCTCGGAAACTACAAGAGGCAGAGGTTTGATATTTTACATTTATTATAAGCTTATGGTCCTTTACCAAGTTTGTTCAATCGGTGACCCTGGGGTCACATTTGGCCCCGCCCCAAGGGTCACTTGTTTTACATAGACATGTATAGGGAAAAACTGAAAAAAAAATTCTTCTCTGGAACTGCAAGAGCCAGAGGTTTAATATTTTGCTGTTGATCCTTTACCAATTTTGTTCAAATGGTGACCCTGGGGTCGCATCTGGCCCCGCCCCGGGGGTCACAGTTTTACATAAATGCTTGTTTTAAATTTTTTATTTTATTTTTTATTTGTTTTATATTATATTTTTTTATATTTTGTTTTTAAATATTTTTTTATTTTTTTAATTTTTTTTTTGATTAATTTTTTTTTTGAATATTTTATTATTATTTTTTTTTTTTTAATATATTTTTTTTAATTTTTTTAATTTTTATTATCTCTACTGGCCAACTTGGAAAACCAGCCAGATCGGACCAGTAATGGCGGAGTTATGGCTCTTGATTTAGTTAAAAATGCTATATTTTGCCTCTTTAAGACGATAGTCAGTCGCTTCATTGATGTCATGAGAGCCATATTAGCCAGTAGAGCGTCCACAGGCCCTCTTGGGCCTCTTTTTTTGCAGTTTCCATGGTTTGAAATTCTTTAAACTATTTTTTTCTTTCTCCATTTCAGGTGTTTGAACGTATGATCAGAAACTTGGTTGCAATTGGCCGCCAACAGGGGAGTATGGGAGACAATTTACTTTGTTTACGGAATGCCTTGGAGTTATCTTTGCTTGTTTCACCGGAAGATTTTGACCATCGCCTCTTACTTGTACGAGTGAACCTCCATTTGAACATAAATCTGCCTGAGGTAAGTACCATCGTTATCGGTGCTGCTGGTGGTGTATGTGTGGTGATGATGAGGAGGAGGAGGAGGAGGAGGAGGAGGAGGAGGAGGAGGAGGAGGAGGAGGAGGAGGAGGAGGAGGAGGAGGAGGAGGAGGAGGAGGAGGATGTGATGAGGAGGAGGAGGAGGAAAATAATTATGATAACTATAATGATGATGGTAAAGATGATGACAACTTTAGTTTTGGTAATGAGGAGAAGGAAGAGGAGGATATATAGGTAGGGGATAATTATGATAACTATAATAATGCCAGTTGTGGTGATGAAGAGGAAGAGGAGGATATATAGGTAGAGGATAATTATGATAACTATAATAATGCCAGTTGTGGTGATGAAGAGGAAGAGGAGGATATATAGGTAGAGGATAATTATGATAACTATAATAATGCCAGTTGTGGTGAAGAGGAGGATATATAGGTAGGGGATAATTATGATAACTATAATAATGCCAGTTGTGGTGATGAAGAGGAAGAGGAGGATATATAGGTAGAGGATAATTATGATAACTATAATAATGCCAGTTGTGGTGATGAAGAGGAAGAGGAGGATATATAGGTAGAGGATAATTATGATAACTATAATAATGTCAGTTGTGGTGAAGAGGAGGATATATAGGTAGGGGATAATTATGATAACTATAATAATGCCAGTTGTGGTGATGAGGAGGAAGAGGAGGATATATAGGTAGGGGATAATTATGATAACTATAATAATGCCAGTTGTGGTGAAGAGGAGGATATATAGGTAGGGGATAATTATGATAACTATAATAATGCCAGTTGTGGTGATGAAGAGGAAGAGGAGGATATATAGGTAGATGATAATTATGATAACAATAATAATGCCAGTTGTGGTGATGAAGAGGAAGAGGAGGATATATAGGTAGAGGATAATTATGATAACTATAATAATGCCAGTTGTGGTGATGAAGAGGAAGAGGAGGATATATAGGTAGAGGATAATTATGATAACTGTAATAATGCCAGTTGTGGTGATGAGGAGGATATATAGGTAGAGGATAATTATGATAACTATAATAATGCCAGTTGTGGTGATGAGGAGGAAGAGGAGGATATATAGGTAGGGGATAATTATGATAACTATAATAATGCCAGTTGTGGTGATGAAGAGGAAGAGGAGGATATATAGGTAGAGGATAATTATGATAACTGTAATAATGCCAGTTGTGGTGATGAGGAGGATATATAGGTAGAGGATAATTATGATAACTATAATAATGCCAGTTGTGGTGATGAGGAGGAAGAGGAGGATATATAGGTAGGGGATAATTATGATAACTATAATAATGCCAGTTGTGGTGATGAAGAGGAAGAGGAGGATATATAGGTAGAGGATAATTATGATAACTATAATAATGCCAGTTGTGGTGATGAAGAGGAAGAGGAGGATATATAGGTAGAGGATAATTATGATAACTATAATAATGCCAGTTGTGGTGAAGAGGAGGATATATAGGTAGGGGATAATTATGATAACTATAATAATGCCAGTTGTGGTGATGAGGAGGAAGAGGAGGATATATAGGTAGGGGATAATTATGATAACTATAATAATGCCAGTTGTGGTGATGAGGATGCTGATGATGAAGTTTTGTTTATTTGTTTGTATGGTGTTTTACGTCATTTTCAACACGTGTAAGGTTATATATGATGGTCGATTTTTTGTGGTGGAGGCAGACCACCCACTTTTCCTGGGTAGTACTAATCCCGCCATCCGTAAGATTCGACACTTCCTCACTTACAAGTCGAGCTCCCAGTAGGATTCGAACCCGCAGCGGTGAGAGGTGAGAAGGTTTACAACGCAACGTCATTAACCATTCGGCCATGGAGACGCTGTTGTTGATAAAGATTATGATGATGATGAGAAGGAGTATATATAGGTGGAGGATGATTATGATAACTATAATGATGACTATGATATAGAGAATCTTACATGAGTGCCTGTTTAATATTGAATTTATTAAACGAGTTAGATGAAATTATATCATGTGAGGCTGTGCCGAGCGTCATATCAATTTTATCTTGCCGCTGCTTTATCCGGTGGCGTAAAAACAATGATAATTTTGATGATTATTTATAGACATGGATAACATAGTATTTTCTACATAACAGGTGATAGACTGCCTTCAGACGATAGCAGACGAGGACCAGAACAGAATGGGACTGGTGGCCTATCTGATGAACGCTGCTCAAACACAAATGGAGGATAACGCAAGAAACAAAAATAACAAAAAACAGGTAACGTTAGGTCTACATGAACAACAATTGAAGCTGGGATTGCAAAAACTGTGCAGCAAAGTAAGTCTAGCACTAACGACCATGAGCAAGATGAGGGTAAAAGGTGAGAGAACCAGGATGGGTAAAACAATTTTTAACCGCTTTATTTCAAATCCCTGTGTCACTGTAATACTGATATATTAACACGACCATTCCTGTTCACATTTATAGTTGCCTTTTTCTATGTCACGATTGTTGCCTTAAAGAGATCCTGTTTTTATGGAACATCTTTTGTTCTTCTTATAATGACAGCAGGAGAAAATGGAGTTATGCTCTTGTAAAAGTCAGGGTAGTTTTGCATGTGACTGTTCCATGGTGGTAACTTATCTCTCCTGTACACCCCAAATTCAGGTTCATTTTATTATTTTTTGTTCATGCTCATTAAAAGTCTTACCCCTGCATTGTGCCTCACCTTACTGGAGTATCTGGTTGTGACCTGACTGAGGATGTTACGTGGCTCCGGCATAAATGGAGTGTCTACAATAGAATTTACAGCAAACTCTGCTGTTCTGCAGGTGAGAAGGTTCTAGGCCCATTCTCCATATTTTATCCCGATGTAAATGGAGGATGAGCCTGGCATGTTCATTCCTGTTAGGTGCCATATAACCTTTCATGTGTTGGTGCGCCTTAAAACCCAATTCAATTCTCCTTGTTTTTATGTATCTCATTTATTTGATTAGATTGGAAGGCATAGTGGTCTTGTGGTTAGTATTCTTGCCTTAGGACTGAAAAGTGTAGGTTCTAGACATAGCAGTGGAATACTGTGGTGGTTTCTTTGAGCAGATCACTTGACATTAAGAAGGGGACACTGAGAAGTTCCATACATTTAACTTAACTCAAATTATTTTATCCATCAGGATTTGCATTAACTGAGCAACTTTTTCTAGGCATGGATAAGAACTATAAAAACTATACAACAGTATGAGTAGAGTTATTAGGAGAGATGTGTTGATAAGCTGTGAAACAGAAAAGTTCTTTCATTCTATTCATTACAGCCGAAGGTGAAAAAAAGAAAAAAGCCCAAGGATGCTGTCTACTCTGTTGGATTGGTGATGAAACATAAAAGGTGTGTAACTTACAATAAATGTGACGCAATCCGGAAATCATAATGTATTTATGCCGCGGTATGGTAATGTGACTTTTTACGGGGAGGGTCGTGCATTAGAGAATAGTTTGAATGAACTTTTTTATAACACTTTAACAGCTTAGGTCATATCAGGTTGGAATGGGGAATGGTGATGAGCATGACAATAATGGAGATGAAGATGACAACTGCAAACGAATATTGAATGACCTTTATTCATTGGGATGATTCCTGGAAACGAAAATTAAATGACCTTAAAGTTTGTTCATAGGGGGAATTCCGCATACCTTCTGTAGGGAAAGGCAGTTGGCTGATTTCTTAGGGCAATTGCCAATGGAGGCCCTAATAAAAAGAAACATGGGGGATACTTTACAACTGTGCCCTAGTTTAAATTATATACTACAGATATGTTGGACTTGGGCAGAGATATGCATTATGTTTTTCAGGTAAAAAATTCACGTTGCAAGACAACAGTTTTAAGGATATTGAAACAAATTGTTTTATTCCATGCATAAGAATTATTATCCACCTATATTAAAGAATGTGTAACATGTGACAATGTTAGATATCATTATTAGATGCTTCAAACTGGAAGCTTACTGAAAATGAGAAAAAAACGTATCCGATTTGAACAGATTTGAACAGCCTAAAAAGCGATTCATATTTAAAGTTCAACTGCAATGTCTCAGATATGACCAATTGGAGAATGGTGTGAGATATAGTGAATAATAAAAACGTCCTTATACAGTTAACTGCCCAATATGGATTTGTTATTGGACTTGCTGCTGTGGTGAAAACCTATTTTAGACTCTATACGGGGCGTCTCATTTAAAGAGACAATGTCTGTAACTTTTAGCCTATAAAACACAAAATAATTACGTTGAAAAACATAACACACCAAACTATTATTGCATATTTATTGAATAAAACCAAGACTGACGGAATTCAATAGCGGTACAAAAAAAGAAGTACCGCTTGATGGGTTGAACTCGTAACCCACACTAAAATTACACTCGCGGGTAATAATAGTCGAATGTCGCTACAGACTCAGCTAACCGGGCCAGGTGTGTTACGTAAGAGATATGATATAGAAAAGCTATCAAATGCACATTATTTTTACAAATAAAAAATGAAACTTCTTTTTTTCAAACTCACGAATGTATTACTACAGGCTTATCTGGGTTTATGCTAATGTTTTCATGTTTAAATTTCACTGAATAAAAATCAGACATTTATTTGGCTATGCTCAATATCTACTTATGGACAGTGTCCCTTTAGGACTTGTACAATAAAAATCCATATTGGACAATGATACTACTGTATTTACTGTAACGGTGATTATTAATATTACAGATACAACTATAACTGCGTGATCTATGGCTGGGACAACACTTGCGAGGCGAGTCAAGAATGGATTGTGCAGATGGGTGTGCATAACCTCCCTGATAAAGACAAACAGCCGTTCTATAATGTCCTCGTGGAGGATGGAACCAACCGTTACGCAGCACAGGGTAAGTTATATATATATATATATATAGGGAGACTGTTTCTCTTGTAATACAGTCAAACCTGTATTAAGGATGAATTGCCACCCTTTTTGTAGTATTATCAATTAACAAATTTAACTCATAAACATCCTATAAACATTCTTAGTTTAAACTTATTTATTTTACATCAATTGTATGGAAAGCTCTATGAACTTATTTGAATCACTCTCGATGTCTTCCTGGGTAGAACGAGTACTAAGCAAATGCAGATAAAGTGTCTTGCTCTGGGACACAACACATATGGTAATGGCGGGGATCGAACCCACGATTTTTCGATCATGCTCTACCACTAGACCACAGCGCTCCACATTCTTGATAGTCCCATAGAGAAATATATATTTAAAACCGCTACTAAGTTGTATATAAAAATAAGTATTATTTGCATGATGTAGATACTACTTTTACCACTGCATGACTGCACGGGGAAATGAGGTAAATCTGAATTGTATAGCTGCACAACTATTGCCAGATAATTGATAAATACATTTACCTGTGGATTAATTTACCTGTTCGAAGTTTTCTACGGCATCAAAAATATTATTCTCACTTTTCACAGATATTACAATGTGTGAATTGTAAATATCTATTGTTGCGCATTGATTTCGATTTAAATAAACATATTGATGAAACAAAACATGGCCGGAGAACTTTAAGAGACCACTTAAGGGAGGAGCAAATTTGGTTTCTTAACACAAGTTACAAGCAGAACATTAGAATGCATCATGAGTTTAAAGCTCGGCAGACCCTCATTCCTGGTTGAAATGCGGATCAAGATGCATCTCACAATGGTAGACTTGTGATGGATTTCTCTTCTCTTTGTGTTACCCTAATTAACCAAAACTTTAAAATAGATCTATAAGGGATCATCAGACATAATAAAAATGGTTGGAAATGGGCAGATATTCACTCACACTCATTATTGGCTCCATTTACTTGTATAAACTGTGAATCTTGTACTGTACAAAGTAAAATGAATTCATACTTTTAACTTGGCATACAATATGTTTCATTGACATATATGTAACTGTGGCCTTATGATATGATGATGAGCTGTTTGTGATTCAGCGTTTTTTTTACCCCTTTTGGGAATGGTATCTGTCGGCATTCAATTGGGAAAATTCATTGTCAGACAAAAGCAATATTGTATGCTTAAATACATTGCAAACACATTGCCATGTATATATTATAGTATTACCCTTACCCTATAGTTCTCCATTTCTTCTCTTTAAATAAAGTTTTTCTCGAAATATTTAAAAAAAAAAAAAGCACAAAGTGTGGTAGGGGAGCCATGTTGATGTTGTGCTCTCTGTCTGTAGGTCTGTAGGTCTGTGTGTGGGTCTGTGTCACAAACGATGTCCGATCAATACCTAGAGAATGGTTGGACTTAGGGTCCTCAAACTTGGAAGGATGGTTGGTCATGACCAGTAGATGACCCCTATTGATTTTGGGGTCACTAGGTCAAAGGTTAAGGTCGCGGTGACCTTGATTATCAAAACGATGTCCGATCAATAACTAGACAATGGTTGGTCATAGGGTCCTCAAACTTGGAAGGATGGTTGGTCGTGATAAGTAGATGACCCCTATTGATTTTGGGTCACTAGTCAAAGGTCAAGGTTGCAGTGACCTTGACTATCAAAACGATGTCCGATCAATTACTAGAGAATGGTTGGACCTAGGGTCCTCAAACTTGGAAGGATGGTTGGTCATGACCAGTAGATGACCCCTATTGATTTTGGGGTCACTAGGTCAAAGGTAAAGGTTGCGTGGGGGATCTATATGTTTTTGTCCCATGGACAACAACAATTTCTAGTTTGGTACCACTTATATAAGGGAAAAAAACACATTGATTACAACAAGAATGGTCATTTTATAATCTTCAGAAATATCAAACAATGATGACTACTTTATTTTACAGAAAACTTGATGTACGGTGAAAAACCTGCACCTGTCTCACACCCGGAGTTGGGAAAATACTTCACATCCTTTGAGGGCACACATTATATACCGAATGCCGAGAAGTTGGCGGAGTATCCAAAGGATATAGTGCATACTGCCAAGATTATCGCGGAAAACTACCCTAGTTGAGTCTAGCATTAATGCAGAGGCTATATATATTCAAGAATTGATTTCAGTTTTTTGTAGTTTATGCAGTTTTAAGAGTCAGTAGTAAATGGAAAATTCCATGAACTGCATGAAAAAAATATGTATCACTTGTTATATTTATTTATCATGCAGATATGCACTTTTCTGCCTAATAAAGGGGTGACCTAATACATTTTGCTTTAATATGCACTGGCCAATAAAGCAAATCAATGCGGAATCCCCCGGCTTTTATTGTATGTAACGTTATCTGACGTCATGCACGTAACGTTGCCAGACGTCATAAAACAAACAAAAAACAACAACATGGCGGCGTCCTCGATAAGCGTAACAGTCTGAGAAATAGGTAATAATAGCAATTCATACAGAAAATTTGGATAATCTACATGATAAATAGAATATTATGTCAGTGCCTTTTACTATCAAGTTTACTAGGCTCGGCACGAAAACGAAGAATGGCTCGGCAGAGCCTCGCCATTCTTCGTTTTCTAAGCCTCGCCTGATAAACTTGATAGTAAAAGGCACTGACATAATATTCTCTATATATATTGTTTTCCTATTGCTATATTGCCAACAATAACCTGCCTTGGAATAACGAAATTGATAAAAAAAAATGTGCAAGAGAGACAGTTACTGCCAGAGTATTTTCAGACAACGGAACAGACATTTTCTATTGTGACACATTGGTTGTAAGTCCACTAGCTCTGGCTTCTTGAAAAATGAAGTTTTTGCGTCTCGTTATTTGATAATGAAACACATAACTTTCATTGGTGTTGCTTGGACATTTTTCAATGTACTCACTGGTTGGCCATTCCTGCTTGTGTGGGTCTGGGAAAATTTAAAAAATGAAAAGTCATTGAATCTGAGGCATTCTCATGCATTTTAAAGAAGCATTTAATGACATCAGTTTCCATGTATAACCAGGGCGATTCAAACAAAAATTCTAAGTTCTGGGGCACTGTGTCATACCCACCTATACCTTCACTTGTATTGCAGTTTTCAGTCTTTTTCGTTTTTGATTTGCCATGTTACTTGAATGAGTATGCCATGCTATGCCATTGACCTGTTGCACAGACTGATGTTTTCTGATTCTGTATCACCATCTGGCATCAGGTTAACACATTGCACTCTAAGGAACAGCTGTATACTGATGTGTATGTGTGACTGACATCACTGGACTATCATAACTAATCTACTGTGTTAAAATTGTTATCGCTTTTATAAATCTTTACACCCCATTTGATTTTCGTTTGCATAAATTCTTATCACAGGGGCATTCGTCAGAATTTATGACTCGTGTTTTGTTTTGTGTACATGTTTATGGAGATATATTAAAAAGGATCACCTTGTTCTGGAGTGAGTATGACAGAGCTGCAGGATAACATTCGAGGCTACAACCCCTCGCCAGATCCTGCAGATATGGTATATCCATCTAAGTTGGTACAAGCTTCCATAATGCGTTTCTCTAGTGTTATATAGAGGATTTTACATGAGTACTCATTCATTATTGAATTTAATAAATGAGTTGGCAAAATGATATAATGTGAGGCTCTGGCCGAGCATTTTACCATTTTTGCTAACGAGTTTAATAAATTCAATAATGAATGAGAACGAAAGTTAGATTCTATTTATCACATAACTCACATATCGACTTTTATTGCATTTTGCCTGTCGCTTTACAAGCGAAACCGACATAAACCGTGTGAATTGGATTATAGTCACTATCGACTTTTTTCGTATTTGCATAGTTATATAACTAGTTGTATATTGAAAATATACAATGGTGTTATTCCACTCCCACGTCATAAGTTATGTGATAAATAATCTTATTATAAATGACCATGTGTTGTAAATTTATATATATTTTTGTCATTTATGGCTGGTCCATGTTTATTTATTGGTTCTACTTTGAATGTACGGTTTTTATAATTAATGGATTCCATGATATTATAAAAGATGTTTTTGACTAGAGAAACAACTTGATTAGAAAGTATTTATAACAAATGGTTTAAAGAATGGTTTATTTACTTATATGATCTAGATTAGATGGTATGAAGCAGAGTAAATGCGCCTTATTATCCAAAGGACACTAAAATACTATCACCTATTTAGATTTCATGTAATGCATGCTTCTAATTGCAGTCAGTTAACAGAATTGATGTGCATTTCTTGGCGTTTATGCGTTTTTAAATGCTGGTAGTAAATGGCAAATTTCATGCGGTGACATTCATTTCCGGAGTTTAAAACCACATGACCGCCAAAAACTGCCAATCAATCCTTATATGTACATTATTTTCCCTTCGCTAATGTACCAACAATAATGTGCCTTGTGAGAAAGATATGATATGAAAAAAATGTGCAAGAGAGATTACTACTGTCAGTGTATTTTGAGACAGCGGAATAGCCATTTTCTATTGAGACGCGTGGGGCCTCCGTGGCCGAGTGGTAAGAGTCTCTGACTTGCAATCACTTGCCCCTCACCGCTGTAGGTTCGATCCCTCAGGGGCCTAGGAATCTTTATGTGAGGAAGCTATCCAGCTGGCTTGCGGAACGTCGGTGGTTCTACCCAGGTGCCCGCCCGTGCACGAAAATTGCCCGGAGGGGCACCAGGGGTCTTCCTCCACCAGTAGAAGCTGGAAAGTCGCCATATGACCTTAGCTGTTGGTGCGACTATAAAATCCAATTCAATCCTATTGAGACACATGGGTTGCATGCACCGGCAACTGCACAGATAGACCTGAGATAGTTGTGCCTTATTTATATATTTGGTGATCTCAATCTGTTTACATTAAATATTCATTTGGATTATGCAAAGGAAAATGTAGGTAGGTAAAAATTTGAAATAATAATGTCTTCAATATCATTCGAATTTTAAAAATCATCCATGTTGGTTTTCATCAGTATTAAGAAATTAAATATTGTCTGCATTTCAATTGAAAGGCTAAATTTCGAGGGTTCAGCACAAAACTATTGTAACTACATATGAATAAAGAATGAAATAAAATACTTTTGCACTGAACAATTGTTGAGGTTTTGAAGACAATTTATAAAGATGGTACTTCCTCATAGGCAACAATGCCATAGGCAATACTGCCATATATAATAAACATATGCATAGGCAATACTGCCATATATAATAAACATATGCATAGGCAGTACTGCCATATGTAATAAATATATGTATAGGCAGTACTTATGTGAAAATTAATCCATAAAAGTGTTGTTTTAAAGTAAAACACACACATTTTCAATAATCATGAACATTCTCAAATTGTATATGCTTCTCATATGATACTTATTTAATTCTTATGTATAAGGTGTATATGTACTGCTTTTTATGCCCCTGAAGGGTGGCATATAGCACCGTCCGTCCACCAGTCCCACCGTCCATCCGTTCGTCCGTACAGTCGTGTCCGGTAAATAACTCGGACAATAATGGATGGATTTTCAAATAACTTGGCACAAATACTCACCACAGCAAGACGACTTGTCGCGCGAAAATCCAGGTCCATGGCTCCAAGGTAAAGGTCTCACTAAGAGGTCATAGATCAAAAATGAGTACTTCCATGTCCGGTAAATAACTCGGACAATAATGGATGGATTTTCAAATAACTTCGTACAGTTGCTCACCAGAACAAGACGACGTGTCTCCCGCAAATTCCAGATCCGTGGCTCCAAAGTCAAGGTCACACTAAGCGGTCAAAGGTCAAAAAGATGTACTTCTGTGTCCGGCTAATAACTATGACATTCATGGAGGGATTTTCAAATAACGTGCCACAAGTGTTCACCACAACAAGACTATGTGTCGCGAGCATAATCCAGGTTGGTAGCTTCAAGGTCAAGGTCACACTTAGAGGTCAGAAGATGTCATATGTCCCTGTATTTGATTGATGTCATATAAGTCATATACCATACCATTATGCCCATGAATATTTATAAACATGGTTCAAACTTATGATGTAGTCACATTTTGAGCTGTGTGCATAAGCATCTTTCATATATTCACAAACCACTTCGGAAGCATTTGTCACTTACAGTGACATTTCTTGTTTTTTATACAAGTGTCGTATATAGGTATCCTATGAGAGTCATTAAGAATCTGATACTTATGTGTGGCAAAATTGGTAATATATAACAGAAGAAACTATGTGTACCATTGCAGGCTTAAACTAAATTTTGCTGCAAAAACCGTGCTTGTGTGTGTTTGTGTTTATTTACTCTAGCCGTATTGCCATGGACATTTTAGCCTATTGCCATGGACATTTTATCAATCTTATTGCCATGGACATGTTGGCAGTCAAATTTGGAGTCCTAGGTTGCATTCAAAAGACTTATCAGGTAGAAATACTTTTTAAGAATTTTGATAATTAATTCAAATTCAGGTCCTGGCTGGGATAGAACACACGATTCCAGAATTAATAAGCCAAGGTGCTTACCATTCCACTACAGCGTATTTCTGGTTCATAAACCAGTAAACCGCCTAAACGCTTTTTGCGTTCAATTTACAAAGTGACATAAGGAATTTCATATTGTGGAACAAATCAGGACTAACTAACCTTACAACGGTTGTAGACAATGATGAATGTGTCCGTGGCATGTTTACTCTCATACATTGTAATGCAACTTTCAATCAGAAATGGTTTCTCATCCAGTAGAAGCATTGACTATATCCTTTATCATGGGTCATTCACGATTTCTATTAAATTACAATCAGGATTAATTTCATGTTTTGATTTTGAAACTTTACACCAATAAAAGATTATATTCAATTTTTTTAGAATTTAGCATTTAAATGGAATGCCCAAGTTCACCTTGCTATCCACCAAGTCACGCTGGCTCCTGTTATTGTAAATATGTGTTTTAAAGGGATGTATTGAATATAATACATGAAGTGCACTACACTAGTTATCAAGCAAATCATGATTTGTTGCAAATTAAGTGTAATCAATTATAAACCTGCTTAAAGGGGGTACATCAGGAATTTTTTGTTGGGGGTAGGACCCCCCACTTCATGCTCATTTTGTCATTTGTTATCATGCTCATTCAAGGTCATCATGACGCTGCTTATATGCAAATGTGGAAACGTGGCTTCATCGTAAATGGAGCGTCAGCTATAGAATTTGCTGCAACTCTGCAGGTTGGAAAATTCTAGGTCCATTCTTGATGTAAATGGAGGAAGAACCCGGCATGTTCATTCCTGTTAGGCGCCATATAATCTGTCGTGTTGGTGCGTCGTAAAACCAAATTAAGTTTTCTTTTTGGGTCTTAGAGTTTGACTTAAAATTGACAAATAATTATATTTTCTATTGTAAAGGGCCAAAACAAAATGAGTAAGCCTAAAAACGACCCCATATGTACATGGAAATTCATTCTACACATCAATATGTGCTATCCTGGGTTACACACCAGGGTAAATTTCAGGAGTTTACACAATCATGAATTAATTCAAATGTTTACTCAAGTTTTCAAATATCTGGTGATTTCAACTTTAAGGCCTGAATATGGTGGCGCTTACACTGTAATATGATTGATATTAAATAGAGTTGTTCCGATTAATCAATTGGATCATGCATGGGTCAGTCAAGCCTTTTTTCTGATTAATCGGTTACAATTTTCATGGTCGAGTTTACTCGGTTAATCGAGAATAAAATAAGTTATGTCAAAGTTGTATCACAACTTATTCTTTAAAAAAAATGCTTGGTCAAGCTTCATTCAGTTGCTTTATGACCATAGCATACTTGCAATGTGTTTCTTTTTGACCATAGCATAATCGCAATGTGTTTCTTTATGACCATAGCATAATCGCAATGTGTTTCTTTTTGACCATAGCATAATCGCAATGTGTTTCTTTTTGACCATAGCATAATCGCAATGTGTTTCTTTTTGACCATAGCATAATCGCAATGTGTTTCTTTTTGACCATAGCATAATCGCAATGTGTTTCTTTATGACCATAGCATAATCGCAATGTGTTTCTTTATGACCATAGCATAATCGCAATGTGTTTATGACCATAGCATAATCGCAATGTGTTTCTTTTTGACCATAGCATAATCGCAATGTGTTTATGACCATAGCATAATCGCAATGTGTTTATGACCATAGCATAATCGCAATGTGTTTCTTTATGACCATAGCATAATCGCAATGTGTTTCTTTATGACCATAGCATAATCGCAATGTGTTTATGACCATAGCATAATCGCAATGTGTTTCTTTTTGACCATAGCATAATCGCAATGTGTTTATGACCATAGCATAATCGCAATGTGTTTATGACCATAGCATAATCGCAATGTGTTTATGACCATAGCATAATCGCAATGTGTTTATGACCATAGCATAATCGCAATGTGTTTCTTTGTGACCATAGCATAATCGCAATGTGTTTATGACCATAGCATAATCGCAATGTGTTTATGACCATAGCATAATCGCAATGTGTTTATGACCATAGCATAATCGCAATGTGTTTCTTTATGACCATAGCATAATCGCAATGTGTTTATGACCATAGCATAATCGCAATGTGTTTATGACCATAGCATAATCGCAATGTGTTTCTTTATGAAAAAAGGCTTACACTGGTGTCTTAAATAGAAGCGATTAATGATCGATCATCAGTTGGTTAAAAACTCGGATGATCGACCATGAATTTTCAACTGATTCCCAACACTAATATGAAATATTTTACCATGTAAAATTATTCTAGAAAAAGCTGAATGTAACCACTTTAAAGCAAATGTACAGTTTTTAATGGTATGTTAGTTTGTGTTTAAAGCCTTGTTAATTATATTTGTTAATGATGAAATAAAATATCGGAAACCACGTTTCTTATTTGGTTTATGATGCATATCCAGTTCAAGTATAAAAAAAATTTGGGGACTCTATAGGTTGTCTAATAGTTCTATTCTGTTCATTTGGTTAAGAAAGTTATGTTGATAAATATTTCAACATAAGGCCATTTTTGCATAGCATGGCAGATACTTAGGGATCACTTTGTCCGTTGTCATTCTTCATCGTCCATCACACTTTA
The DNA here is from genome assembly GCA_037043455.1 of Cyrtodaria siliqua. Classification (NCBI taxonomy): domain Eukaryota; kingdom Metazoa; phylum Mollusca; class Bivalvia; order Adapedonta; family Hiatellidae; genus Cyrtodaria; species Cyrtodaria siliqua. The sequence continues at coordinate 14,070 of JAWPHD010003113.1, read as the reverse complement.
AACTGCAACCTAACCTTGGCAATACCTCGAAAAGTATTTGACCTATGTTCATAAAACTTTACACACATTTTCAACTTAACTCAAGGAATAAGCATGTGGCAGGCGGCACTTAAGTGTTCTGTGGAACACCACTCTAGTTCATTTTAGTCTAGGATTATTGATCCAAACAATGTTTTGTGTATGGAAACCATTTTCCTGGATTTTCTTGTACCCTACATTTTTGATAATTTTTTATAAAAAAAATATGGTAAAACAATAAAAAAAATACTGGCCATATTCAAGTATGGTGGGTTTCATACGTTGCATGAAGCTACACAAAGTTACAGGGCTCAAATATTAAGTTGGTCTTGTCTAAAGAAGCAGTATTTATTTGATCTTTCACCTTAACCTATCCAGATTGCTCAGTGAGATTTAAAATCGCATTTATTAGCATTGTATAATATATGACACTTGAACCTGGCTCCACCAGTTTAAAGTCCAGTGTTTCCCCTAGAAAATGTTGGAAGCATGTTGGTTTGACATTATATTAAACAACCTGGTCTTGAAATTTGTTTTTGGTTTTCGAAAAAAGTAGTACCCTAAGGCAAATGACTATATACGTTTTGTGTCGCCTTTTCGAAGAAAAAGATGATACAATATAGGGATCACTTTGTCCTCCGTCTGTCATGAAAACTTAACGTTGGCTGTAACTTTCTCATTTCTTGATATTTCTTCATCAAACTTTCAATTAATACTTATCATGACAACATCGACATGGCCATACTAAAATATAAAGGTCAAGTCACACTGAAGGTCATTATATGGGTTAAATACTCATTTTCTCTTCACGAAAACTTAATGTTGGCTATAACTTTCTCATTTCTTGATATTTCTTCATCAAACATCGTCATGACAATACTAAAATGTAAAGTTCAAAGTCACACTGAAGGTCATTATATCAGTTAAATACTCATTTTTTTCTTCACAAAAACTTTATGTTGGCTATAACTTTCTCATTTCTTGATATTTCTTCATCAAATTTTCAATATATACTCATCATGACAACATGGACATGGCCATACTAAAATATAAAGGTCAAGTCACACTGAAGGTCATTATATGGGTTAAATACAAATTTGTTTCTTCACAAAAACTTAGTGAGGCCAGTTTGTCAAGATCTTTTATCTTTGCCCAAAAAAATTTGGTAGTCTGACAAAGCGCTGACAGGCGGAACACCCATCTAGTTATGATAGTTTTGGTGCGAAAGGAACATGAATCGCCATAGAAATTCTATGTTTCTTCTTTTAAGTCTGTTTTCATGAAAATTAAGGCATGACTGAAGGCATGTTGCTCTGATGAAGACATGATGTTTTTCCTTCGTTTCTCAGGAAAGCATGTTACATGCGACATGCCTTATGGCCCTGGGAGAGACCCTGCAGTCCACAGCACTATCGGCTGGGCCACTCCAGCCACTATGCACAATCTTAGAGGACTTGCATGATCGGATTTAAATTTCATGAAACAAGAAATGACAAATACAATTTAATGAAGCAATTAACTTATGTATTTTTAATGATTTATAACTTTGTTATTCTGTAAAAGCGCTGACGGACGACACACGTTCCGCAGAACACCCATCTAGTTATGATAGTTTTGGTGCGAAAGGAACATGAATCGCCATAGAAATTCTATGTTTCTTCTTTTAAGTCTGTTTTCATGAAAATTAAGGCATGACTGAAGGCATGTTGCTCTGATGAAGACATGATGTTTTTCCTTCGTTTCTCAGGAAGGCATGTTGCATGCGACATGCCTTATGGCCCTGGGAGAGACCCTGCAGTCCAGAGCGCTATCCACTGGGCCACTCCAGCCACTATGCACAATCTTAGAGGACTTGCATGATCGGATGCATGGTATTAAACAAGAAATGACAAATAAATGAAGCAATTAACTTATTGTATTTTTAATGATTTATATAGCTACATGGTTAACCCCTGATATTTCAGCATTTTCCCTAAAACGAATCCATTGATCACAGTACCAATATGCCTAGTGTTTCTTCCATGTAATTACAAATATTAAAGTGCAAATAAAACGAGCAAATTAATATTATCTTAACTATTTTTCTTCCCTGTTTCATGAGCAGAATTCAAGAAACGTTTACCAAAATGTGAAATGATGTTTTTCTTCTTATCCATATAAATTATAGTATACAGTACATGAACAAACAAAAAATACAAAAAAAAAATACTTATAAATAAAACATTGCTTGATATAATCATTTACAAAAATAACAAGTGTTTTAAAAATGTGAAAATGACAATAGCGTTACTTGCACGCAATATATAAATCTTATACATGAATTAAGGAAAAGAATCTTGGAGGGGCAGTTTTCTTAGTCGCACTGACAACAAAACAAATGTATCACAGTAATAATTCCCAAAACAATTATAAAAAACAGACCTCAACAAAATGTTGAAAATATTTACACATATTTGCACAAAATGTACCATTAAACACCGAACAGACTCAATATTTCCATCCATAATCGCTTACTCAGAAATAGCGTGTATACGTGCCTTTACAAGTGAGCATTTATACAATAACACACTAAAACCGTTTCTAATTTTAATTTTTAAATTGTTGGAATTTCACAGTTTTGAAGTTTTAAAAAAGTGTATCTTACTCTATAGTCGCGCTTAATTTTACGTTTATATTAAATAAAGGCATTTTTTTTCTCAGTTTTACCAATCAATGTTTACATTCACAATGTATAGATATATTTATTTAATACATTTGAAGTATAAATCTAATCAAGGCTGTGGCCCTCTAGAATTGCTGAATGTTGATGCTTTTCCTCATGCCTACACACTCAACTTCATCAATGAACAATGTGTTAGATTTGATCTCTATGTCCTCTTCCAGAGACAACTGGTTTCGGATAAGTCCTTTCAATGATGCCTGAGACTCTGCGAGTCTGGCCTGGAGGCCAGCAACGGAGGCCTCTATCTCGTTGACCTCCTCGATGAGGCGGTACTGGACGCGATCGCGACACAGCTCTACGTTTGGCCGCTGTGTTCTTGTATCCAGGCGTGTCTGGGCCAGCATCATGGGTTCTTCTTTGTCTTGGATGGCCTTCTGCAGGCGTGAAATGTTCTCTTCTTGCTCCTTGATCTGGGCAACCACCTGTAACATGCATATAAACATACAGTTGTACAGTCAGTTAGGCAACCACCTGTTACATACATTTATACATACAGTTACAGTTTGGCAACCATCTGTTATATACATGTTTAAAACCACCTGTTATGGCAAATCTTTGGAGAGGAGTACCAGAATATGACCATACAAAATCATGAATCGCACTCCTTGATATGTTGGAAGAATCTGTTAAGTGGTAATTTGACAGTTCCCTCCCCTCGCCTGATTAGGTTGCCCCAATCATAGACACCCCCTCCCCACCACACACACCCTATATTTAAATTGCCCTTACACCAGTTTATCAATTAGACTTTCCACAAAAACGCAGCAAGACAGAGAACATTCTGATACTTTTGTCATTTGGGTTAAAAATGTTAAATAGTTAAAACCCATTCATTTTCAGATTATTTTAGCCTCTATATTGCTTAAGGCTCTACTTTTCCATGACTGAAATATAAATTGAAGCCATACCCTGTTAAGATGATCCTCCAGCTTGCTCTTTGTGTCCTTGGTCTCAGCGATCCTCTTGCTGAAGGATACGTTGACATCACTGCACTGTTTAAGCATGTCGTTCGTGGTCTGTTGCAGGATACCATCAATCATGGATCTCAGCTCAACGGAGCTCTGGCGTTCACGCTCGGCCTTCTCAATATTTTTGTGAGAAAAATCTTGCCAGTCTTCAGGAGATACGGAGCTGTGAAATATCAAAAGTTTTTTAATTGAGAATATAATAAATAATGGGCAAATTATAAAATGTAACATTCTGATGTTAAGGGACACATGGCAATGCCAATGGGAAACATGACCATATTGATGTTTTTAAAACTTGCAACGCCCTGTTAATTTTTCTACAAACTTGCATATTTACAATTTATAATTATTTAAATAGTTAAACAAATCTGTTTTCACCCAATACTAATTGTTAATTATAGAATGTACCAATATATTGTAAAATAATGAAAACAATTGAAAAATCAAACATTTATTACCTTTTATTTCATTATATGCAAACATGTTTAACGTTTCATAAAATGGAGTGCTTATTTTAATATTTGATAAATAATTCAAGATTGCCTAATGTCCCTTGAAGATTTTCTAAATTGTCCAATATAAAGCTGTAAAACAGATCAATATTGTGGTGTATTTACTCCTCAAGTTAATGGCTTTTTAGCAGACTTGGAATTCCTGATCTCCTAAGATACACATGAAGCAGTTTTAATTTAACTTGGATTATAATTAAATTTTATAGGTTTTAATACACCAATAGGTCAAATTTAATATTAAGGTTGCTATCCTGCCAACAAAGCCAAATTTTACAAAATATGTACACCTTTTCTTAACCTACTGAAGACATATATTTTGAGAAAGTACACTCTGTAGACATGATATAAACGGCTTTAACCAACCGGACCAAACGCCAAAAATGGAGTCTCGAATTAAAGAGTTATCAACTCATATTCAATGATGGGTATTTTAAAAACCCGTGAATAAACTTGTAATTTTAATCAGCATATATGACCAGAAAACCTGGATAGAGTTTTGATAAACATTGTAGTGTGATTTAGCCGTTATTCTGTGGGTTAGTTTCTTTAATGTTGTGGGTTAAAGTCAATACAAATTATATTTGATTACCTGTCTAGTCATGCAATACTTACTTTGATTCTATTTTGGCCGTGCCTGCTTTGAAGTTTATATTTGGTGAGTTGTTTTTCAGGTTTTCGCAGTATTCGTCTATGGACAAGACGGAGAACTTGTCCTTCAAATCTTTTTCCAACTGGAACTTGGCTTTTTTGTTAAGTCTGAGCACATGAAATAAGTATGACGGATTGTTTATAAAGAAATTTAACTGCTTAGAAAGCAGAATTAAATGTATAATAAAGAATATAATATTTGCTGCTAGATCTAAAGCACTTAAAATACAGGATGCGGTCCTTTCGACGTTCATGGATTTGAATCCAGTCAGCAAATGTCATCATACTGATCCTATTTTAGTTTTAAAACAATGCTTTATTCAATAAATGTGATATACAAATAAATAAAAGGGATTTAAAAACAAGTTTTTTTAGGAAAACTCATATATAAATTCGTCTTACAACATAGGTCTTATTAGTTACAATTATAGATTTAAAAGTACAATTTAAGAAATAGAATATTTTCAGCGGGTTTATCTTGTCCCAGATCAATAACAGGTGGGCGGGACTTGAAGTTCATTGATACCAAGGCCCGCGGTTTCAATGTGTTTCAAATCCCAAACACCAGATTTTGATCTCGCACAATATAAACCCGCTGAAAATATTTTATTTCTGATCTAACATGGAGTTTTATGAAATACATTTTGTATTAATATTCTTAATTCATAATCAAGGTATCTATAGCGTCTTAAATGACGGATATTTAAGCAATTACATGCATACAGTGCCAGTCTCACAACTTACATATTATGCTCATCACTCAACATCAAATGAGAAGAATATACAGCTTCATCCTATTTAAATGTGTCGTTGGAACGTAGCTTTGCTTAAAATAACGCATTTCATTGCGTTGTTGTTTTGCATCTGACATTTAAGATGACGGTTAACATGTTTTTTGGCGTTGAAAATGATGTCTTAACGGCTGACGTACATGACGTCAGAGGTTTATGGATAGCTTTTTTCAGACCACCCCAATAACCAATCAACATTGAGTATTTTAATAAAGCATGTTAGATTATAGATTTAAAACTAACTGCCATCCATACATGCTCAATTATATATATATATATATATATATATATATATATAGTATTTTATATATATTTTATATATAAATATAGATGTTCCTTGTCTGCCTACCTGACTTGTTCAGTGGCCTGTTCTAGAGACCTCTGTAGCAGGGCTTGAACCCCTTCAATTGCTTCAACTTCCTTAATGAGTTCCTTCTGTACATCATCGTGCACCAGATCTATAGCACGTCTCTTCTCTCTACACATGAAAAAAAAACGGGTTAATGCTGATAGTTCATTTCTCATAATTGTTACAAATCGGTATCTGTGTCTTGCCTGGTGTGTTCAGAATCAATAGTTCCATCAACAGAGAGGAATTTTAATATAATTCACATTCTGAAAATTGTGTTTTATGAAGCAGGCATTTTTATTATCTTGTTAAATTTTTCTGTTGGATTGTTTGCAAATTCTACTTAATAGTTTATCATTATTATATCTGAAAGATGGAAAAAATCAATATTGTATTGAAAAGACACACTGTTTTTCTCACATATTTCTCAATCTGAAAATGCATTTCATTTACATAACAACATAAAAATAATATTATCAAATTTTATTTGCTCCTGGTGACCAATTTTGACCAATTCATTTCCCAGTATAACTTTCAAATAACACAAGCCACATGCTTATACATATACTCAATATTTAAGACGGTATTCATCTTACCTATTTATTAGACACTGTCTAGCTATATGAAGAGGTTCATGTGTAGCTTCGAGGGCTTTCTCAACTCTTGTTTTAAATGCAAGCAGATTGTCAATCTCAGTTGTTATACCAGCTAGCTTGTCATCCAGCTCTGTCTTCCAATATCGGATATCATCCAGTCTTTGTTCTGCAAGTTTAAGTATATCAATTCATACTGAGTTGAGAACGATAAGACTTGAATAGTTGCAATTACTTGCAAAAACATGTCAATTGATGAATGTTGAATTGTCATTCACTAAACAGGGAATGTTGAATTGTCATTCACTAAACAGGGCTGTCTCTAATAGCAGTCTATTTTGAATTTCGAACTGGATTTAAAAAAAAATAATTCTAAATCGGTATCAAATATTATGGAATTATTTCGATTATTTCATCATCTGAAAAAACTTGCAACAAAAACAGGAGATAGTATGTAATTAGACCCCATGCTTATCCACGGGGGAGAATGCCCGCGGACCCCCTAACAACCTCACTCACTTTGGTTGATCACTAATGGTAGCTGCCTGTTTCAAAAATTAGAGACAGCCCTGCTAAATAAACAATACACTGACTGCTGGTATATCACTTTGAAAATGCTGCATGAAAAAATACATTCTAAATTACTAGATTGAGTGTATTCCTGGAATACCTGTTTCTGGAACTCCACTGTGAGTTTCACTACTTAATCAAAATTTAGTACTATATAGCATTACAATTTTTTTTATATACCATATATTGGGAACATAACCCATACCGTCACAATTGAAAATTTAAGCACAAAAAATACAGTAAAACATTTGTTTCATAATTGTACTTTGAGTACCTTTAATAATGTTTACAGCACGCCAAGGTCAACTGATGCATTTAAAAGCGTTCCATACTCAATACTTGTCACACTTTCATTGTTTTGGCATACGGAATATGACCCAATAACCACTATAAAAGTAGACAAAAAAGCCAAACTGCATGAGCATCATTCCAGTTCAGACTATCAAACAGGCAGGACGTCTTGCGGCCGTCTGTGACAAAGTGACCCCGCAAGGCGTGCCGCTGTCTGAGATTGTCACTGCGAGTCCCCGCATATGATGACATGAGACACCTACGATTGACCACGATGATGACTCACTATAACCAACCATGGATGCCGACGTTGGAGAAAACCTGCGGGATACTCACTGATCCTGTATTGCATTAAGGCTTCAAGATCAGCGAGTGCATTGAAGGAGCCATTACCAACAGAACACGGGCAGCACATGCAGCCGGATTGACCTACTTGGGACACATTTTGCGCCTCTAATCTCCTGCCTCCTGATTGGACAAGATGTTTTAGAGCCGGCAATCGGATTGACCTAGTCACTATTCTGCAGGCAATCTGATTGGCCAAAATCTTCTGGAACAACAATTTACTTGGACTTCTGAATTTACTACAGATTATTAACAACATGCCGCCAACAACTCTAATGCTGCTTTCTTGGAATCTCCATTGAACCAGATTGATGAATCGACATTCGACATACTGCAGACTTAACCTTCCATTGGAAAGCTCGCCAAATGCCTAGTAGCAGGATAAATAAACACTTCTACTTACTTACAACTGTATTAGATACTTCATTGTTATTAAAACAACATCACCTTAAACTTTAAAGGCCCTTAATCAATTTAAAGCTTACACATATTAAGAAAAGGCTTACGAAATTTCTTGTTCACATCTCTTTGGGTTTTCTCTGTTCTCTTTTCTGTTTCATTAGACAGTCTTTTGGATTCTTCAACAAGTCTTTCTGCGGCTGCACGCTCTGTCTCAGCATTGGCATATTTTGTTAGGTTTGAAGTTGTCCACTCCTGGTGAGTAAAGCGTGTAGGTGCCTGAACCAACTTAGCCATATTTACGTTTTCTTCTGTAAAACAAAGATTTAAATCCTTTTTTAGGCTGACCGGGGGCAATGTGTATAACCACAGGAAATCAAACATCAATAAATAAAAAATACTCCATATGGAGAGGTATGGTTATGTAAAAATGTATACGAAATGCTTTATTTTGAAACAGTACAACATATGCTGTAATGAGCTTTTGAACTGACTTTATGAGCCTGAATCGTATCGACATACGGATACGGCCTGGCCTATAACCATAACAATAACCAACAATTTTGACCGATCCTATAAATTTCCCTTATGTAATCATTATTTGAATTCCATATATATTAATTAAATAGGACTAGTGGAAGGAAAAACAATAATTATTAAACTCCATGTACATTGCTCATTGATTACAATTTACAAATTACAGTCACTTTCACGAGTTTGCATGGTCACGAACTAAATTACTAATTCTACGTGAAATATGTCTTAAATTATAAGTATATACATCGAATTCAATGGAAAGAGGCAAATATACAAACCTGGAATCTGCACTTAGCTGAAAAAAACGTTAAATTGACAATTTTATAAAAACTCCTAGTCCACAACACTACCAATAAACAATGGACGCTTCCTTAGCAACACTGTTACTAAAGCAATTCCAACAAATACTTTGATTGGTCAATTTACCGGAAATGTATTATGGTTGTTAAATTCAATCTGATTGGACGTTTTATGACGTGACCTTTGAGGTCGCACTTGCTTTTATCGGGCGAGCGAAGTGACGCGATCTGTCACTCCACATGCACGGTGGCGTTTTGTTTTGCAGTAGTTATTTTAAGTAAGCTTCAAAATGGATAGAGGAGACAGGAGGCAGAATCAGTTTTATCGTCCAGATTCACATCAAATTCTTGCTGCACCTGCCAATTCGGCAAGTAAGAGTTTGAAAGGAATTGTGGCAGGTAAGGTTTGTTATTGTTTTTGTGTCATTAGTTTTCGCGACTTGATTTGTCATACCGGTAACGATCGAAGACGTCATACCGATTAAACCAATAATTGAATAAAATAATGAAAAGTAAGTTATCTATCGACTGCTTCTTTTTTAATTTTTTCAGTAAATAAGCTCCTCAAGTAAATGCAACAAAATGTTATCAAAACTTGCATCAACTTGCAGGGTGGGAGTGTAAACAGTATCATACATGTATATTACACAAGTGTAATAAATACGCAAACGAAGGCCGAATAATCATTTAATATATTCCATTGAACATAAGGTGCAGCGCGGGTGTTTAAACTACAACGCCTTGACATAAATATGTTATTAATACACTAGTGTAATAAATATGCAAATGAAGGCTGAATCCTCCCATCGCATAGACAATTACCGTAACCATTAAAAACACCTGATAATAGAAAAAGATCAGGCAGTTCTGTTGTTCAGTGTTGTATGGAGAAGACTGAAGCAACATACGATATCCTTCAATCTATTTATAAATGATTATATGTATACTGCTTCACTTCCTCCGAATCCTCATGGGTAGGTTATAGCAGGTTCGAAAAGTATATGATATCATCATATGACATCTATACATGCTACCGATAATAAATGCAAGTCAGGCCTGTATTTTTTTTATTAACCGATTTTCTATGCAAAAATGTAGGGTTGGAGAAGAAAATAAAAATAATAAGGAATATGTTTTTGATTTGCAAAATTCTATGATATACTGGTAAAATATCAAATTAATGTAGATTAGGAAAATTAAGGTCCTTTCAGTGGTTATAAAATTCGAACTTCTTTAGATCAGAGCAATAATATCTTGAAAACACAACAATTTTTTCTTATTTGCCAAATTTTGGGTAGGAGTGTCGGTAATATTGAAATTAAAAACAATACTGGCCTTTTATGGCATTTATGGAGTTGTGTGATAGAATCTCACATTCATGTCAATTTATTATTTAATTTATTAAATGTGTTGGATAAAATTAATATGATCAGTACAACCTCGTTTAAACAATTCAGTAATAGATACTCCTGTAAAATATTCTGTATACAGTTTATTATTATGGGGTGTATTAATACAAACAGTGGGTGAAAGGGGCTGGGCGTCTACCTCACCCTTCCGACACACCCTTACCTTGCATTGAAATATTGGTTGATAGCCTTAGAGCAGTCCATATTCAGGTATTTCTGCCATTCTTCCGACTTCACAGTGTTCCATGAATTATTTTCCTGTAAATTTGGAAAATTAAACAATGTTAATTGTAAGAATTAATACAATATAATGATATTTAACTATCTTGAATACATGTTTTACTTGCATAGTCATGTCATTAGATATGTTTTAACATAACTGAAGGACCTCAGGTTATCTGGAAGCATTATGGATGTCTTAGTTCAAATAAGAATAAAACCATCATAATATATTTTGTTTTCCAATGTAATGTACATATGTACTGAGCTAGACCCCATAAGCTGTACAATTTATTTATTGTTAATGAAATAGTTTGGTCTGGAAACCTAGACAGATTGGCTAGTTTTTGTTGTGTCAGTCATTAATATTCATTCATAATTTGATATGAGCTTTAAGGCTTTTATAATTATTTGTTTATTGATAGATGTTTACATTATTTGACAATACTGTTTATTACAAAGAAAAAATAAAAGACAAGTTTACAATAACATGTTAGACTAGTTTCGTTTCGGTTACATTCCTCAGTAACATACTGGAGATTCATTTCAGCTCCTCTATTTACGCGAACATGTTGACAAATTTGCAGTCAGCACAGTATGAACTGTTTTTTACTAGGCATAAATTCTCACTAACATTACAATGGTATGGCTTAACTCTACACAGCACAACATGGAAATACAATAGTTCAGTAACATTATTAAGTCTGCTTAGCATGACAGACACTTAAGGATCACTGTGCGTTCTTGACATCAGCATCACACTTTGCACTCAATAACTTGTAAAGAATTGTACCCACAGTCTTTAAACTTGATAACTTAGGGTAGTTGTCATTATGTTAAGAGATGACCCATCCAAGGGAAGTAGGTCAAAGTTCAAGGTCAGTTTGAAATGATAATGAAAAATAATTCAGCTCAATAACTCCGGGCCATTTAATCATGTATTACCCCTATCCCTTAATTCTAAAATCTAATTTCCCCTACTCCTTAAATGACCCCCTATCCTATGATCTCTCTGCGCTTTCCCTTAAAAACACCAATAAACCTGCAAAATGCATTATACCTGTCTATAAATAGCTCCTTGTATATACTCCTTAAAAATCCTTTCATTTGAAGTTGAAATATACTTCAAATTGCATCTAAATAAATCATGATCCGTAAAAATATTGGTCACCCAAAGGATAACTCCCTCCCACACCCACCCCACGACATTCAAATTTAATTTCCTCTATCCCTTAAATAATTTCTGTGGAACACCCTGTAACTTTAAAATCATCAAACTTTACAACTCGATTGTCCTTGATGAGAGGATGACTCCAGTGGATTGATTGATTGAATTGGATTTTATAGTCGCACCAACAGCTAAGGCCATATGGCGACTTTCCAGCTTCCATTAGTGGAGGAAGACCCCAGTCGCCCCTCCGGGCAATTTTCGTGCACGGGCGGGCACCTGGGTAGAACCACCGACGTTCCGCAAGCCAGCTGGATAGCTTCCTCACATAACGATTCCTAGGCCCCTGAGGGATCGAACATACAGCGGTGAGGGGCAAGTGATTTCAAGTCAGAGACGTTAACCACTCAGCCACGGACGCCCCGACTCCAGTTGAACTGGTCACTGTGGTCTGATAATTAAAAAATAAAAAAATCATACACTCAAAAACTTGTGAAGGATTGCACCCATTTTCTTCAAACTCATAATTTAATAAGTACAAGCAGACTACACAGTATATTTTGTGACATGGAAACATCATTCTGTATCACTTCCTAGTGATCAAATTCTATTTTTAGTCAAATAACTATACAGTTTAAACCTCAAACTTTGAATACAAAACACAGACATGAATATTTAATTACCTGTAATATCCTTATTGATAAATACTTCCTTTCTTGTAATTCACGCTCTGTACACCTGAACGGGCATTAATAATCGGGAGTATGTAATATGAATGTGCTCCCATTGTTGGTCTCTTCGACAATATCTTTGAACATTTATACTGCATTGAAGAAATAAATGTTTGTTTGGTAATTTAACACCGATACCCACCAATAAATGTATTGTATAGATAGATACATTTGCTTCCTCATTCAAACAACTTGATTCTTTGAAAAATTAGCAGGGTATTTTTTTTAAAGACCTTTATAAATACCTGATCTATAGGTGAGTTGCCTTATATGTATATATATATATATATATTATATATGTACCCAAACCAGGATATCCTGATATAATTTAAGAATATGTTGGTTTTGGTATATGGTCCAAACCGGTTTATACCATGTTTTCTGTATGACAGCTTGCAGATTGTTTATGAGAGATAATTTATGAAATTAGTTGTCTGCTGCTATTTTATTCACTACATTGATACGGCTGACCATAAAAAAGTGTTGTTTTGCTATTTCCCTATCTACCCACGAAAAAGGGCCCTACCCAAAACTTTTTATAGCAATTCTTTAATAATATTTTTGTTGTTGCTATCTCGGTAGATTTTTCTTTAACTTCTTAAGGTATTTATTATTTTTAGCTCGACTATTCGAAGAATAAGAGAGCTTATGTAATCACCCCGGGGTCGGCGTTGGCGTCGGCGTCCCACATCAAGGTTTGCGTGTAAGCTGTGTTTACAAGTCTATATCTCTTACATTTCTTATCCTACCTCAACCAAATTTGTTCATGGGCTTCCTTGTAGCATTATCTTAAGGGCTCCATAAGCAATTTTGGTTCCTGTAACCCATGGGCTCCCATGGAACCCAAATTATGATAGCCCATAAAATGTGCCCCATTTCACATCAAATTTTGCATGTAAGCTGTGTTTACAAGTCTTATCTCTTACAATTCTTACCCTAGCACAACCAAATTTGGCCATTAGCTTCCTCATAGCATTATCGTAAGGGCTGCTTAAGTAATTTTGGTTCCTGTAACCCCTGGGCTCCCATGGAACCCAAATTCTGATAGCCCTTAAAATATGTCTGTTTCACATCAAATTTTGCGTGTAAGCTGTGTTTACAGGTCTATATCTCTTACATTTTTTTCCTAGCTGAACTAAATTTTGGAATTGGTTTCCTTATAGTATGTTGTAAAGGGTTGGATTAGTAATTTTGCCTCTCACCCCATCACCCCCCCTCCCCGCCACACACTTGGAACTTTTTTTTTTTTTTTTTTGCATGTTTGTTGTTTTAGTCAATTCTTACACACATGTTGCCCCCCCCCCCCCCCCCCCCCCCCCCCCCCCCCCCCACTTGAAATTGTTATAATTTATTTTTTACATATTTCTGTGTTGCTTTTGTCAATTCTTACACATATGTTGCAACCTCTCACCACCCCCACCCCCACCCCCCCCCCCCCCCCCCCCCCCACCACCCCGCCCACACTTGGAACTTTTTTTTTTTTTTCATATTTGTTTGTTGT